>JARHVA010001303.1:2222500-2790000 GCA_037957365.1 Torreya grandis
TAATCGAGAGATAAAATTGGAGAGAAAAACCACTCAAGTGATTAGTTTTTCTAAATATGTTCTTTCTATAACTTTGGGAATTGAGAACTAAAGGGGAGGTTTGCCTATAAGCTTACTAACTAGGATGTGGGATACAAGTGTTTTTGAGAAAAGAATTATTTTAAGAATAAGAATCAAGGTCACACTATTCATTTCAACTAGAATCAATCTCTACCTCAAGGTGGGATTTTTAGGAAAAATAATCAAGACCTAGAGTGAATATAGAGGAAGTGGGTAACTATTATTAGTCAATTAATTAAGATTTTTCAAGTGAAACAAATGCCAAGTAATTATCCAAACATAATAAAAAATACAAGTGAGATGGAAATGCAATGTTTAACAAATGGAACACAAGATGAAATGCAAATAGAAAGGGATAATGTGGATAAAAGACACAGTATATGAAATATAAGGGGTTGATTGATTCCTCAAGCTCATTTCAATCAAAAGTTCATAAATAGTAAACCCCCTACCAAAGTCTTCTATTTTTTGATAGGGACCAAGCCTCTTGGTCCTCAATTTCGGCCTTCACCAATTTTTTTTCTTAATAAAGTTGTCAAGCCTCAAAATAAGGTTGCCTACTTAAATGGGGTGAGGGTAAATATTTTTATTGTAATATTTTGATAATTGGGCTATGTAAGAATCTCAAACATGGGCTGATGCAAGCCTCTTTTCATCTATAAAATCTAACTCAACTAAGTGGGAAACCCTATACTCATGATAAAGGAGACCCTATAGAGATAATCATAGGCTATAAAACTCAATTTCAATGGGAGGATGATATTAGAACCAAAAATGAAGGAATATGAGGCTCACCCATGGGTATTCAAATACTTGTTACATAGGCCCATAGAGAAGGATAAAACTAAAGGTATTAGTTCTTCTTGTTATCTTTGATAGTTTTCACCACAATGAATTTGAGATTTTTTTTGTCAATTTAGCCAATACATTGGCTTGAGAATAGTAGAGAGAGGAATTATAATGGAAAATATTTAATTTTTTTCATAACTCTCTCACCTTAGGGTTTTCCAAAGGGGAGACATTATCAGAGATAATGAAATGAGGAAAGCCAAATCTAGAAATAATATAATTAAGAATAAATTTGGATATGATAAACCCTATGATAGTAATCAAAGGCATGGACTCCACCCACTTTGTGAAGTACTCAGTTGAGATAATCATATGATGATGCCCATTAAAAAAGTCTAGAGTAAGCTTCTATAAAGTCCAATCCCCAAATGGAAAATGGCCACATGGTGACATTGGATTGAAGAGCTTGAGAGGGGATAAGGATAACATGGGAAATATATTGACACTTAGGACACTTCCTCACATTCTCAACTACACTGTGCTCTAATGTGGGCATAAAATAACCCAAGTGATGATTTTTTTTGGCCATCACATAACCACCAAAATGACCAAGATAGATGCCAATTTTAATCTCCAAAAGGAATTTAAGAGAGACTCAACCTTATTAATTCATATGAATAAGATGTCATCAAATTCACAATGATACATAAAATAATCTAGAAGCACACACTTGGATGCATTCATGTGAAGGTGAATTTTTTATTGAGAAGTAAACTCCACCATATAAGATTGATTAATTAAAAACTTGGTGATGTATTCATACTAGGGAGATTTTATGGGAGGGAGATCAATGAAAAGAATGATCACATTAGGGAAATTATCATATATCATGTTTGAATTATCTAATGGTGAATTAACCAACTAGTTAGCTATTATCTTCCCTTTAAAAAACTTTTGACTCATGTAAGTGATATAAAACTCACTAATTAGTGTGATAAATGTCTTACTTTATTGAAATCAAATATTTGGAAATTTTTTACATTGATGCTCACATATAATAATGAGTTGAGTCTCCTATTTTAGCATGTAGTTCCACAAATGATTAGTGGTGAACATAATTTTTAGACACTCTCTTTCTAATTGAGTGCACCCTTTCTCATAATTTGATAAGGTGTGACTAATAAAATAGATGGCCCCTTTTATACCATAATTGTCTTCTTGGGCTAACACTCATGCAAGGAGAATCTCTATCACTCTCAAATAAAGGATATGACACTTATCCATCCTTGAAGGCATGAGCATGGGAGGGGATAAGTATAACCTCTAAAAAATGTCATATCCCTTTTGGAAATGGTGAGTCTATGTGACATTGCTATATGTTTTAAGTAATTCATTAATCGTATGGAAAACATAAGTGAGGTCTGGGATGAAACTTATAATGGCCATAGATTTTAAAAGTAAAAATTATTGTGATGTTCATCCTTTGGAGAGAGAATGTCTAAAATGGTATGGATCTTCAGAGGATCAATATTGATCCTACATCTAGGCATAATGTACATGAGGAATTTTATGATATTAAATCCAAATACATATTTCTTAGGAATGAGCTTGATTTTGAAATCCCTAAGGAAGGTGAAGATTGCATAAAATTATTTAATTTGATCAACTCTATTTTTATACTTTCCTACGAGGTCATCAATATAAGACTAAAAATTGATTTGGATTGCATCATGAAAATATGAGCTATTTCTCTCTAGTACGTAGCACCTACATTTTTTAGGATAAAAGGAATGAAGTATAAAGAGGCACCTCACAAAGTGGTGAAATATGTTTTATTTTGATCCTATTTTGAGATACATACTTGATTATACTAAAAAAACTAATCCATGAAGGAAATAATCTTGTATCTGGATGTGACATCGATGATAACATCAACCAATATAAATGGAAATATTCCTTTGGACATAATTTATCAATATCTTTAAAGTATACACATATATTTATTTTTCCATTCTTCTTAAGAATGAGGAAGGTGTCAGAAATACACTAGCTTGATGAAGCCAACCTTAAGAAGTATGATAAATTATTACTTAACCATTAAATTGACCTTGGGATTAATGAGCCTTAACTTATATTTGAGAGGATTTATTTTGGGTTGAGTGACCAAGTAATGCACTGACATTGAAATATATAGCATGATCATGTCAAATTATTCCTATGTGAAAAAATTGACATACTCCTTGAGAAGTTCAACATATGCCTGAACTTCCTTTCGGGTAAGAGTTGATCCTTAATTGATGATATGAAGTTTCTCATTAGTACTAATATTAATATCAATGGTTTACTAAATTAGAGAAGACTTCCCCTATTCAAACTCTAGTGGAGCAGAGGTAAATTCAGCTCTTCTTCATAAACTTCTATGAGATGATAAATTTAAGCAATTGATTTAGATATGAAAATTATATCCAAAATACCCAAATCTACAATATGCACTTAAAATTGGAAACCATTAGATAAAAATGAAATAAAATAAATATTTAAAATAAAATTTTAATCTAAAGCCAAGTTTTTCCAATAAATATTTAAACAAAAAGACTAAAGATTATAGATGGAGATTGCTTACAAATAGACTCAAAATTTCAATATGATATTAGCTTGATCAAAAGACTTGGATGATAGTTTGATAGATTTAGTTGATATAGTATTCTAGCATGAAGGATCATGGATTTTATACTTATTTCAATGGAGGATGGGTTGGTTTAAATAGAAGAAGGAAAAGGATTTTACAATGAATTAAAAATTCATTGGAAGCCTCTAGAGAAGAAGACTCTAGAGAGGAAGGAGGGAATTCTAAGGAATTTAAAATTCCTTAGAATTATCTAGAGAAGGGGAATGGTAGTGGAGAGTTATAGATTTCATTAGGTAATCTAATGATGATTAGGGGAAGATTAGATTAGGTTAATAAAATGATGATGTCATGGTTAGTGGGTAGGCTTGTAGAGAAGCCTAAGAATATGTGTGATTTTATGAATTTAAAAATGACAAGTGGGAATAAGAGGGATTTTGTGATAAATGGGATGCTAATAATAAATAACAAAGGAATTAATATTGGATGGGAAATATGAATTTTAGTATAGATATATAAAGGGGATTAGATTATTGAATAGGGGGAATATGCAATGTTAGATGAAATAATGATGAAAGGAATTAATTAGCGAATTAATAATTAGAATTAGATAGGAATTAGTATTAAAATTAACAAGCCTAATAAGGTGATCAAATTGGGATGCATACAATTTGCCCCTATTTGAAAGGGCATTATGACTAAATGAAGTAGAAGGATTAATGATCTTTAAAATAAGAAAAACACTTACATATGATGTTATTGGACATGATGCCCCCTTGAGGGGATATGTAGGGAGGAAGGAGATGGATGGAAACTCAAAAGAGGAATGAGGGGTGGGATGTGTGAAGAGATAAGGGGTTGGGATGCCAGATATGTGACTAATGATGCAGAAAATGAACATGACATGAGCGGTGAGATATAAAGTGATGATGACCCTACCAAATACCTATGCATAAGGAGTGGAAATAACTGTGTCATGGTTGTCAAAAAAAAATAAGGGGAAATCAAATGTAACATGATGATGATAAGATAAAAGGTCACAAGATTTAGACATATCCCAAGCAAGGACACATGCCAGGGAGAGATGTAGAACAAGATAATTAATAGAGAATGCCATGAGCTATCGACATATCCCAAGTAAGGATACATACATGGCAGAGCATTGAGCCAAAATAAGATAATGAATTGATAATAATAATGATGAGTGTAGCTCAAAGCTAAAGTTGAGTGATAAGATGAAGGAGATAAGAGAGAAGAAATGATATGATTGAGTGACCAAGGATGAAGAAAAATAATTAGACTACATTACATTGAATCAATGAGCCATATTGTGATTAATAACGATGATGCACCTAACAAGGACACATATAAGGTAGAGATAATAAACTTAAAATTATGGTTCTACCCCAATTAAAGGAGGAATATATAAACTCTAAATGGTGAATTGACCAACTAATGATAATAGATGACTGATGGAAGAAAAGATGGATGTTGTGATTATAGGCAATTGATGAAAATATTAGGGAGATGATCATGGGGATGGTGATTGATAAATAGACTAATTGATTAATGATAGATATTATAACTCAAGGATTTGACTAATACAAGACTTAGGGATGATTAAAGATAGGACAAATGTGATGCTGAATGATGGTAAAAGGGGAAGTGGTTGAGTTGACCTTAGACATGTTATGTGACTAAGTATTCCCTACATAGTCTGAAAAGACCTCAGGTTGATGTAGTTTAGAATAAATGATAGATGATAAGATAGACCAAAGAAGGAGGATGATAATGACTATTAGATATGTTAGTTGTTAGATAGATTTTAGGTGTGATGATGATTAGATTGAGAGTTAAGTTGAGATGTTAGATCTTGATAACTAGAGAGATGATAGATGATTGGTTAGAGGATATAGATATGATAATAAAATAACTCAGAGGAATGATTGGATATTATATGAGTGGACTAGGATGATCAACTTGGTGATGGGATTAAGATAATTAGACATTTATACATGTGAGAGAGGATAGGAGAAATGATGAGTCTGTCTATTATCAATCCATCATTGCTATAATAAGGCTCATCATAGTATACATAATCTGATGTTAAATATAACACTAGGAAATATGCCCCATGATATAAGTATGACCAAGAGGACATTGTGCCAAAGTTCATGAATATAGAAGGGGAAAATGATGAACTCTACATAGGGCACCCAAAAGCATTATTATAGATTTTTTGGCTCCATCATATAATCCTCATTAATTATACCCTTGATGAAAGAGGCATGATACAAGGCTAATTAAAAGACTTAATACAAGAAGATAAACATATACAAGAAAAAAAAACATCTAGATATATACATGATAAAAGATATGCAAACAAGTCAATCAACAAAGAACATATAAATGACACACATAAGTATCTACATGTAATGCCATTATGTCTTGTCTAATTTTCATGATGAGAGTTGATAGGGTGATTGATCAGATGATGAGTTGGACTAAGTTGGTCATGATGATCATGATGTGAATGAGGATTAAGGATATGGATTTGGAAAGAGGTATAGATTTGGTGTAAATTATGTAATATAATTAGGATAAGGTTATATAAGACATAAAATAAGATGAATAGGATGTTTAGACAAGGTAGGATGACAAAATGATGAGACCATTAGGACACAAGACAATTAGGATGACAATGAGATGGACAACTTAATACATAGGATAAGATGACTAGGATACATAGGACATATGACAAGATGACACAAGATAAGATAACTTAGATATTTTGGGATTTTTTAGATTTTATAATGTTTAGGGTTTTTTAGAAAATGCATATACACTATACAAATGGGGTTACTATCAAAGGGAATACCAAGCCTAGAAACCAATATAAGGATTGTTGGAATAATGGATGGGATAAAAATTAATAAGGGCAATGTTGAAAAGGGAATGAGAACCAAAGAAGAATGGACTAAGGATCACCAATGCTACATCATGAGGGAACCATATATCTAGCTACCTGAGTGTCCATTGGAAGATATGCTTTGATGATTCTAGAATATTTCCCAAGAAATCTTCCTTTCCCTTATGAAGGTCAAAACTAGAATAAAATATGGACCTAATAAGATGCAAGACATGATGGAATATGGTGGGTAGATATTGTAGTTTGGATAGAGGATAAGATAAACAAGGATGACATGGAGGTGATTATATGGATGAAATTGATTTTGCTCCTAAGTTTTGAGGTAAAATTTGAATAATATATTATTTTAACATGATGCTAGAAACTAATTTCCATCATGTTACTTGCTTAAGGTGCTAGAAGACTGGTTTTCACCATTGGATGAATAATAATTTTTAATTTTTTTGACCTTTTTAATGACATTTCAATTTATTAGAGGTCAGAGAGATGTAAGATGTAAAAATTTTCTTGATCTTAAGCTAAAACCTATTCTAGAGATATGTGATACTAGGACCATGTTATCAAAGCTAGATTCACAAATGTATGTGTGACCTTGATTGACTCTTAATTGAGACCCCTCAAGACATATAGACTAGGTGTTTTCATCACCCCTATAAGAGATAAAGTTGCCTAGGTTTATGAGGTGTAGAATGTATGGATTTAGGGTTTGTATTTAATGATGAAGTATATGATTTTACTAGATGATAGGATCATAATAGGGAGGTGTGATGGGTGATTGTGAAGTGGGATTAGCAGTCACACACACCATTAGACATGTTAGACATTACATATTTGATTGGTGCCATATGAAAAAAGACTTTATGATATCTAAGACACTTTAAATTTTTGGTTTATCTTTGATTTGATTGTTTGAATGATTGTCTACCATACTTATGGTGCTCTTGCAAAGGATTTGATATTTGAATTAGATTAATTTTTGACTACCCTATGGTGCCTGATTTTAGGCTTCACTAAAGGAATTGGATTTTTGATTATTTTGACTTTGATGGTCCCCTAATTTATCAAAGAGGGTTTCACTAGGGGAAGACACTTTTTGATTAAGTCAATGATTTAAGTTTTCTTGATTTTTACTTGTTGGATTAAAGGTGATTTGCTCATTATGAATGAATTTTTGAATATGGTCATGGACATTTATATTTTTAACATATGTTATATTACTTAGGGACGAGTCTAATGATGTATGTTCCTATTCATCCCTATGGAAAGAGGTGATTAAATGATAATTGATAGGAATAAATGGGTTTTTGATAGATGTAGGTAGGGGAGATGGTAAGATGAGATCAATTAGTGGTGGTGGGGTAATATGGTCCTCATAGGGGTTCTTAGGAGACCTAATTTTGACATCAAAGAAAATTTCCTCAAGATCAGTAGAAGGATCACTAAGACTACATGAATTCGATGCAAGATCATATCCACTTTGACTATCTTCGATAGATAAATATTTTAAAAACTCTATTGTGAATTCATCATACTAATTGGGATCAAAATATATGCTTTGTGATTGGTTGACATATGGATTGGAGGTGTCTTCAAAAAGGGAGATGTCATCATGAATGGTGATATCTATGGGGATGATGTTTTTTTATGAATAATCTAATTTATATACTATTGTTAAACATGAACCTGATGCAGATAGACTTGTGTCATCTCTGATGTTGATTTTGATGTACATGATGTGATGTTGCTAGTAGAAAATTATTTTTTTGTAAGTGACCTCTCCAAATGGGGTCTTCGATGTTATAGGTGAGAGAAAGATGATGAATGTACAATGGATTCTCCAAATATAGGTCCATGAAAGAATGACTCATGAAAGACGGGAGAACTAGATTCATGAGAAATGGATTTGTCTTCGATGGAGGGTTTGGCAAAGATGGGGGACCATAAAAGATAGATGTGGTGTCTTAACCTTTACTTGGAAAGGGAAGGGATTGATTTTGATCAGGAATTAAATCTTGGCATTCCTCTTCTTGTTCACTCTTGAATGTAGAATCATCTGATTCATTCTTGATTTTTATGTCACCACGATTGATGAGGTCTTGGTCATAGTTTTGTAAATTATGACATTAATTGATGATATACCCCCAAGTTTGATGATATATATAGTAGTGGTTGGATTTATACCAAGAGGGGTTAGGCTTCATGGGATAAAAATGTCATATGGGTGGATAAACCATCATGTTGGTGGTAATAAGTTGGTATAAAAGGGCTTATAAGGATATAGGAAGAGGAGTATAGGGTCTCTCTTTACTTCGTGACTTGGATGTGGAAGCATTGGACTTTAGATCATATGGTTATTGAAATGATTGGGTGGTAAAATTAGTATTATAAGGTGTTTTTAGGGTAGGATTCCCTTTGATAGTTTAAGAAGAGGTATATGATTGGCTATGACTAGTGGTGGAGGGTTTGAATGGGATTAGGTAATATAAAGACTAAGAGTTGACTGAGCAAAATGGGTGTGAACTAGAGGCAATTTTAGGTGGATGGGGTCAAAGTATGTAGGACATGGAGTTATCATCTCAAGGAGGTGAGAAAGGAGTACATGGATATTAGACATGAGGCATTGCTAAATCAGGTTATTGACCAATCTATTTTAGATGCCATAGAATAAGAGAAAATATGGATGATGTGGTTTGGTGACCCCAATTGGCAGGTATGGTGGATTAAATGGAAAGATCAAGGGATGAAGATGAGATGTGTGGAACAAATTTGGATAAATTCTTACTTTAGTATGATCTCAATTTTGAAATGATGTTGATATGAAATGAGGTAAGACAAGATGATTTAGATCAACTTAGGCTGTGAGCTAGAATTTTAATGATTTAGGCTATATTTGACTAAGTGATATATGATAATATATAGGACTTGATGAGGGGCTAGACTAGCCCAAAATATTTATTTCAACTAGGGATTGATTAGACTAAGACTATCTCAAGAAAAAGATAATTGACTCAAGGAGGATTAGATAATGACATGATTGGATTAAGATAAGAGGATGATAGGATTGGATTCAAACATTATTGAAAAAAAGTAAGCTAATAATAAGGACCATAATGTATACATATTTATTTGTGAATGTGGATTGTATGACTATAGACTTGACATGATGACTAGTATAGTTAAGGGGATGATAAGTTAAGGATAAATTGGACTATGACTAGGCTAGGTTTCAAGGGATAAAGTGGTAGAGAAAGTGATTAGGGTCAACAAGGTCAAGATGAGTGACAAGGTGTCAAATAAGATGAGGTGATTTTTGTGATGGGTAATATGATTTGGACTAATACTCTAAGGATAAGTAAGATAAGACAAGGTGATGTGAGGATATGATGATAAAAAGGACAATGATGTGACCAATATTGGTTATATATAAGATGGATTTAGTATTAAATATGACACTAGGGATAATTAGTGCCAAGGATAAGTGAAGATTGTGAAGTTAGACTATGATAAGATGTGATGAAGGGATGGCAAGACTAGAGTAAGGTATTAAAGTGATAGGGGTATGACTAGTGCTAGATGGATGAGACTAGAATTAGGATGTGACTAAGATGAGATGGGTGAGAAGAGATAGGATAAGATGCAAGATGAGATAGTCTTAAAAGGATCTACACAAATTTACAAAACAAATATGCACAAGAGGATGTACAATATATGCTGATGAGATAAGGATATACAAGATGATGATATATGAAGGAGGCCTAGATAGGTGTGTGTAGGATGAATCAGCTCACAAACAACACAATTTTAACACAACACACACCAAATCAATAAAACCACAAAACTATCACTAATAAACTATTTTGGGAGTGTAACCTAATGATTTCACCATCTAACAACTTTGTGGGTGAGGCTATAGGCTGGTGACCCATTACAAAATCTCCCAAACCCTCTCAACCCTATTTTCATATAAAAATCACTTGGAAATTGATATTGACTCTAGAATCAAGTTGCTTGTTATGATTTATGATCTTATTCTAGGCCATATAGACTCTTTAAGGGCATCCATGATATACACTAGGTATGTGGGGCCCAACTCTGTATAGGGTGATGTCTAATGATTGGGTTAGAGAGTTAACTCTTTTCTTTCATAGAAGATCTATATGGGGTCATCTACTTGGTCTAATGGTAACTCTCACTAATTTTTATAATCCACTAAAACATAGAGTGTGGTAAAAATCATGGTGATGAAATTTGCATCACCAACCAACCCATAAGACCATGGAAAATTTGTGGGAATCACTTCCACATCATGTTTTCCCTAAAAAATAAAAATGTGAGGGTTTATTAGTGGTTTTTGATCCTTTGAGACTCACTTTTAGGACATAGGGAAGAGAGTATACACCAATGTAGCCTTTAGGTGACACTCAATCAAGCAAAAGAATTTATTAATCAATTTAATTAAGTGTGATAGATATAAAGATATATACAAGATGATTTTTAAAATACCAAAATATTTAATAGGCATCCTACAAATCAAGTGATTAGTAGTTTCAATTTGGAAATATTGAGGGGCAACCTACAAGACAAGATGTTAGACACAAACAAAAATATGTCAAAACATGACCTACAAGACAAGTGGTTAGTAGTTTCAATTTAGAAATATTGAGGGGAAAATTGCAAGAAAATATATTAGAAAAAGACAAAAATGTGTCAAAATATGACCTTAAGACAAAACATTAGACAAAGACAAAAATGTGTCAAAACATGACCTGTAAGACAAGTGGTTAGTATTTTTAAGCAAGACAAAATTTCCAAAATAAAACAAAATGTTAATCCAATAAGCCTTAATAAAAACACTAAAAAAAATCATAATTTTTTACTATAACCTTTTTTGAATGAGAGGCCACGATGTGGGGGTCTGAGGGTGGCATCCCCCATTAGAGTCAAGTGGCAGTGCACCTTATAGGGTTAAGGGGAAGTTCCCCTTATGGGGTTAGGGGGCAGCACCCCTTGTAGGGTTTGGGGGCAATGCCCTATGTGCGCTCCCTATCATGATACAGGGCAAGATAGAGGGGTATCACCCCTGATGCTAAATGCAATTTGGGACTTGTGAAACCCTTAGAATGATTCAAAATTTATTGAAAATTATCATAAAAATGCACTCAAAAAGGATAATTTGAAGGCAAAAATTAATGTAAAATTGCTACTGCTGAAGGTAAAATCACTTATACACAGTTAGTGCTATGCAAAATAGATTCTAGAGAGTCAAAATCACTTATGATAAGTCAAAACTATAGATATAGACAAGTGATATTACAAACAACTAATTAACTATCACAATTATTGGGTGGTTAGTCAAAATCACTCATCTAATGTGCAAAATCACAACTGCAAATAATTGGTATTGCAAAATAGCAACTATAAATAAGTGATATTATAAAACTACAACTGTAAATAAGCATTATTGTAAAACTATAGATTATAATCAAAATTACAAATAGAGACAATAAATGTTGTTGACTGTGAGTAGATCATGATAGTAACCGTGCAGTCAATTAGGCAAAATCACTTGTGGTAAGTGCAAAATCATGACTAGGAATAAAAAACGTAACTGAGATAAGCAATTTTGTAGACTATATTAGAATTTAGATATTTAAAGTTTTTGAAGAAACTAAATGTTATCAAAAGAGATTATATGATATTATTTACAGATATTTATTTTATTTATAGAAAATTTCAAGACTTAAATAGGATGTTTTTTTTTCAAAATTACAACTAAGAGAGTTATAGTTTTGCTCAATAGTACACACACACACACACACACACACACACACACACACACACACACACACACACACACACACACACACACACACACACACACACACACACACACACACACACACACACACACACATGTATGTATGTATGTATTATTATTATTATTATCATTATTATCATCTCAACCTTGCAAAAATTGAAGTTAGAAATGGAGAGTGGATATTTAAAGATAGTTAGTGATATTTATAGATAAAAAGTAAGCAGATTATAGATTACAAACCTTAAAAAATTTACTATTAGTCAAAATCATGACTAAGAATGTTAAAAATGCAAATAGATATCAAAATCACAACTACCTATTCAAAATCACAACTACCAAATCAAAATCATAACTGTATATTCAAAATCATAGATAGGATTCAATATCATAGATTACAAGAGGAAATTTTGATCAAAATAAAAAAATGACTAAGTTACCTTGATGGTTAGTGGTTAAGTTGGTGATTTATGTCAAAATTGCCACTATCATCCTCAAAACTGGAAATGTAAAATCACTTTTTGTAGAACAAAATCACCTTAAACTTATAGGATGATATTTTTGAAATTTTGAGCCCCAAATTTGTCATAAATCTTTTTTGCAAGCCTCAAAATCACACTTTACACACAAGATTATCACAAAGGAGGGATCACATTGTGGTCGCCAAATGTGAGATGATAAATTTGAGAAATTGATTTAGATATGTAAATTATATCCAAAATACCTAAATCTACAATCTACCCTTAAAATTGGAAACCATTAGATCAAAACACAATAAAATGAATGTTTAAAAAAACATTCTAATCTAAATCCAAATGTTCCCAATCAAGATTCAAATAAAAAGACTAAAGATTATAGATGGATATTGCTTATAAATATACTTAGAATTTTAGCATGATATTAGCTTGATCAAAAGACTTGGATGATAGTTTGATAGATTTAGTTTATAGAAGATTCTAGCATGAAGAATTATGGATTTTATAGTTGGTTCAATGGAGGATGGGTTGGTTTAAATAGAGGAAGGATAAGGATTTTCCAATTAATTAAAAAATCATTGGAAGCTTCTAGAGAAAAAGACTCTAGAGAGGAATTCTAAGGAATTTTAAATTCCTTAGAATTCCCCCCTTCCTCTCTAGAGAAGGAGAAGGGTAGAAGAGAGTTCTATATTCCATCAGAGAATCTAATTATGATTAGGTGAGGATTAGACTAGATTAATAAAATGATGATGTCATGAATAGTGGGTAGGCTTGTAGATAAGCCTAGGAATAGGTGTGATTTTGTGAATTTAAAATTCACAAGCGGGCATAAGAGAGATTTAGGTGATAAAGGGGATGTTAATAAGAAATAAAAAGGGAATTAATATTGTATGAGAAATATGAATGTTAGTATAGATATATAAAGGGGATTAGATTATTGAATAAGGGAAATAGGTAATCTTAGACAAAATAATGATGAAATGAATTGATTATCAAATTATTAATCAAAATTAGCAAGTCTAATAAATCAAACAAATTGGGATGCATACAAATTCAAAAATATCATCATCATAAAAATAACCTGAAAGATGAGGAGGTAAAGGAAACCCTCTTTGATAATACTCCTTGGACATGCCATCATAAGCATGGAGAAAAACCAAAATAACTTCGTTGGACTGATTTAACTTGTTTTCTACATAGGATATAATAATAAGATCCTCTTCTAGCCTAAATTATGGTTTAGTCTTCACTAAAAATGTGAATTCAACTTTGGAAATGCATGTGTGAGGATTGAATATAGATAAAGAGGAAGCCAAAAAATTTTACAGATGTTTTTTTCCTAGGGAATGGCCTCAACAAAGAATAAATCAAAATCCTTAGCCATAACACATATAACAATGCATTTATGGCTTGAAACATTCAAATCTTGTCTCATAAAAACCAAATAACTTATTCATAACAAGTTAAGAGCCTTCAAAGGCTCTTATGTTCAGAATTCCAATCCTTTTGTCCATAATAATACCTTAAAATAATGTAACATATTCAACCATGTTGTTGGTATAATAAAACTAAAAATAAAATGAAAATAACATGATATGATTCTCTTGAGAATTAAATATTATGCCCACACCCACACCCAAATGGAACTTGGCCCCATCAAAGTGAAGGGTCCAAAAATTATCAATGAAAATAACTTCAATAGATGAGTAAATATCTCCTTCCTTTTCATAATAGATATCAACCATGTATACACACATACTGCAATCTTTAGGTAGCCAAAGAAGGCCATCTAAGATATTAACCTCCAGAGTAGGGGGTTTTCATCAATAACATATACCTAATATAGATATATGAGGTTAGGGTTATAAATAGTGGCAAGGATATAAGAAACTTAGGTCCTAATGAAATTAGGATTGATAGGGATAAATATAGGTTTCTCTTATTCTATGAGTGCACATCCTACGGAGCACATTGGGAATGGGGTGGGATCAGATCATGGTACTTTGTGAGAGATATTTGCATAATATTATTTCATACCTTAATTATTACCATCCTAACCTCCTTTGAGTCTCCATCTTACCTCTCTGTTTACTTTCCTTTCAATATTACTAGTCATATTATATTGTTATTATATTGGTCAAGTCGATATCATCTTTTCATGCTTGTCTTACCTTGTAGCAAGTTTTCCTAGCCAATAGTTATGAGTTTTGTCCCTATAAATATAATTATATCAGCATGGCCAATATAGTTATGCTTTAGTGGACATCCCTTTGTTAGTGTTGGCCTAGTTGATACCATCAACGTAGAGTTCATGGTTAATTATGAGTTTGGATATATATATATATATATATATATATATATATATATATATATATATATATATATATAATTCCAAACATATCAGAACACTCAAAAGCTTTGCTTGTTCTCACATTTATTCTATTAAGTAGTCAAAGGAATAGTTAAAGGTTAGAGTCTTATTCTTGGAGGTCTTGTCTTATTTAAATGTGTTTGAAGCTCATTATGAGTCATGACAAGGAGGTGTCCCAATATTTGGAGTCCCCAAATAAGGATAACAAAGTTTTATTATTAACATTTTAGATCTTCAGCCTAGAACATCTATTAAAAAGTTACACTTGAGCCAAGGAGGATATTGATGCACTAATAATTCACCCCAAAGGTAAGTATCTCTTTCCTTATTCTATTTCATTTATTTAATTATTAGATAGATTTAATTTTCTTATTTTCATAGTAGATGCATGTTTGTGTGTTATTTATTATGTTTCTCCTTATATTAAATATGATAATATAGATACAAGGTTGCTTAGGCTTGTCATTATCACCTTAGGTTTCATAGACTTCCCATTGGTTGACCATTGCACCACTTTATTTCGTATTAGATATATTGGATATAGATAATTATTTTTATTCAATTCTATTCATGTGATATTCTTGTTATATATTTGAGACACCACTTTGTTACCATTACTATATCATTTGATTTAATTTTGGATCTAGTTAGAATCATAACTCGTATCTTAGACATAGGATTTGGAACCCTATACCATTGACATTGATTATAGATTTAAATTTACTAGATCTATGGCCACCTAGAGCATTTTTGTTGTAATATTCAAGTATACATAGGCTCCATTTTTATGACCTTATTTTTATCCTAGTTTATAAGGAGAACTAAGTTTTTTATTGGTCATCCTAGTGCACACATATACTCTTTTTAACTTGTTGTAAACTCCACCCCACCTCTAGTTGGATCATTTTAATTTGTTTCCTTTTTGAGTCTTAGCATTGTCTTCCCATAATAATGCATTTTAGTTATCTTTTTTTCCCAATTATATTGGCCAAACCAATATAGTTTTATGCCTTTGTAATTTTATCAGACAACTCAATATAATTTTATTTCTTTATGTAACCCATATCGGCCAACCTAATACAATTATTTATTTTAACCACTACATTGGCTAGACTAATATAGTCTAGTTTTTAATCCTAATATATTATCTAACATGATACATCACAATAGGTTACACTCAAACACAGTTTTCCAAAAAAGCATTTAATTAAACATACAACTTTATTTTTGATCTTACTATATTGGCAAGTCTGATATAGTCATATTCTATTAATTTTGTTTCAATTATATATATATTTTTTGATTGAAAATCACACTTTATTATATAAAAACTTTAGAAATAACATACATCTAGTCATACAAAAAAATGGGTGGAAAAGTCACACCACAAAAAACACATCAGGCTATAGAAGCCCCAGGAAAGTAGTAGAAGCAACTAGAAGGCCATACTGGCTAGAAAATATAACACATGTGTAATAAAAAAAAAAAAAGATAAATAAAAAACAAACAAACAAGTCCTTAAGCAGAAGCAGTGAACATGGTATGATTCGAACAACAATCCAGATGACAATTCGGGTGATGGGTCTACCCCAATTGATGGCGAAACTTCCGGGAGCCATAACTTTTGCACCGTAGCTCCAATTGACTCACCGTTTGAATCGTTGGAAAGATAATAATGAGGGTAAAATCATGAGATGGCATGGAGATATTCTTGATGAAGTTTGACCCCATAAAACCCAACGGAAGTGTCCTAAAATTCAATTTTAGTAGTGCAGTCTAAAAATAGTAATTCCTCGAATTCTGTATTGTTGTAAATCATGGAAGTCAAACCAATTAATCCACCTCAAGATTGGTGACCTTCCACATCCTCCCCACACCTTCAAAACATGTATAAATGAAGATGTAACCCAAAATGAAAATCATACATCTCTTCTCAGAGATAAGCATATGTTTAGGTCTGCAATTTTGATAAATAAAACATCTCTTTTCAGAGATAGAATTATTTGAATTGTGTTGTTATTTTATAAAAGATATCTTATAGAAAATATATCCAATGCATTTGATACCCTTTTTTAAAAGCCTAAGACTTTTTATCCAAGGAACCATGGAAAAGGGAACATTATGAAAATTGAGAATAGGGGACCACCATAGATATTGAGAATTAATAGAGAGACCATTCCTAAATCCATCTCCAACCTATACCAAGTGAGACTTAAGCTTCTCCCAGGCCTTCCATATGATTTTTATGACAAAAGAGACATTGATTTTGATAGGAATAAGAGTGAGGAGGGTATGAAAGTCAATACCCTACCATAACTTCATGCCTAGAGGAGATCCTTGAGCAATGCAATTTTTGATAAGGAGATTTGAGGATTCATCTCCTTCCAAGCCTCTTATAATGCACTTAAAATTGAGAAAAATGCCCTAAAGTTTAATGTTAATAAGGCCAAGACCACCTACTTCCTTAGGCCTACAAAAAATGGCCTAAGACACTGTGAAACCCTTGATCGCATTTAGAATTGGCCCAGAGGAAGTCATGAAGAATCTTTTCCAACTTGGCATAGGAGGCATTAGAAGGGGAATAATAGGAAGAGTAATAAACATGAGTATCATTCAAGAGCTTAGAATAGATCTAAAATTTCATAGATAGAGTAAGAGGCTTAGTAATTTAATAGGATTTTTTTTTTTCAACCCTTTATATGACATAATTCCAAAGATCAATAGGGGAATCCCAAAAGGCAAAAGGAATTCCAAAGAATTTAAATTGAATGCCTAGGAGGATCCATTTCCATTGGTAACCCTCAAGCCAAGGGGGTTTAGGAGACAAAGACTATTTATAGCATTGGGTCTTCTTCCATTGAATGGAAGTTCTTGAGGCCAAACAAAAAATATCAAGGCATTGCATGGCATTTTTGACCGACTCTTCATCTTATTGGAGAGTAAGAAAGGAGTCATTTGCAAAGTGACTATTAACTAATTGATGATCTGAGGCAAGAAGAGAGATACCTTTAACCAACCCCCTAGAAGTATAGTCAACTAAAAGGTAATTAAAACCTTCTGTAGTAAGCACATAAAGTGTAGGGGTAAGAGGGTAACCTTGTCTGATTGATCTATGTAGCTCAAATCTATGAGACTGGACACCATTTATGGTGATGCAAGCTCCAACATCCTAAAAGAGCATGTTAATACTGTGCACAAATTTTGGTCCAAAGCCAAGAGCCTACAACATGGTCATGATAAAGGGAAATTTTATGTGGTTATAGGATTTCTCAAAGTTAATCTTGATAAAAAGATATTTCTAATTGGAAGTTATAGCCCACTCCATGCCTTCCCAAATAGCTATCACATTGTCTAGGATATAACAATTTTGAATGAAACCAGTTTGTTCACTCCTCACAACTAGAGGAAGGATATTTTTGATCTTAAGGGCCAAATATTTGGAAATGATCTTATAGGATACATTCAATAAGTCAACACTTTTGGGTCTCCAAATTTTGGGAATGAACTTAATATTGCCTTGATTTATGAGAGTCCCAAAAGAATTGGTATGCAAAGCTTCAAGATAAACATTATGAAGGTCAGGGCCCATAATGTCCCATAAAGAATGGTAAAACTCAAAAGGGAACCCATTAATTCCAAGATCCTTGTCAGTGGTCATCTATGTAATAGCTTCCTTAAGATCATTAAGGCTAAGAGGTCGATCGTAAGTAACTCTTTAGGCTTATGAAAACTTACATGGAACAACTCCCAAACAATGGGTGAGAGTATCTTGTCTAGTAGTAGTATTTGGTTAAGAGGTGAACACCTCTTGGTAGTAAGCAACAAATTCCTATAACACCTTAGGTAATTTAGTGAGGCACCCATATGCAGTTTTAATGGCCTTGATCCTATCGTCTGCTTATCTATACTGAAGCATGATAAATAATTCCTCGATCATTTTCCCCCCATATTGAGCCAATACATTCTAGCATGTAACTAAGCTCATTTATCATTATAAGCTTTATCAACTTAGATTTTGTGTCTCTAGTTAGCTATACAAGCTCATAATTATACAATAGAAGGTGAGGCTTCAAGCTCCTGGGAGGCTCTGATAAATTCTTGATTGGTGGCATGATGAATACACTATCTAAAAAGGGTAGCTTATTTTCCATATATTCTAAGAAAAGTGGTAGTATGTTTGATAGCATCAAACCACCACATAATTCATCTAGTAGACCCAGTGGGTCTTGGAGCAATATTCCAGATATAACCAATGTGATTCAAGGTATGCTCATGCTTGATATGGGTGGTGTTGAGGTAAAATTGGGTGATATGCACTTGAACTTAAGGAGTAGTCCACTTAACATTGAATAAAATGGGGTGATGGTCAGATAGACAGGTGTCTAGTATAGCCAAGATAGGCTAACCTTATATAGGCAAAAAATAAAAAATATCTTATTCAGCTAACAGAGCTCAATTGAACCTTTTGAGCACCCTATCCTCACCTTGGAAAAAATTAGACCAAGTGAATCAGGGTGAGTGAGAATATTTCCATCGATGGTGATTGGGATCAAACACCCCAAGTTTGTTACATAGATAGAACCATGCCTCACATTTTCCTACACACCACCTCATGGGAAGCCACCCTTATTTTTATTCTAGTGATTCTACCATATTACAATCACCATAAATAATGTAGTGAGCATCTGGAAGTCATTCAACCAGCCATCTCCACAATAAGGTATGCTCAACAACATCATTAGAAGCATAAAGATTAACTAACCTAATTATGTGATTGTCAAAATCAAAGAGTGTCCATACCACATGATTTGAGGCGTCAGACCCCCATGAGATGATGTGTTCAGACAACTCTGGTGCAAATAAGGTCATAACTCCTCCTCTACCAGACTCATGATGAGTGGCCTGTAAGATGGCTCTAGGCTAGATAATGGGTGTCATAGAATGAAGCATGAAGTCAGAAATCTTGACTTCTTATAGGTATAATATATTCATGTTTGAAAATACTTGACAACTATTCTTGATCATATACTTATGCATCAAATTAGTAAGTCATCTTACATTCCATGAATAGACTAACATGGAGAACTATCAAGATTCATATCTCCCTCTTTTGTGAGGTCTGAGAGGGCTAAAAACCTATCGAAAGTAACGATCAAGATTCTAAAATATCCTAGAGTAAAAGGTTGTCATTTATGTGACCCATGTTCATCTTCACTAAAAGGTGAAGGGCTATGAGATCAACATAACATAGCTTTATATCTAAAGGTAATGAGATTCATGAAATATGAGTTAGTCACCCCCAAAGGGGGTTGTCAAGTAAGGCTAGGTATAATAGAGACTGACATAGGGGATATAACAATGGCCAATTGTGGTGAGTGTGAATGGGTTTAGGTAGATAAAGTTATAGAGATGGAAGGGACTTAGCTAGAATAGAGGCAATAATGGAGGCATGCAAATGGCATGAAGCATTGTTCCTATTTGGCACTCTAAGAGGAGCATTGTTGTAGTTAGTGATCATGGTCCACCTGTCAGAGGTGCGACCTAAAGTTTTTGGGTTAGACCCTTTACATTTTTGGGGCATGTAGATGTGGGGACCATGAAAGGACATTCCCTAATCATGTGGGAAGATGACTGGTAATGAAAGAAAGTATTTGACAAATTTACATATAACACTCACTATGTGAAACAGTTGTCATCAACTTGAATATCAATGGATTCTTTGAGATCCTTAGCAAAGTCAATCTCAACAAAAACCCTTCATTGGGGTTGAGAAGCATAAAATTTATACTTATCATGGAAAATGAAGCACCCTAGTGACTTGCTAAGCTGGTCTATAAAAGTCCACAAGGGTAAGGGCAACCCAGGGAACTTAATCCAAATTAGGATTTTGAGTTTGGCCTATTCTAAGACCTAAAATTCCCTGGTCTAGTGAGAGAAAATAACCAAAGTATTACATATAAACTAAGGCCATGGTTAATAATTACCTTGTAGTGATCAAGGTTATTGAAATGGAATAGAAAAAAGCACTTAGTGAGGTTTTAGACACCTTCCAATTTAACCCCATGGTTTTGCTAGTGGTTACGAACCCATTGTTTAAGGAGGCTTCTAGGGGGACTCAACCCATAAAATATGAAACAAGAGTAAAGTTTTCAAAATAGCTACAAGCTTTACTAAACTCAGGTAATTCAAAAACACATCAGGAACATGCATGTTTGGTTTATAAGAATTACCTCATGATAAACCTTCAGAATGAATTTTTGTGCTTACTTCAGTGTCATTGTTTCTATTGATCCCATCAATAACTCCTACATCAAATTATGTAGAATGAGTGGCAGTGGCCATTTATAACAAGTAATGTGGAAAAAAATTTGCCCAAAGGGTGGAGGGGAGAGCCAGCTCAGCATAGTAAATATACGTTTAAACTAAAAATCCTGCCTTGATCTGTAAAAATCAACATTATGATAGATGGTGGGGAGAGAGATTATGTAGTCACAATCATCAGGCATATGATCGAGAAACATGCATGCTACCAAAACCAAACCCTATCAGATCTCATAACCTTCATCATTTCAATTAT
Source organism: Torreya grandis (assembly GCA_037957365.1). Taxonomy (NCBI): domain Eukaryota; kingdom Viridiplantae; phylum Streptophyta; class Pinopsida; order Cupressales; family Taxaceae; genus Torreya; species Torreya grandis. The sequence continues at coordinate 2,244,144 of JARHVA010001303.1, forward strand.
ATTGACTATCCTAATATAGTTTGTTTCTAGCATTCTTGTGTAACCAATTGTATTGACCAAATTGATATAATTATATATTTCTCTTTTGAATTGTAAAATCTTTGGGATCAATCCAAAGAGAAAATCCTCTAGGATTATAAGGGATTCTATGACAACAATTCTAATTCTATGGAGTTAAATCACACCAAGAAATTCATGCCTTACAATTTTCCCATTTCTTAAGTTCTCCCTACTAACAATTATAACATGGATTACACTAGATACAAAAACTATGATCTATTAAACAACGTTAATAATCCTAGGCAAGGTCACTTCAAATCCATGATTTTGAGGAAAAATAACAATGTGACATAAAATACATAGATGAAATGAAAATATTTCTCCAAGATAATTTTGAGCATAGGGTAAAGGACCCTATGGTTTTATATCACATCATGATGGAACCCCATGTGGAATGTCCACTTTCCTCTTTTTAAATATTTTCTTTAAGACTTGGATAAAATACATTTGTGACTTCCCTCTTTCCTTCCTAATCCACCATGCATAGTATTTCTACTAACATGGTGGGTATTTATTTTAGTCAACGTACATAAGGTTACCACATTAATGAAAACATTAAAGTGACATTTAGTGCATCTTAATAGTACACTCAAGTCTCTACCTCTAGCTAAAATGTTTATAATCCTAATCAAGTCATCTTGCAAGCAATGAACAAATGACTACCATACAAGATTTTAATAATGATCAAATGATACAATCACACAAAAAGATTATGTAAATGTAATATAGGAATCAATAAGTTCAATGTAAAATAAAAATAAAAATGTAACCCCACACCCCTTAGATATTCTCTTGGAAACCTCATTATACAACATTCTCTTTATAAAAATGTCATTAACCACCTTCAAAATGAACCCTTGGTCCCTCAAATTTCTTACATTTACATTAGTGAAAATAATTATATGATCTCATATAATGGATCCACCAATACCACTTTGCATTTGAAGGAAATTGGTAATCTCTATAAGGATTGGATGAAACTTAACACCTCTGTAACTACCAAACTATTAGTCAAAACCTTAACTAGTGATACTTTATAATCATAAAATCAACTTAAGGTTAAATTTATTAGTATATTAAAACACTTAGTTAATATATTGTTATAAAAGTTTAAATATAATGATTTAAATTAAAATAATTTAGTCAACATTATCAATTATAAACTAGTAGACTATGAAATTAACTAATATTTCATTAAATATTGGAAAGCCTCAGCTAGCAAATATGAACACAATATGATGGAATATAACTTCTTTCACCTCTTTACTACTATATTGGAAAAACTGTGAGGTTATTTTCTCCAAAATCCTTGGATGAATACTTAAATCTGCTAGGATATCTAGTTAGCACTCATATTATGGGTTAGAAAAATATTAGTATATGTGGGAATAATAGATAATACAATCTCATATTAAGTTGTATTAGATTATTTTACGTGAGTTAACAACTCACTAGAGATATATATTAGGATGAGATAATAAAGGGATGAGAGATAGATATGAGAGATTTTAGGAGAGAGATTTAGGGGATCAAAGATAAGACTTGACTCCTTATTCTTAGGATCAAGCATGTGTACAAATATCTTCCAATAATTTTAATAATATTATCCCATTTGAATTATATTTATTGTTTTAGATTTTATTATGTAAATTCATTATTTTGAGTTCTTAGGTTATGCAAATCTAAACCATAAATATTATCTAGTATCAGAGCAAGCATACCGGTGAAAGCTTGTGACAGAAATAAATCTCATAAGTATGGATATTTTAAAGATAGGATGATCGGATGAGAATCTAAATGCATGGGAGGAAATTATGAGTTTATCTACACAATTATTGTGAATTGTGATGTTCTCTACCATATTATATTCACACCTTTTGAGTGGTTGCTTCCATTTATTCCATGTTGAAATAGACCCTGCATTTGGGTTACTCACCTTAGGTTTGAATCTAAATTGAAGATCCATTTTCTAAGATAAGGTAAATCTATTGTGTATATTAATTATCATTGCCAATAATAACTTTAGATTCATTCACAATAGAAGCTACTCTATTGAACATAATAATATTGATAGTTATTAGTGGCATCTGGTATATCAATTGCCATATTTGTTTACACTATGATGATCCATTTTATTACCTTATAATCTTGGTTGTATTCATTATCTATGTGTATGAAAACCATATTGAAGGTTTAGTCTATGTGTTATATTAGTTAAGGCTCATGCAGATCTCTTTTTTTGCCTTGTGCATCTACCTATGTTTCCTCTGATTAATTCATGTTGTAGACATCTTCGTGCATTGCATCACCTACAAAGTTTTTTGTGCATATCCCAGATCCAAATCTATTGTCGACATTTGCATTTTCCTACTATTTCAATCTTCATGCACCATTTTCCATCACATCCACATGAATCTCAAAAAGATCTTCCTTGCATGAAAGCTTCACCATTCATCTCTTTGAAAATATCAAAAGTCAACACATGAGTTGAAATATAATGAATGAATAGGTATTTATGTTTTTCTTTGGTTTAAAGAACTGTGTCTAAAGATAGGTCATGTCATAGGTAATTTAGGTGAAAGTCATAAGTTAAAAAGAGACATTAAGTCATGCCATTATTTTGTTATAACATTTAGAGTCTTGGATAATGTGTAGTTAGTCATAGTATTTTATAAAGTCTTTAATACTTCATTTTAAGTATATAGGTTTTAAATTTTGTACATAGTTTTTAAGATTGTCAAAAGAGTCATAAAATAAATAAAAAAAGGAGTCTATGTATGTCATTGTCAAAAATTCAAAAGTGTTAATTTTTATGTCATACAGATTCATTTTATTATCATTTAGAGAACATCAATATAGTGTCTTTAGTTGTCTCGATCCAAGTCAAATAAGTCATCTATTGTCAAAATTCAAAATTTTACACATCTATAAAGGATGCATTATCAGTGGAAATTGAGATCTTGTTTCAAGTCTAAGGTCATAATGGATAAAATGAGAAAATTAAAAAGAAGGCAGAATGAAATTAAAAAAAATTTAAAATCTATATATTTAAAGTGCTGAAATATGTGCACCCAAATGTTGATATTTATAGCAAAGGTACGAATATAATGAATTACTTAATTAATAATATCTTTAAGAAATTGTCTCAAGAGGCATATATGCTTGCTCATCACAACAAAAAGCCAACTATTACATCTAAGGAAATATAGATAGTTATGCATCATGTCTTACCATGATAGCTTGCTAAACATATTGTTTATGAAGGTACCAAGGCTATCATTAAGTTTTATAAGTCTTAAGTAATAAACTTCCTTTTTTGAGGAGGAGAAAATGGAAGAAAGAGGTCAAATAGTGACCTCTCATCAACCACAAGTGATAGGGATGCATAATGCATTTGTGACTTATTTTTTAGTTATGTTTTTACTTTCTGCAAATAAGAACATAAGTACATGCCTATTCAAGTATTGTGAACAATATTTCCTATGTAATCCCTTGAGGTAAGAAAGTGATGAGAACTAGAAGAGTACCATAACATCATGTGTTATTGGTTTTTGGTTAACCGCATGTAAAACCATCCTTTGTTTCTAGGTTGATGGTAAACTAAGTGTAAAACCATCTATTTCATGTAGGTTAGTGGTAAATTGAGTGTAAAACCATATGATGTTTATATTTTGGTGGTTATCCAAGTGAAAAACCATCATTTAAGGTTGTTAGTAGTTGCAGTACGAGATAACATTTTCCCCATGTTTGCATTAAGGGGGTAATGTTAGGATATCTAGTTAGTTCTCACATTATGGGTTAGAATAATATTAGTGTATGTGAGAATAATAGATAATACAATATCATATTAAATTATATTATATTATTGTACGTGAGTTAACAACTCACTAGATATATATTAGGATGAGAGCATAAAGGGATGAGATAGATATGAGAGATTTTAGGAGAGATATTTAGGGGATGAAAGATAAGACTTGACTCATTATTAGGATCAAGCATGTGTATAAATATCTCTCAATCATTTGAATGATATTATCCTATTTGAATTATATTTTGTGTATTGGATTTTATTGTGAAAATTAATTATTTTGAGTGTTTAGGTTATACAAATCTAAACCAGAAATGTTAAAATCAAGATAAATGATAAGACCATCTTCTAAGACAATTCAAGCCTTCCAAACCTAAGAAATGAACTTGAATGCTTATGAAACCTAAGACTAATAATGTTACAGATGATGGTGTCACTAATAATTATGATCCTAAGAGAACCATCCATGTCATTATGTCATAAATATCTAATTAAGTGACTCTCTGCCAACCTATATTAGGAAGTCCCTTTTAGCCTCATCCTCCTCCCTCACAAGTCAAAACATGTGGAGTCCATCAACATCTAACCCTTGATGAGCTTATGAGAGGTGTACCTATATACTCACATCAATATTTTGATACTTTTCATCTTAGTAATCATTGGTATGATCCTCAAAATTTTTATTGGTTTAAAACCAATTGGCATCCTTCTCATCAAAATTTTAAGAAAGTTTAGCATATAGTACTTTAATTCTTGCTTGGATGCAAATTTAATCATCAATCCATGATTGGAGAATGCTAAGAAGTCTATGATAAATTTGTCAAGGTTCATCGACTTAAAGTCAAGTGTTAAGAACTTAATTAAGGTAATGATCATCTTGAAATTTATACCAATCCTCTTTATGATCATACTCAAAATCAACATGCTAACAATCAAATTCAAACTTATTCCTGACCAATCGCTATTTTTTTTGAAACCAAACCTAACCCTCAACCTTATAATGATGAAGAGAACTTGGTGAACATGAATAACATGAAGTGTATTATTTATTTTATTGATTCTATTTATATTAAGACTTACATTCCTTATCTAGATTAAAAAATCATTTAGGATTATCCTCCACATCATTTTTTAATGTTTTGCATGTAAATAAATAAACACTTTTATCCATCCAAATGTATTGGACATCTCGATATAGTTTATTTTTGATCCAACTGCATCAACCACCTTGATAAAATTATCTATGTATTCAGTTATATTATCCAATTTGATATAGTTTTAAGTTGATCCAACTATATCAGCCAACTTGATATAATATTCTATCTCCTGTTTAGGTTCAACTATATTAACCAACTCTATATAGTCTATTTTCATGCCTAATTTTGATTAATTATATCAACTAACCTGATATAATTTGATTATGTTACTCTTATGTCACCGAATGCAATGGCCATGTTGATATAGTTGTCTCATCCTACCTTCACTAAACTAGCAATACCAAGACTGTACAATCTATCTTTAAATCAGGAATAATTATGTTTTCATTCATCTATAGTTAGATCTAATTAATTTAGAAATCCTATCCAACTCATATTAGCTTTTATGAGTAGGATCTTATAGAAGATATGTATACAAACCCATCTAAAAATACCTTTATTAATCTTATGAGGACTTTTACAAACATACAAATCACCTTATGTAACATTTATTTCACATGAGCATTCCTCAACCATCACCTATGGGGTAAGAAACTACTTCTATCGAGTTGGAGAAAAGTATCATGAAAAAATATGAATAGATATATATCCATGTTGATCATAAAATAGATATAACCTTATCTTTCAAATTTCATATCACATCTATGGTCCCCAAAAAAAATTTCCTTTATGGATATGACTGTACCTTGTTTATGAGCATCCAAAATAGTGGTTAAATCCTTCAATGTGTATCTCACCACTCCTGATTATGGAGATAATTATGATTTAGATGAACCATATATGTTTAACTATTCCCAAGACAAGGATGCATAAATTATACATTATCATTCTTACCTTTAGTGCTCTTATGATAAATCCTCATTTTAATATACCATTAACTTATTTCACCTTATTTTGCATGGTGCCCTTGATCCTTTATATTTACCTAACATTATTCCTTCTTTTGTTTTAGTTTCCAAATATGATATGGAATTAATTTATACTTTGATTACACACATCACACCTATTATTTTCAAGCCTCTTTGGAATATGATTCATGATCGATCTAGTATGTGACATTATTTTTCTATACATTCTTATCTATTTGATGATGTTGATGACATGGATGATCCTGATGATATTCCTGGTAGATAGATTTATGTCTCTCCTCTTAGGTTGGATCTGACACCACACCTACAAAACTTGAATGAGGAACCTTTTTGTGATTTTAAAAATTTTTATTGTCCTTCATCATAGGATTGTATAACTTATCAAATATTTTTATCTTTGTAGAGGATGCAAGGATAAGATCCTGCCATAGGTAGTCGACCACCATGTTTGTCTATTCTTAGGTTCTCTTATTTTTTCCATGGGACTAGTACATATTATACGACTAAGTATAATTTTTTTTGGTTTTATTTTGGATGTACTTTGTCTTAAATTAATTAAATTTCATCTTTAGACAAACATGCTACTCCTAAAGGTTACACTTAAAAATATACCAAAAAATGGGGAGGTATATTGCCTTTTTCATGAGTGTTATACACATTACATGGATATATGTAGATATATTCAATAACATTTTAGGTATTTTATGATGTCCATGCTCTAATACCCTGAAATGCATTCACATGGCCCATCTAGGATGGAGGAATAACTTCTCTTATGACCAAAATCACCTCTTAGACCATAAGATATGTGCCCATATCCATCATAAGTGGCACCTTCTCTTATTAATATATGTTATTATCATCATGACAATCCATGTATTTCTCATTCTAGCACATATGTTTTCTCTAGAGCTCATTTATAAAGAAATCCTTGATTGATTCTTGGAAAGTGTAAAAGAGACTATGGTTCAAGTTAGATATTAGTTGCGGTGAGATTTGATGGATGTTTTTAGTATTGGTAAAGGTGGGTTTTTTAAATGGGGACCCTAACCCTTATAGATCTTAAGTAAAAATATTCAAAACCCAAATAAGACAAGATTATAATAAAGAGAGAACAAAAGAATAAACATAAAACTAGGAGAAAAGCATCAAAAAAGAAACAAACTAAATTTTAGGATTCATCCAATATTTTTAGTCCTTGGCCCACTTCTAAGTGAGATATTCCAGAGAAGAATTTACGCTAGGATTAATCTCAATCATGTCACTAGCAATGCCTTTATGTTTGGCATCCTTAGCATGAGATTCAACATTTTCATCTTTACCTTTGGCCAGGGAGTTTAGAATATCCATGCTTTGTAGACTATTCAACATAGTGAATTTTATATAGTCGATCAAGCTTATGAGATTCTCAGTAAGGGAGACATTTTGAGTTTCTATATTGTGGAGCCTTTCCTTGATTTGGTGGACCTTAGAATTAATTTCAATGAGATTAATTTTGGTACAATATATGCCATAATTAAGGCTTAGATTGTTAAGATTATCTTTGAATCATTTTTGATCCTTCACACACTAATGAATGATGGATTTATGTAGGTCTATTTCATCTTCAAGCTTGCTCAGTCTAGAAAGTTGATTATGATCCTCCAATATTTCCTTGAATTTAAGAGGAGGGGTAGATAAGGTGGGGAAGGGGTTAAAAATAGGGTACAAAAGAGGGCTAGGCATGGGGGCAGAGATAGGGTGAAAAAGAGGGTCAGGCATGGGGCCAGATAAGAGACTCTATCTAAACATTTGCAAGATGTTAGTGATGTCAACCAATTTTCTATCCTCTAGGACAAAGGAAGAGGGATGGGGGAGGGAGCAGGGGTGAGAGGTGCAAGGGAGTGAGAAGGGGGTGATTGTGGAATGGAGGGGAATGAGGGAGGAGGGAGGAGGGGGTGGGTAAGGGAGAGGGGGGGGAGGGAGTAGGGAATAGGGGAAGATAGAAGATAAATCTTGGCTACTTTCATTTTTTGATAGCCAAGGTAGAAGGAATAAACATAGGGCTAGGGTTCTGAAGTGGAGCTATTTTTGTTGATTTATAAGGAAGGTAGTAGTCTTGGTCATTTTCATCACTAATAATGTCAATATGGGGTAAGGGTGGAGTCTTAGAAAAACTCTCCAAGGTTTTTAGGGTCCTAGGGGGATGTGGTGCTTGGAAGTGGGTTTGGGGGGAATAAGAGGTGGGGTGGAGGAAGCCTAGAAGAACTTGTGGATCAGGAAGATGAAAATGTAGTGGAGGGGTTCATATTTTTTACTCATTTTAATCTTGTAGATAGAGGATTCTAAGGAATGGAGGATTTAAAAAGGAAGGATAAAAGGGATTTGTGATGAAAGTAATTAAGAATTGGAAGATGGAATTGGTGGACAAGGGAGTACCTACCTTCCAAAGTAATGTAGTGCATGATTAGCTCAACAACTCTATCAAAATGATTGGGAACATCCTTCTATAGGAAACTTGCTATGCACTCAAGCATTAGTTCGCTATCCTAAAGAAACTTGTCGCGCTCCTCTTTATAATCCCTAATATATTTTATGAACTTAACATCCTCAATTTTTAGGCCAGTGACCTCAATGATGAGGATTTAGTGACCTCAATTATGATGTTGTTAATGGTGACCAATCTATCCTCCCAAGATTCAATGAATTAGCAAGAGAGATGCTTGTCATATCCATAGATATTGGAGATGAAGTTTATCAGGAAAATTTCCTAGACTAGTTTATCCTTCTTGAGATGATCATAGGTCATAGGTTAAAATCTATTAAGATATCCTCCCATGATGGAAAGTATGAGGATGCAAAAAGGTGAAGGGTTGAGATTATGGTTGTTAGGAAAGCAAAGGGTAAAAGTAACAGGGAGCCTACTAGAATGGTTGTGTAAAAGGAATGATTTGACATGGGTCACACATGAGAGGAGGTTAACAAAGTGGGAATAATAATGTTTCATTAGAATTAGGGATGGGAGGATGAGGGAAAATGGCATGAACTTCATTGGTAATGGGGAGGATTTTCTCTGTTAATGATTTCAGGACAATCATGAGGGAGTGAGTCATCTTTGGTCCAAATTTTAAACATAGCTATCGAAACCCCTATATTAGTGAAGGCATCTACTAAGTGGTTATTTTAATGATAAGTATGTTGAAGTTTATCTTGATAAAGTCTTTGCTTAAGACTAGGCTCTATTCAATGATATTGTCAATGGTCTAAGACGCTTTATTTAAATTATTTAGGCAAATGATAATGTTAAGGGAGTCTCCTTCCATAATAAGTTTGATGATTCCAAGGTCTTTTACCACCCGAAGGACCCATAGAGCTATAAGTAATTCATATTTTTGGTTGGTTTGGTATCCCATACCATCTTCATAAGCAATTAGGAGACTACCTTTCTCATCATGAAGCACACCACCTCCTCTAAATAAGCTAGGGTTACCTTTGCAAGCCTCATCAAATTTGAGTTTGATCCATCCTTTATTGAATCCATTTGGTTTTACTCATAATGGATATCTTGAGGTCAATTGCAATAGAGGTTGAGAGAGAGGGGATCCAATTTTTATCTATGCATTCTTCACTCTAAGAGATTTGTCGATCCTTTGATTTTTTTGAGACTTTGAACTTTTCAATAATAGAGTTGAAAATTTTGAGAGTGACCCTATAATGGGTTATAGAGGAGTATTTAAATATTCTATTTTTATTTTATTTAAATGCTTCCCAAATTAAATGTAGGAAGGAGAAGGTCCATAATTTCGTGAGAGTCTTGTTGGAAAAGGGAGAGTCCTAAGCAGTCGAAGAGTTAATCAAGGTGGCCGAATAGTCCATAGCACATTAAATTTTGGGAAGAGGAGTTACAAGATATTGTGGACAAAAGGGAAATGAAGGAGGATATGGGGAATATTTTTGAAGTCATATTCATAAAGATCACAATGGTTGACTAGGAAGAGGCCTCGTTTAGAAAAATTATCAAGGGTGAGTATCTTGGTGTGAAGGCAAAGCCATATGAAGATGTTCACTTTAAGAGTTAGTGCTTTATCCCATATTTTGAACCAAAGAAATGTTAAAAGATTTGAAGGAATAATTTTTTAATACCCAAACCTCACTTTGTACTCTCCATAAGGGGTGACTACCCAATACAAGGTGTCCTCTTTTAGAAGATTTGAGATGTGAGTAGATTGTAGGAGAAAGTTGAGATCAGAGATTAGGATTGTGTGCTCTGAGATAGCATTGGGTACATAGAGGTGATTATAAATTATTATGATGACCTAAAGCTAAATATAATCTGAGATCATGGTGCCAAAATGGATTTAAATATGATCTTTGATTTGAAACCATAGTTCAAGGTCTGACAGAAGAAGGTCAAGGATCCAGGGGTCCTCCCAAAAATGAATTATGTCTCCATTATCAATCTTCCATTTGTATCCATGTTTGATGATCTCCTTTATTTTGATGAGTAGACTCCAAATATTGGATCTTAAAGTATAGGTGTTCTCATAGAATAGAGAGATGGCTGGTATTTGTTACAAATATTCAGCCTTGAGGATGTTAGTCTAGAGATTGTGTTCTTTGATGAATCTCCACACTATTTTCACTGGAAGTCCCTTGTTCATGAAGTTAAGCCTTATTATACCTATCCCACCATGTTACTTAGGGAGATAAACATTGTACCAAACAACCAAGTGAAAGCATTTATTTATTTTAGTGCATGACCAAAGGAAACATTTTTGAATTTGATCATTTTTTGGCCAATGATGGAAGTCATTTTGAAGAGGGACATAATAAAAAGAGATTTGATGGATGTTATTGATAATGTGTGTAGGGATATTTGATTTTTATTTTGAGAATATAATTCATTATTTTATATCATTTATTTCACATTTATCACATGATTTTATATCATATTATTGTCTTTAGTATACATGATGCTCATTATACATATGTTACGGGTACCACAATATTTGATTTTTAGCATTTTATTTTCAGCATGATATTTTAACTCCCCCTCTCTTTGGATGATTTATTTTCACTTATAATTGGCCTTAGTTTCCCTTGCAAATATTTAGTATCACCTTTTGTTTTTTAGTAATCCACTTATTTCCTTTTTGAGATGTTGTGGTCTTTTATTTTTCATCTTTACCTTTCCTACATCTTAAATTAAGCATTGGTTTCTTTTTATGGATCTTTGTTATCACCTTCGAGTTTGTATTACTCCACTTCCTTAATTTTTGGGACATTGTGGTCTTTAATTTTCACTATCTTAAAGTTACTAAATGTTTATTATTGGAAATTATTTATTTTATGGTTATTTGGTATCTTTTGTTCTCTCCCTCTTTTAGGATGATTTCTCCTATCATTGCTTATGATAGACCATATGTAGGTCAATATAACTTCTTTAGTGACATGATTAACATTTTAATACTGCTTAAATTCTTAGGGTTTCCATTTATATGATTTGAATTACATCTTCATGTACTTTTAGATCCATATTTTTACCTAGTCACTTATGAAGCAAAACTCTCCCTTTTTGTGGTCAACTATTAACATATCATCATTACATCACCCTTTTTCACATGGAAAATATTCCATGATCCCAATATTTACCTTTTTTTTTCACTTGAGGCATACTTGGTTTAGTTTCAATATTTCACTTTTTCATATGATGCAAGTCTAGGAGAGTTTCTAAGCATCCTAGTCTCTAGGTTCTCCTATTTAGCGACTAGGTGTAGGCACTCTCGTATTAGTCATATTTAACACCCATTGTTAGTTTTTATGAATATGTATGGAGAAAAAAATATAAAAATATGAAATAAATAACATCCATATTTAAAAACAATTATTTTTAAAAGGATAAATTAATTTAAAATTTTGATCACACCAAAAGATGTGAAACTATTCATTTGGAACACCTCCTATCCTAGTTGACGCTTAAAATTTAAAGTTGGCTTCATGATATAACCAATGTACATTTCGGTATGGTAGGATATTATACTTAGGGTAAGAGGTCTTATAATACATTACATTATGATGCACCTATTTTTCACACAAGTACACAATCTTGGTAGTAGACCAATGAGTCTATAAGGGGTTTTGAGGAGTGGGGAACACATTGTGGGAAGGTAGGATCCATTTTAACTTTCATGAATTTAACCTTCATGAGATGATATTTATAATTTAATTTTTAGCCTAAGATTATGCTTGCTAGGTGGGGTTCTCTAGGTCTTTTATGTTAATAGTTCTTAGCCTTGCCCATTTAATTAGAGTGTAATGTCTCCACTAAGGATTTATACATCACCTTGTGATTAATTACTTCATAATATCTCTATTTTATCTCTCCCCATATCCCATTAATAGATATTTATACTAGTTGATCATGCCCCTCTTCTTCACTTTTAGCTTACATTTATAATGCCTCTTGGATTTTTAGTTTGTGAGTTTCATTTTAATACCTTGAGGAATATAACCACATCTTCCTCATAAATGACCATCACCATTTCATACATCGAAAATCTTCACCATCATAATTATGTCTCTCGATGGTTTTGTTTTCCCATATTTTTATTTCTCACAAGCATTGATTTCAAGTTTTCACGTATTATAGTCTTTGTTGTTCTCTTGGTTTCATGTTCTTATTTGACTTTAATTTTTACTTGTATTACATTATATATTTTTATAGTCATTATATTTTACCCTTTGTTTGATTTAAGTTTATTATTGAATTACATTGGATATAATGCCAATTATTTTCATATCCTTATTTTCTTATCGTTATATTTTCTTACATTAGATATCTCATTTTTTGCAACTAGTTTTCACATGTTATGTTTTCTTATCTTATATTTTGATGTGATTTATGAATTTTTTTATTACAATGTTTTCATATCTTATGTTTTTCATTAATGTTTTATCTTACTTAATTGGATAAGTTTTGCATTTATTTTTTCCCACATTTTTTTTTGATTTTTATATCTATTTACTTAAGATGTTAGTTTCATACTTCAGTTTTTGGTATTTTTTACCATGAATTTTATCACAATTGATAGAAAAGAATATAAAATACATCACATGATAAAATACTAATGATATGATATTCAAACCATCAATAGGTGCTAAAGTAAAAATAATTTACAAGTACACGTAGAAAATAAGGAATCAAACACACACACACACACACACACACAGACACACACACACACACACACATGCCAAAAAAAAATCTAAATGAAAAAATTATAACATATATACATAAGGAACTCCCAAAATTTACTAAGTTACAAATAAGGAGGATCCCTAGTAACATCTCAGGGCATTCCGACACTCATGTTACCTAATTGCCCATGATGAATCCTTGCTTCTCCCCACATTCCCCATGTATTTAGAAAGACTGGCCTTAGATTGGTATAGTGCCTTGCCTAAGAATTCTATCATCTCCTTCACTCAATTGGCCCAAACTTTCTTGGAACACTTTTCAATCAATATATCCAAGAAAGTCTCCATTACCAACCTCTACTCTGTCCAAAAATATGAAGATGAGTCCGTTGCTAACTTTGTCACTGATTGGAGAAGCTTAATAAACTAACTTTCCTTCCCCTTACCTCAATTGGAACTCATAGAGATTTTTTCTTGAGCATGTGAAAAACACATTTCCTCCACGTTGCATGTTCAAAGTTTTAAGATATTTGATGAAGCCTTTACTATGGCTCATAAATTAGAAAATAGAGCCATTGAAGAAGGGAAGTTAAATTTGAAAAATAAAAAACTTAACTTACAAAACTAATGAACCCTCTTTGTCCAAACCCAAAAACCTAACCAATATCTATACCAAGAACAAAGTGACTTCCAATGCTATTGTCCTCAAAGCCACACCTTTACCATCTACCAACCAATTAAACTTGAGGAACCAAAACTATAACTCCTCAAATCCTTCAAACCAAAGAAACCAAATGTGGAATAATCAAAAGAAATTAACTCCACTGAGAGAACCATATGCTTCTATTTTGGATTTTTTTTAAAAATCCAACATCATTCAACTTTCATCGATTAAACCACCTCAACAATTTGATCCTTCTCACCCCATGCCAGGATGGTATAATGAGAATGACCAGTGTGTCTTTCATCGGGTCGTAGGGCATGATATTAATAGATGTAACACCTTTAATAATCTTGTCTAATCCCTCATCGACAAGGGGGAATTTAGATTAAATAACCTCAATGTACCACCAAATCAATCTCTCGACATAATCAGATAGCCTTTTCCAAACCATTCTCCCACAAAAAATGAGAGCAATAATGTTGAATTCTCTCCCAACACCCATACCATCAACATGGTTCATGACACACTCAATGATAAAAAACCTACTCATCAACCCACCAATTCCCCTCCACCTATGAAAGAAGTAAAGTTACCTTCTACCCTTTTGAACACCCAAACAGAAGAAGTAACCATACCCAAACCTTTAATAGAAGCTTCCACACCTATCTCCCCTATTATAGAATGATCCATTTCCTCTTTGAAGGCTATCTCAAAAGAAAAGATAGCTTCATCCACCAAACCTCTAATTATGTAACCTTTTATCACAAGCAAAGAAAAGGGTAAGAAAACCAAACCAAAACCCCCAACCCCTTCTTTGGTGAACCAACCTAGCACTTCTAAAACCTCCACCCAACCATCTAAAACCTATACTAAACTAACCAACCCTCAACCGTTTAAAACAAATAAAGTATCTAAACCTCCTTAAAAACCAACAAAAACAACCAAGGTGATAAAACCATAAAAGAACCCAAAATCTTGAATTTCCCTCCTTCAACCTTACCCTCCATCTTGAGTCCTCATCCCTCTACTTTGAGCATGAAGCCCATTATTTATACCAAAACCCTACCACCTCTATTAGTTACACCATCACACTTCGTCTCTAAAACATCTCTCCTACCAACACCAGTAATACCTAAGCTACCTACCTTACCATCCTCTCCTTCTAGCTCATCAACCATATTACCTAAACTAAAGCCATTGAGAAAACATACCAACTTAAAATCACCTATCACCAAACAATCTTCTATCTTGACACCCAAACCAAAAACCACCAAACCCCTACCACCTTTAGTGGAGTCATAATCAACCATTATCCGAAGGTTATTGAAAACCTCCTCCTTAACCTTACCACCTCTTAAACATTTCCAACCTATCCAAACTTTTGATCCTTCACGTCCTTAACCAAAATGGTTTAATTCCAGCTTAGTCTGTGTATACCATAGGACACCTGTACAAGACACAAAGCATTAAAAATCTCTCCAAGAACTCATCCATAACTTATATGAGGATAATATGTTATTAGATGAACCTCCCTTAACCAAGCTAGCCCAACCTAATCGACAAACCAAAACTACCCCACCACCCATAACTTCCACAATAAAAACTAATTTTAGGAAGGCTCCCAAAACTAAAAACTTATCACCTCCAACACCTTTGTATGAATAATATTCAACCATTTTACAAAGGTTATTTCAAACCTCTTAACCTTACCACCTATCAAACCTTTTGACCCTATCAAAACTTTCAACCCCTCATGCCCAAAACTATCATGGTACAATGACCACCATGTGTGCTTTGACCATAGGATACTTGGCCATGATACAAAAAATTGCAAGGATCTTAAAACCATTATCCACCAGCTTTAAAACAAGGATAATATGTTATCAAATGAACCTCCGTTGTGCCCATTACCAACCCAACCATCAACCAAGCCTACACAACACTTGCCTATTCCCCCATTCTCACCTAAGAGTAAGGAGGAACTGAAGCACAAAGCTAAACCAACACTTCATTTTATCCACACCATATGTAGGGTTACCCACTCTCAGATCCAACAAAAGGATAAGGGAAAGGTTAAAATGTCCATTCCACAGACATACCCTTCAAAACCTCAACATTCTAACTGAACCTAACCATAAACACCTTCACTTTGGGATCTTTTCCCCACCCATGTGAAGATTAAACTGGGGGAAATTTACTTCCATAAAGCTTTAACCATTTATTAACTTCAACCATACCTTAACAATTAACTGAACTAACCCTTGGATTTTTGCCTCAACCTATCAACCAAACCTATCTGTCAGCCCAACTTGAACCAAGTGGTATATCAAATTGGGGGAACCCATTTTGACACCACCCAACCTATTTGGGATAAAAATTCTCCCATTGAACCATTGGAGATTACCCACCTCCATCAAACCTAACCAACCTTACCTCAAACCTCGAGACTTCAACATCAAAGATCTCGTCTTAAAGGAAAACCAATATGGAGAAGAGTAAACGAGGCAAGTTTGATTTCAATTGGCTTAGACCCTACATCATCACCCATAAGTATGGATCAAGAGCTTATAATTTTTCATCTCTCAAAGGCAAACTATAACTTGAGCCTCTCAACACTTCGCATCTGTATTCATTTTTTTGTTAAAGAAGGATCAAGCTCACTTGTTTGTTTAACTTAAGCTCATCCCTTGATTATAAGATTTTAACCTTCACCCACCTTCCTCCTCCCCTTTTGAGTATAATTTATTACAACATAGAACCATGTGATTAATCATGATAGTCATATCCTAATCATAAATATGGGTACCATGGCTCTACCCATAGCATGGTTCTCATAGATACTTTTCATCTCTAACAAGATGGAATCCCATGGTCATTCTCTCTCAAAACCACACCCTTTCGCATATCATTAACCTTCTTATGTACAATTTTTACCTCATAAAGGTAAACCTCTAAACCTAATTAGATCCATCCATGTATAAACACATTTCATCTTGAAACAATTAATTGGGTCAATATCTTAAGCATTGCAGACTGTTCCCTTGAAGGACAACTACCCAAAAATGAAAATAAAAATTGCCACATGTAAGGTAGACTGCTCCCTTAAAGGACAACTATCAAGAACATCAAAACAAAGCCAATAAGATTAGACTAATCCTTTGAAGCATGGTTGAGTTAACTTTGTCAAAAGTAGAACAATTTCATGGAAGCTTCCCTCATCAATCAACTTCCCATATACAACAATAAAGCAAAAGGCCCACTTTCAAAACCAATTCTAAATCCGTAATTGGCTCTCAAGTAACATAATAATTTGGAAGCCGTAATCAACTTTCCCACGTAGACTTCTTGCATTGATCAATCTACATCTAGTATATGACATGGACTTGTCTAATACCATTCTTAGGTCACCTATAGAAGGGGAAAACTAATTCACATGAGGTTATCATACATATCACCCATTACCCTTCACAAATCATATCACCCATTTTCCCTTTTGACTATTTGTAAATCAAGGTATTTAGAGCTTGTTTGACACCCTGTGATCAAGAATTCTTTTTATCAACTAACAACCATTCATACGTAATGTTCGAAGGGCTTATATTCATTATGTCGATCCCACTTCACGTCCATTTTTAGTCCTTGTCAAAAATAAAACATTGTGACCTATTCTCATCTTAATATACTTGGTTGATGTTTTCATCACAGATTTTACCATCTAACAATGCAACAACAATAGTCATTCTTTTTACATTGAGTGAGAATATAACAACCATCACCATACCAATCATAACCATAACCATAACATTCAACCAACAACATCCAACACATTTTATACATATTTACGTCAAACTATGCAATATTTTATTTAGGGTGCAAGGAGTCACATGACACATGCAATATTTTATTAGATTACACATGCATTTCCTAACACACAAGCATACATTATTTTCCTACCTACACTTTAGACCAATTATCTGGTGACTCTAGATTTATGTTCAACCATCCTTCTAATTAATTTGTAGCTTTCTTTGTCTAAACAGCTGCTAAAGGGTATACTCTAATCTCCTCTCTCATATTTATCCCCATAGAGTAAGAATCATACTCTACTCAGGGTCTTTTATAATGATACATTCACCTTCTTTCCCCTTTTTCCCTCCTATTCCTACCGGCCCACTACCACATTCTCTGAGCATCAAACCCTAGCCATTGGTAGTGTCTACTTGAACATGGCAGTCTTTTCTTTTGTGCCAGCTGAATGTTCATTCATAGCAAGGGAATCACCATCTTCTCCCAACCATGAAACTTCTAGTTGGTTAGGCATAAACTAGAAAATCCAATAAGTCAATGGTTCCATAGAGCTGGGACAGAGGATGTAGACATGGCCACCATTTGTCTAGCCTACCCATGTATCTCTTGGGTTAGGCAAGGTCCATCCTCTGTCACTCACCACATTGCTAACTTCCTTACTTGTAGAATCTAATTGACCATCAAAGAAATTATTTATAGGTTTTCACTTCACTACTAACCTTAAAACTCAGCTCGTAGTAGTGATGAACCTTGGCCATAGCAACTCTACAGATCCTAATAGATCCCCACATACTAAAACTTATCTCATAGTAGTAAACACTATTTCCAAACTCCTACCATCACATCATTTTAAAAGGTGTAACCTCCTAACAAAGACACCTCCTCTTTGGATTAGTTCCATTTAAGGTCATTTGTGTTGCTAGGCCTGGTATTCCCTTCTTATTTACCCTACCTTACCCATACATGCATCTCATCCTATGATATGTGGGATCATTATGGTAACTATTCACCAATTTACACCAGGAACTTTTACCATTACCTTCACCATAGCCAAACACCTTTATTGTTTCACCAAAACCCTCTACCATTAGCCCACACCAACCCATGTGGTTCATATAATTGGGGCAACCCACTTGGACACCACTAACCCAACCCCTGTTTGGAACTACATTGGCCTAATGTCCATGGACTATGTAGGTACTGCTTATAAGTAGCTCAGCTACTAACATTTCCCTTTCTTTCCCTTCACCATCAACCATGAGCAAACCAAAACTAACATTAACCAATTTTGGGCTCTTGCCAATTTTGCATCCAACCAACTTGACCTAAACTTTGTGGTCTTTCAAATCAGGGCATCCCATTTACAAGCCATTGGCCATATTTTTAATTAAACTACATTGGCCTGAAGTTCATTTTGGACATTATGTCCATGGAGCTATGTAGACAACATCCACTTGCCTCATATATATGGCATCCACTTGGCCACCCCATTCCAACCA
Organism: Torreya grandis; assembly: GCA_037957365.1. Lineage (NCBI taxonomy): Eukaryota > Viridiplantae > Streptophyta > Pinopsida > Cupressales > Taxaceae > Torreya > Torreya grandis. The sequence continues at coordinate 2,263,244 of JARHVA010001303.1, forward strand.
CCTAACCTCCTTGCCCACGTCTACCCTGATGTTGGCTATTTTTGACCAGACCTATTTGAATGCTTTTAGATGCCCTCATCATAGTCTTTTTGACTGTACCAATCAATTTTTCCATGTTGAACATTTGAATATGTAATATTTTGCACCACCTAGTACATGACCTGACCATTAGTGTTTTACATAAGATCACTTCCAATTTTAGTTACCCACACATGGGATCACTTTTGAATTTATATACCCACATAAACACCTCTCCTTTTGTTATGAAGGCTAACAAGTGTATCCAACCATCACAATAATGGTCACGTGGTTTATTGGTCACCTGTTTTCTTAGCATTGAACTTATTTTACCAATGTTGGTAGATTTTGTCTTTAAATAATCTTGAATACCATGCTTAGTCACATTTTATGCACCTATTGGCATCTCACATGCCCCACTACCTTGCGGCACCACCTAGTGCTTCCCCACCAATTGCTTATCAAACCTACACCTGATTTGGTCTCTCCTCATCGACTCTCAGTTTGAGGGGGAACACCTCCTCCCATACTTGGGGCACCCTGAAATTTGACCAAACAATATATTTTTTTGTAACTTGTTAATTCAAAGCTGCATAACAAAAAGAGGTAAAATGTAGACACCGAAAAACTACACACTTGCAGTTCTAGTTGTTTAAATGCCTTAAGACCACCTTAAATCCTCCTAAAACCTTCCCAACCCCTTCTACCACCCTCCTAACTTAACCAAAGTCCCTATTCTACCTATTTTTATTCAAAAAGTATTATTTGAAAACACCATTCAAAAATAGTTTTTGAAACACTATTCATAAAACACTATTCACCATCACTATTCACTATGGGACCCACTTTCACTATTCATGATGACATGGAATATGACATGGAAAATTACATGGTGTGTGACATGGCATATGACATGGTAAAATGATGTGGTAAAGTGAAATGGCTTGGTACCCCACCTTTATCCCTTTTTTCTAAGATGCTTAATGACCTCATTTAAGCATCACAAGGGTCCCCACTTGAAATGGGTCAAATTTCTCCTCAAGGGTAATTTATTTCTACCCAAATTTTATTGCAGGTATTCCTTCTAAGATAAAAAGGAGTTCTCTCTTCATTTGGTCATCAACGAGCACATGTTTACTAGGTACACACCCTTCATCTTGTGTTTCCATCTTTTCTCATAAAAAACTAAGAAAAAAGTGAAAATTTATAGAAACACAGTTTTTCCCTGATATAAATATTCCCTAAATATATCCTATATATTCTATTTTACAAAACCAAATAATTAATGCATTCCATATCTACATGGCTCTTCAAAATACTTCTAGGTGATGTCCCATGCATCCACCTTGTCATCCTTGAAAATGAGAGCTATGAATACATATTTATAGTGCAATGAGAGATGTTTTCATACTATTCTATCATACCAATCTAACCTCATCTGATTTTATTTCCATCTTACCTCTATATCTGATTTTTGTTTAGTCTTGATATCTACCCTATATTCATAATATATCAACTAGGTAGATATAATATGTTTCATGTCTATCTTTCCATGTTATGTATTAACATGGCTAATATTGACCCTATTAGTATAATTATATCAACATGGCTGATATAGTTTTATGTTAGCCATTTGAATTTATTGGCATGGGAAATACCATCAGATTAGAGTTCCAGGTTCATTTTGGGTTCAAATCTGTGTGTGTGTGTGTGTGTGTGTGTGTGTGTGTGTGTGTGTGTGTGTGTGTGTGTGTGTGTGTGTGTGTGTGTGTGTGTGTGTGTGTGTGTGTGTTTGTGTGTGTGATAATATCATTCCAAACATATTTCACCACTCATATTATCTACTTATATTCACATTTTTGTTCATAATTTTTAAAAGGAAGAGTTAATGGTTAAAGTTTTATTCTTAGAGGTCTTGGCTTGCTTAAATGTCTTTAAATATCAATAAAAATCATGCTAAGGAGGTGTAATAGTATTTGGAGTCCCCCAAAAATAATATATATGTTTTATTCTTACCATTTGAGCTCTTAATCCTATAACATCTCTTGAAAAGTACCACTTGAGCCTAAGGAGAGACTAATGCACCGACGAGTCACCTTAAAGGTAAATATCACTTCCCCTATTCTCATTCATTTATTTACTTAGTAGATAGATCTAATTTGGTTATTATTATAGTATATTCATGTTTGTGCATTGATCTTCATTATATCGAATAAGATGGTGTAGACATAAAGGTTGCTTATGATTGACATTATCATAATAAATTATATAGATCACCCATTAGTTGACCATTGCACCAATTAATTTAATATTAGTTATATTGGATTTAGATTACCTTTGTTCATTATTTACTTTCATGAAAAATCCTTAGTATATCCTTAATACACCCCTTTATTACAATTACTATATTATTTTATTTACTTTGGTATCTATTTAGAAATGTACCCCATATCTTAGGTGTAGGATTTAGAATCCATTACCCTTAACACTGAGTGTGGATCTCCCTTTACTAGATATAAAACCACCCCAAACACCATCTCTATACCATATAAGTATACATAAGCTATATTATTATGAATTTATATGTATCCTATTATATAGAGAGAAAGAGAATTGGTATTGGTCATCCTAGCCTGCACATATAATATCATTGTGGGATATTCGTGATCAGGATCCTTAGGAGAAGGGGATTTGATCAGTTGATTAGACATGAACTAATAATATGTATAGCCTAGCCTTATTTTGATAATGGATTGATTGATGTGAAATGAGTTAGGATATCCATGGGATTTAAACACTTCCCAAATATAAGAACCATATTTCTTGCAATAAAGTAGATGGAATGCCCTTCATATGATGGATCCATGGCCTCCCTAAATCATGTTATAACTAGTTTCCTTGTCTATAATATATAACTTAGTGGGGATAATATTGGGCCATGAAGCGAATGTACATATTATCTTCCCAATGGAAGTTAAGGTTATCATATCCTAAAAGGGCATATCTACTGATGATATAGTTTATCTAACCATAACCCATTCACTATCAAAGATAAAATGGAATAATGTTCAATATGTCCTAGTCATCAACCAGGGATATTTTAACATAATTATTATACACACACTTGGAGATACAAAGCAAAATATCCACTATGGGTTATCTCAACCTTATAAGGTAATTTCCTCTTGTAAAATAATATTTTTATGTCTCCATACCGTTGACTAGGTAGGAAAACATCAACATGTACATGGATGATTTAAGCCTTGTGCAGAGGCATAATGTGAGCCAAGTGACCAAGGATAAAATATTTTAATACGATTGTCTCATGCATGAGAGAAATTTTTAACAATTTTAGAAAATAGGTATGTGAGAATGTTTTTTGGTAAGATCCATAATCAAATCATAATTTTCATAGATTTAAGAGCTAATATGATGTCATCATTATTAAATATTAAGATTATGAAGGTTAGGAAACATAGTCCTGAGTGCAAGTGGTAGCATTTAGTTATTCATTAGTGTTAATTTATACTAAGCCTATAGGTTTAGTCTTTCCTTTCTGTCCTAGGAAAGGATCTAGGTTGGTGCTCCAAAAGAAGAGGCCTCAATAAAGGTCACATTTTTAAGAGTTGTACCATTAGAATATTGTGGTGTGACATGATCATGTGGATGATGGCACCTCATAATTTATGATTTAAAAATGGGTTTTTATAGATCCCCATGTTATCATTTTGAGGAGTGATGGGTCCTAATATGTTCTAGGTAGGGTTTTAAGGGTAGGCTTAAACAACATATCGATGAATAACTACCATTGGTCTTGAAGAAATATTTGGATAAAATTTATATACTCTCTACAAGAATCAGTGTCATGACCTAATTCCTTATGGATATGATAATATTTATGGTGACCATGAGGTCTTCTATTTTGATCAAAACTCTTAAAATATTTTAATAGTGTTTTTGGCCTTGGAATTGATTATAATTATGATATTGCTATTGATTTGATTTTGGAATTTTTGTTAACTTTAGTTATGATTTTGATAGTTGGATATTTGAATGTATATAAAATTAACTGTAAGCGTATTTTTCATTGATTTTAGGACACCATTACCATTATTATTGTTATTATCAAATTGATTATTGCATTTAACTTGATTATTATCTGTGACCCCATCAACTATTTAATTTATATTATGGTTGATGACTTATACACCCAAGTTTTTATTTTGATAGCTTAAAATAATTTGGTTATTTTGATTATTAGGGACATTTTTTTTGATTATTTATATTAGTCTTGCACCCACTATTAATGGTTGTTTGATCAATCTAAAGGGATATGTCTAGGAATTATTAACCTGACTTTTATTATAATTTTTAAATGTCATATTATGTTTATTTATTAAATGAGTGAAGGAAAAGGTCACAAAACTCAAGCCAACTCATGTGAGGGGTGTTGTGCAGATTAATAACCTAGTGAATACTTCTAGAGTCTGATTAACATTAATTATCAACCCAAGGTGCGTACACTTTTTAAGGATGTCAATACTATATATGCATTATTGATTCATAAATCAGCTCACTTTTCTAGTTGAAATATAATGAACTTATGCTGAATTCACTAGATAGTTATACTATGAAACTATTATGATAGAAATATAAAAACAATTTACACCTATAAATCACAGCATCACACTTTATATAATCAGATTAATAATGAAATCTACTTACACACTCTTAACTAAGGAGGGTTATGATCTTCACTACAACTCCTTTTGAGGGGGCCCTTCCTCGTTTATAACTGAGTTCTAATCCTTCTCTGAGAGATTTGCAAAAGATTCTTATAGAATCAACTTTCTCATTAATAAAATCTATAGCAATTAAAGATTGCTATAGAGGATCACAATGCAATGAATTATATAATTTTATTAACTATCCAATCTTTCATTTCAACTCACTAAATCCTAATATAATCTAGGTTCTACCATCAAATACAGAACGCAGTTTATTAATTTCTAACCAAAGACACCAAACTAGGAAAAATACAAATACTTTAGAAAATGCCCCAGTCAACCTTCAAATGGTTAGTAACCAAATTTAATTATTTTAGGCTTGAATGGGTTAAGGACAAGGTATACTATTTTGCTGTTTTATTTCTTTTTGTCTCCTTCTCATTATCCTTATCTTTCTCATCTTTGACAACACATCTAAATTTATTTGCATGTAAGGAGTTTGTACAATAACTATGGTCCTTTTAAATCATCCATTTGGTTCCCAAGATAGCTAGATGTGTCCTTAAGATCTAATCACAACAATAGCTCTATTTTGTATAGTGGCTACAAGTAACCTGTAGGTGAAGCTTATAGTTGCTATGGGCACTCTGTAGTGGCTATGAGAAACTTGTAGGTGAAGCCTACAGTTACCATGGGCAACCTATACTAGATACGGGTAGCCTATAGGTGAAACCTATATTTCTATGGGCAACTTGTAGTGGATATAGGTAGCCTGTAGGTAGAGCCTATAGTTGTTGTGAGCAACTTGTAGTGGCTACGAGTAGCTTGTAGGTGGATCCTACAGTTGCAGTGGGCAACTTGTAACTATTATGCCCAAATGAGATCTTGTAGCCTTACATTATCCTTCAAATTATTGTTAAATAAAGTTACACAAGTATAATCTAATCAAGGAAAAATCATCAATAATTCAATATAAGATTTTTCCTTGATTAGATTATATGTGTGTGTGTGTGTGTGTGTGTGTGTGTGTGTGTGTGTGTGTGTGTGTGTGTGTGTGTGTGTGTGTGTGTGTGTGTGTGTGTGTGTGTGTGTGTGTGTGTGTGTGCACAAAATCATAAATTCATTCATTCATTTGTATTAGTCATAGATGGTTATGGGGATTTACATAGAAAAATATAAATACTAGGTATGGATGAGGCTACAAAATAGAGAAATCGGTGGCCCCATCACATCCCCCTACTTAACCTCTTGTTCATCCTCGAGTAAGCCTTGGCTGCATTTTGAAACCATAAATTATTTTGAAATCAAGGGGCTCAATGTAGCCTGACCCTTCAAGGATATAGAAGCCTTTATCATCATCAATGTTTTCCCATATTTTTTTCTTAGACTCTCTATCAGCTAGGACCTTTCCCTCTTAGTCAAGAATTGGGAACCAAAACAAAGGAGGTTGAAACATCAATCCCAACCATTTTACACTTTTCTTCTTGACAAGATCAATATACATGTATACTCTGTGTATGGCCTCCCTAAAGTTTTGAGAGGAGTAAGGTTCCTTTCTTTTTAAAGCGTCATAGAGTTCTACCCATTTGTGAGAACAAGAAATAAAAATTTTCTTTCCATATCCTTTCACAAGACTTAAATAATGATTCTGAACTTCTACCTATTTCCTTATAAGCCATTCTTGTGGAGTACTTAAGTTTATGAAGGAGATCCATTCTGTTATTATAACATCTAGATTAATTGATTCACCCTTGATCATTAGGGTAGCTTTTTTTTATTTTTCTTGATACTGTTCCACTTGTGTCCTTATTTCATTAAGAACATATGAAGAAAATATATTCAACTGGACATCCCCCAAGTAGATATTTGGATTCCAATCTATATCATTGGGTAAAATATATTGGTGTATGTAAAACTCACTTAACTAAACTTGGAGGTTAGGATCAACATGTCTATATACTTCAAATAAGGATTTGGGATCACAAACTATGTAAAATTGATCATTATAGATCCTGTCATATCTAAATTTAAGCCATCTCTCTTCTAAGTAGACAATATACATCCTAGAAGGTGATCTACACTCTATTAACATTTTAGTGGTTTCATACATTTTATTAATCTTTTCCTTCAGATACTTGATCTTAGTTTTATCCATTTCTAGTTTTTCTTTTAAGTCATTTTTTTGTTCTCTTGTTTCAAAATATACCTTAAATCTTTGTACTAACTTCTTGTAGTGAGTTTCATCATCACCAAATTGTTCATTAAGAAAATTTAGGAGGTCATCAATTTCTATAGGTGTAGTAGCTGAAAGATCCACATCAATAACTTTTATTGTAGCTATTTTTACAGTGGGAAATGGAGGAGGAAATCTATTACAGAAGGGTACCTAAGCTAGAACATAATCTGGTACAGGTGCTTCTATGTTCAATGTAGATGAAGTTACTGTAGGTTCATCCAAGAAATCTACTGTAGGTTCCTTTAATAACCTTTATCTAGCCATAGAAGGTTCTATAAATAATACTACCCCTAGAAGTGTTTCAATGCCTCTCTTACCTTTCAATTCTATTATCTCATTCCTCAACCTATATATTTCTTTCATAGCTTGTTCTAATGTTTAGAAATCTTGGGCATGAGGAAATATCTCTTATTTTGATTCTTTTTCCATAGTCTTTTCTTCAATAAATTATTCTTTTACTATAGGCTGATCTTTTATTCTTAATTCTTTTTCTATATACTCAATGTGTCTAAGGAGATTAATGTCTTCTTTAGTGAATCTTGATAGCTGGGGTGACTATTCTTATTCTTCCTTGGAAAATTCCTCATCAATAGACCATTCTTCAATTTACAACCCATCAGGGGTCTTCCAAAACTTGGGATCTTTCTTTGGATTTTCATCCTCATTGATGTCTATGGGTAAGGAGGTTGTAGTTGTCTTTTGTTTCTTAATTCTTTGAGATCTCCTAAGAGGTCTGCTTCTTGATACAATGGGTTTATTTTCTTTATTTTTCATCTTATTTTTAGGAGGGGTGGTTGATAGAACTTATTCTTATTGTGTAATAGTCGATGGAAGAAATTCCTCTTATCCTAAATGAGCCATGGTGGAAGAATCAATCTATGGTGAGGAGCTATTTAGAGAAGGAATATGCTATTATGGACTTCCCTCCCCTATGTTAGAAGGAAGTAGGACTAGTTTATTTCTCTTTCTTCTACCTATAGTAGTTTCAGATGGATCCTTAGTAGCTATGGGCTGGCTAATAACACTAATTCCTGTAGCATCTTCTTGTACAATCTATTGGGCCCGATCATCAAGGGATTCCTCCTCATTATTACCCTCTTATTTTTGAAGTTCATTATTTTCTAGGGCTAAAAATTGTTCCCAACTTAGATCAGGTCTGACAGAGTTTATTTCATGTTTATTTATCAACCATATTAGATAATGATGGGATAGGGATTTTTAAATACTCTTTTGGTACTCTTTGGACATCTTTTTTAGAATGTTTCATAGATGATTTGGAATATTAATGGTTCTATCATGCTTTAAATGATTCAAAAATTTAAATTGAAGATTATAAATTAGGGAATACCTTCCTTGATAGGTTATATATTTGATGTTGTATGAGGCTTTCTTGCTCTAGGCTGTAGGTACACTAAGTTTATCCATACCACCTTTATTTAGTACCAATATTTCATCTTCTTAACAAAAATATTGTCTGAATTCTTGACCATTGGGTTTATCTTGCCAATTCTCTCCTATACTTGGCAACCTAGTTACCTAGCTCACAAGTTATTTAGTGACTAGGAATGTGATGCCATGTACAATAGCTTGGTCTCCAGTAAAGAATCTTGCAAATTCCATAGCAAGGGGTTCTAATAAATGTTGAAATTTCTCAAAATAAGTGGTTCAACAAGCTCTATTGAAGATAATCTAGCTGGCTTGGTCTCCCTAAAGTTGCCTTTGATCCATGGGTTCTCTCCTCATAACTAACCATCCCATTCTACTAAGTTTAGTTTTTTTGTTAATCCTTTCAGCCAGGAATTGAAAATACACTCTATTTGGCTTATAAAAATCTACCTATAGTAAAGTAGGGTTTATTAAACAATCAAAATTTATGGTTGTAGGTTGTAGGGTTGTAGGTTATGCTGGGATTTAGCTTTGCATGAATGTTTGTACTTGTAAGGCAAATCAACGAAATTGATTTTTTTCCATATAGGGTATTATAGATTCATTATGGCATCTAATCCCACACGTATGTATATTTTAATGCATGTTATTATCACCTATAACATCTTCCCCCCATGTGAACCATCATATGTCCTCAAGTGATGTGGAGTGATAGGATGGAAGGGATAGAATAGGGTCATAATTAGGGGTATAAGTATGGGTTAGGATGTATTCATGTGGGTTTAGTATGAATTGAGGGGTATTAATGAATAATGTGTTTCATGATTTAATATGATTTTTAATATCATACATGCTATATTAAAATAATGAATACTTTTCAATGATCAAAATATATGGTGTACCTTTTTAACAATTTACCTAGGGTGACACTGAGGATTTGCATGTGAGTGTTTGAATATGAGTGATTGATAGAATGAAATGATTGTGCTTGTTGTTATAACTAGAATGAAGTGGGCCCCTTTAAATTAATTATGAGTTCACAAGATGGTAGGATTCTATGGTACCCTCAACACATTTGCATGTGATTCATGACAGCCTGCATGGAATTGGAACAAGGGTCTTAGACTTAGATGAGAGATTATTATAGCACAAGGTGGTTATAGAAGAGATGGGGGATATAAGTTAGGTGCTATATAATCATGGAAGAGGGTAGCTAAAGGTGTTGTTTCTTTGTGATCTTCCTCTACATGAGCTTGCATGATTTGCCTCTTTACTATTTTACTGCTTGTGGATTCTACCTAGTGACTTTTCCTTGTTATTTAGGGGTAGGCTTGAGCAAGGTTTTGACTTTTCTACTATAGTCCTCCTTCATTCCTCCTCTAGCTGGTCTAGTTTCTTCCTTGTATACTCAAAATCCCATAGCCAAGGCCATAACTTAGACTTTAGGAAGAACTATCCTACATGTGCTTAGAGAGATGTTAGGGTATGCTTGCAACAACTAGAGACGGTGCCCATAAAAAATGAAAGGTTGTGCCCAACTATGGGAAAAGTACCCATAATAGCTATAGAAGAGTCTATAGTAACTGAAGGAGGTGCCTATAGTAACTATAGAATAGCCTGTAACAACTAAAGGAGGTGTCTATAGTAGCTAAAAAATATCCCTTTGTAACTGAAGGAAGATGAATAGTTTGCTCATAATGATTGTTTATGTTTCATTTTTTTAACCCTAAATAGTCAAGAAGCTAGTTTTCTATTTAGGCTTATTTTATAGTTCTAGGTAGCCAACAGGCTAGTTTTCTACCCAAAAACTGCTAACAATGCCCAAAAAGGGTTTTTATTATTGGTTTTTTTGGACTCTAACTACTACCTATAGTAGAATGTTTATTCTGGGTCCTTATCAAGTCAGTAGTGAGGGTGACTAGTCAAGGACCAAGTGAAGGTCTTAGTATTCATGCCAGAGGAAGGCTAGTATGTCATCCTCTCCTTCTTTATCTATGTGTTGGTTGGTTCTCCCTTTATCTAGTGAGACATCATACTGATTCAACACATCATTGTATCCATTTTATAATTGCATGTGTATGTGCTTGGAAAACTCCTCTTGAGTGAGTGGATTTTTATACAACTTTAGCCTGTGGCCATTGATCAATAGATAAGATCTTACTAGATCAATGGTTGGGAGTTGTACTGCTCCATTTTCATTAACATGCTCAATCTTAAATGGACCAAGCCATCCGATTTGGATTTTTCCCTTATGATACTTGTATTTTGAATCAAAAATAAAGGCCCAATCTCTTACATTGAACTGCCTAGTCTTAATGTACCTATCATGCTAGCTAATCCACTACTATTGTACAAGTTCTATGGTCTATAATTCCTACTATTTGTATTCATCTAAGGCTTTCAGTTGCATAAGTATTTCTTTGTATGCTTCAGATATATCCATCCCAAGTGTTAGTGTTGTCCATAAGGTCTTATGCTCAAATTCTATTGGTAAGACATGTTTCTTTCCATATACCAACTCATATAGGGTGAAGCCTATAGTAGTCTTCCACATGATTCAGTAAGCCTAAATAGCTTCAAGAAGTCTAGCCTCCCAATGTTTATGGGACATACTAACAGTCTCAGTCAAAATATTTTCTAAATCCCTATTGGTGACTTCCACCTATTTATTGGATTGTGGATCATATAGAGTTTATTTTTTATGCCAAATCTCGTATTGTTAGACCAAAGTAGTAATTAAACTAGCAGTGAATTGGGGTCCTTGATCAATGACTATTTCTCATGGCACACCATATCTTGTGAATATTTCTTCATAGAGGAAAGCTGCCACCTTCTCATTCTGGGGGGTGTGTAAGAGCCTTGAATTCCACCCCTTTAGTGATATAGTCAATACATACAAAGATGTACTCTTTATTGTTAGATTTTGGATCAAAAAGTTTTACAAAGTTTAGGCCCTATTTTTCAAATGGTTCAAGCACCATTTGAGGCTATAAAGGCATCACATCTGAACATGTAAGTCTCTCCATATGTTGATATCTGTCACAATGAGTAGTATAACTTATTGCATCTTTATAGAGTGAGGGCCAATAATATCCTATATTCAAGAATTTTATTGTTGTATGCTTAGCTATAAAGTACTCTCCACAAGGTTCATCATGGTAGGCTTTGAAGATATCTAGAACTTCATCTTCTTTGAAACATATTTTGATGATGGAGTTAGGCCCAGTATAGAAAATAAATCTGAATAGCCATGATTACCTAACACTTTTTTAAATCAAAGCTCTTCTTTTTTTAGGGAGGAAGTGCTATGGGAGTAACCCTATGGCAAGGTAGTTATCAATATCAACATACTAAGGCATGGTAAGGGTGAGGGAGAACATGTGCTCATCTGGAAATGAGTCATCCACTATGGTATCTTCTTTAGGGGATTGTAGGCATGATAAGAAATCAGCCACGACATTGTCCCTACCAAGCTTATCTACAACAGTGATATCAAATTCTTGTAATAAGAGTAGCTATCTTATCACTCTAGTTGGGATAATTGGTTTGTTCATAAGGTACTGAATGACTGCATGGTCTGTATGAAAAAATACTTGATTCCCTATGATGTAGTGATGGAACTTGTTGATAGTATAGACTACTACCAAGAAATATTTTTTAGTAACTGTGTAATTTAATTCTATTACCTATAGGTTCTTGCTTACAAAATAGATAACATAATTGAGTGTTCACTATGTTTGACCTAACACATCTCCTAGGGTAGTATCTGAAGTGTCTATGTGAATATAGAATGTAAGCTTCCAATTAGGACCATGCAGAATAGGGGTGGTGGTCAATAATTTATTCAATTATTTGAAGGCTAGATTATAGGTAAGAGTCCAGATAAATTCAATATGTTTAATCAAGAGAGTGAATAATGGTGCTACTAATTTACTAAATTTGTTGATAAATCTCCTTAGTAACTAACATATCCTAAAAAATACTGACATCTTTCTATTTCTAAGGAATAGGGAGATTTTTTATGATGCTGATTTTTGCAGGGTCAAAATTAATTCCTTCAATAGATATATGGTGGCCTAAGATAATGCCTTCTATCATAAACATGTAGCATTTATTATGACTTAAATATAAATGGTGCTTCTGAAAACATTGTATCACTTTCACCAAGTTGTTTAGGCACTCATCAAATGTTTCTCCATAAACAATGAAGTCATCCATTTAAATTTCTACACATTTATTTGCCATATCTGCAAAGATACTCAAGGTAACCCTCTAAAATGTTGCAAGAGAGTTACATAACCTAAAAGATAATATAACATAAGCACCCCAAGGACAAGTGAAGGTGGTCTTTTCCTGGTCCTCAGGAACAATGCTAATCTGATTATAACCACTAAAGCCATTCAAAAAGGTAAAATATTTCTTCCCTGCTAGTGTGTCCAATACCTGATCAATGAAGGGTAGAAGAAAATGATCTTTTTTGGTTGTTGTATTAATTTATCTACAATATATGCATACATGCAATTATCTATTTTTATTTAGTATAATTACCAAAGGTGAAACCCATTCACTATTTGGGATGGGGCATATAAATCTAGCGATCAGTAGTTTCTACAATTCCACTTTGACTATTTTTCTAAGAGCTAGATTCATCCTACATTGTGGTTGTCTGATTGGTTGGCACTTTTCTTTGATATAGATATGATGTATGCATGTTTTTGGGCTGATTCCATGCATGTCTTCATAATCCCATGCAAAAACATGTTGGTTTGCATGCAACATGCTGACTAAGCACTTTTCCTCATTTGACTCTAACTTATTATTAATATGCAATGTTTTTCTTGGAGAGATTTCAATTTGTCGTGAGATTGATTTCATCATTTTTATATTGTTAATGGATCTAGTTTGGATATAGATATGAGGCAATAGCTGGTGGAATATTTCTTGTACAAATGTATCAAATTTATTTGCTTCTTAGAAGCTAAAAAATGGGCACTCAACACATTACAAGTGGATAAGATCTATAAAATGAGTTTGATAATTATTATGGAGAATGTTGAAGAGAATTATATCATCTTCTTGATCAGCCAAGGTGTATTCATGGTCTATGGTGAATAAAATAATCCAAGGAGGTCGCTTTGCCTCATCTTCTTTAGCCCATAATGTATGCTCTAATGTTAAGGCTAGCTGTGTTAGGGGATAGAGGACCAACTTCTTAGTGTGGTTACCATTGGAGATTAACATGTCACCTGATCTATAGCTAATGAAGGGATCAGTTTTGGTAATCTAAAGACATCCTAAGATAAGAGGATATCCTTCAAAATTAGACTTAGGTTGTATCATAATAAAATTTTAAGGATACTCCCAAGAATCTATAGTAATGACAAAATATTCAATGATTTCTTCTAGTCTGACTCTAGATCTGTCAGCCATTTGCAGCATTGTAGATGTGGGATGAATATTATTCAACTATAGTTTATGCATGGTTTCAATTTTCATTACATTTATTGTAGCCCCCAGGTCTATCAATGTATTGGACATCTATTGATCATGGATCTAGACTGTTACTACTGGGCATCTGGGATTTAAATTTTTTTTAGTAAGGTATTTCTCAACATAAGGTCTACTGGCTAGCCAATCAGATGCACTATTATTCTTCCTTTCAAGTTTATGTAGACATACGTCTCTAAAAACATTGGAATATATGGGCACATCCTTGATGGCTTAGAAGAGGGGAATTTTAACATATAGATTTTTGAGTTGTCTCATGAAATCAAATTTAGGCTTAATTATATAGCACTAAAGGGTAAGACATTCTTGAAATGGTAGGGCTATTTTAGCAACAACTTTATTTGCTGGTTTAGAGAGTTCTTAAGGTGATGAAGGTGAGTTAACATGATCTTCTATAGTTTCTTGATCTAACTCCATTATTATGAGTAGGGCTGGAGTTGGTATAACTTTACCTAAACATATGTGAAATTCACTGATGTTCACCACATATGCCAAGTACAAGATAGGTTTAGTACTGAAGGTTGGTTGAACTATATTATTTGTAGGGTTTTACATAGGTTGGGTAGGGAGATGATTAGGCTTAGGTGTAACTTCTATATTAGGAATAAGAGTAGGAGGTTGTTGTTGCCAATATGGAGGGAATCATCCTTGATGATTTTTCTAGGGATGATTGGGTCTTTAGGGATATTGCCACTAGTTTATGAAGGGTGGGCCTTGGGGTGGTTACCAAGCTTGTGTCTAAAGTGGGGATGTATTTTGTGGAGGTTTCAAGGAGGTGGTGGGGTAACTTGTTTGAGGTGGATGCTAGCTAGAATTAGGAAGTGGGGATGCATTTGGTGGAGGTTTCTAGGAGGTGGTGGGATAGCTATTCTGAGGTGGCTACCAAATAAAACTAGGAGGTGGGACATTAATCCATGGACTAGTCCAGTTGGGAGTAGTATTTCCAAATTATGAGTTAAAAGAGGTAGAATATGCAAAAGGTGTATTTTGTCTCATACTTGGATAAGATGGTCATTAAACCCATGGATTTATTTGTGTAACATAGAAAACTTAGTCCCCATCTCCTCCTATAACATGTAGCTTGACTATTTCTGGTTCTTAAGTTGTGATGTTATCTACTTTAGTCTAAACCATGTGACACCTATAATCTATCTTTTTCCTCTTACAATCTAGACAATAGATGGTCAAAGCTTAATCCAAGGATGATTTATTTTACCTTGAGTGTAGGCTATCTAGTTGGGTGGACAAATGACTAATAATATCCTATTTCATATCTTGTAACAAGTTACTAACTTTAGATTTTGATAGGCCACTTGTAGCTACCAGTGGAAGTTTGCTACCCCTAACTTTGTTTATGGTAGACCTAGAATATTTCTTGTTCGATTCCTTAATGTTTGCAAATGAAAGATGTGAGATATCTCCCCCACTCATTAGGTCTAAGGCTTCCAGATAGTCTTCTCAGACTCCTTTCAAGAAGATGAGTTTTAGAGGTTCTTCTCCTAGTGCACTTTGCTTGAATTTTTGTACACTGAACATGAACCATTCAACATAGTCTTCCAAATATTCATCCCCTTTTTGAGTCATTCTAAAGATGTCATTTCTTCTATAACTTCTTTCTCATCCATATTACTAATACTTATCTAGAAATTTCTTTTTCATATCCTTCCAAGTGAGGAGTAAATTACTACCCAATCTCATGAACCAATGAAGTGTTGAGTCCTTGAGGGTGGCTAGAAATAGTTTTAATTTCTGTGTATCCTACATGTAGTCATATCTTCTATAGAGGATATCTAATTTGAACAAAAGGGTGTTTGGGTCTTCTAAGAATTTACCTATAAAATTGAGCAAGGTTGAGGGTGGGATATTTTTTCATTTGTGTTATGCCTGTTGTATATGGAATAGGAAATTCAAAAGTAACTATGTTTAGAGTCCCGTTGTCATCCACAAAATCTCCTTCTCTATTCATGATGGATTTTCTTGTGATATGGATACCAAAGGTACTCAAGATCACGTCTTAAAATTATATATCAGCCCCTTTGTTATTATGATAGTAAACATTTATCTGTTATTCCACAATTTTTTTTTGATGAGAAATTTGAAGATTCACCTAAGATTTCTTAGATTTGTTCAAGAAATCCTTAATGGAATGTTGTTCTAATGCTACTTTCTAGATTTTTTGGTTCATGAAGTTCTTCTCCTTCATTTCTCCTTAATAACTCAACTAATGTTTCCTCTACTTCTATTTCTTTTTTCAAAGCCAATAGTACTTATTTTGCAAGTTGATTCCTTCAGTTTATAATGTTTCCTTCTTAAAGAGTCCTCCAACTTATGGCATATTTCTCAACAAGGTTCTTAGTTACTATGGGTACTTGTGGATTTTTTGGTAGGAATCTCCCTCAAAAATTTCTTTCTCTCTGCATAAACATTGTGCTACACCTTTCAATTGTCTTATTCCTTCCTACACAAGATTAATGTCTTTTTATTTTTTAAGTGTTCCAGGAGGTTGTTTTAGAATAAGAAAAAAATATAATAAAGGCATGCAAAAATTGAAATAACTAGAATTGAAATTTTACTTCTAGAAAATAGTAAAGTTATCTACTGAAAGTGGGAAAATTACTCTAGGAAGCAGAAAATGAAAGTATAAAAATTATCTTAAAAAATGGGAAATGAAAGCAAGAAAATTATATTAGAAAATAAAAAATGAAAGAAAGAAAATTAAAGGCACACTTAAAAAAAATTAAATCACTCTTGTAGGAAATAAATCATAAAAACATAAACTAAGTAAATTATAATATTGTAAAGAGGCATTCAAGGCTATGCACCATTTCTTTCTAGAAACTTAGACATCTGGCATAAGACACTATAGTGCCCTCATTTGACTTCCCTAACTGGAAATATATGTTTAGAAACTTAGACATCTCATATAAAATGCCGAAGTGTCCTCACTAGACTTTCCTGAATGGGTAGAACAGTGCATTAACTAACCTTAAAAATAATGATTGATTTTAGAAAATAATAATTGACACCCTCCCTGACAATGGCACCAAAATGTTGTATAGACTAATTACCCAGTGAATACTAGATTCTTGAGTCTAATTAACATTAATTATCAACCCAAGGTGCATACACTTTCCAAGGATGTCAAAACTATATATGCATTATTGATTCATAAATTAGCTTGCTTTACTAGTTGTAGTATAATGAACTTATGTTGAATTCACCAGATAGTTATACTATGAAACTATTATGATATAAATACATAAATACTTCACACTTATAAATAACACATGCATCACACTTTATATAATCAGATTAATAATGAAATCTACTTAAAAAATCTTAACAAAGGAGGGTCAGGATCTTCACTATAACTCCTTTCAAGGGGGCCCTTCCTCGTTCAGAAATGAGTTCCAATCCTTATCTAAGATATTTGCAAAAGATTCTTACAAAATCAAATTTCTCATTACTCAAATATATATTAATCAAAGATTACTATAGAAGATTATAATGCAATGAATTTTATAGTTATATTAATATCCAATCTTCAATTTCAACTTACTAACTCCTAATCTGATCTAGGTTCTACCATCAAATACAAAAGGCAGTTTATTAACTTCTAACCAAAGACACCAAACTAGGAAAAATACAAATACTTTATAAATTACCCCAATCAACCTTTAAGTGGTTAGTAATAGAAGTTACTTGTTTTAAGCTTGATTGGGTTAAGGACAAGGTATACTATTTTGCTATTTTATTTCTTTTTGTTTCCTTCTCATTATACTTGTCTTTCTCATCTTTGGTAGTGTTGTTCCCCAAAAATATCACTCATTTTTGGGACAACATTTGAACTATTTTGGTCCTACAGACCAAAATTGTCTCTTCCCTTTTCAAAATTTGTCTTGGGCATTCAAATTCCTTATTTTTCAGGCTTAAATCTACAAACTCTGCAGGTGGGTTCAATCAAAAGAATTGGTTTCTAACACTTGGTCATTTTTGGGACTGGTTCAGTGCCTTGGTTCAAATAAAAATATCCATCAGCAAGCATCAACAATAGGTTCAACATTTGGTTCATACTTTGGTTCAACATCAAATGGTTCAAAGGTAGGTTCAATCAAGTGGTTCAATGCTTTGTTTCACTCATTTGGTTCATCTGCTTTGATTCATCCTTTGGTTCAATCAAATAGTTCATCAATCAATTTAAGGCTTTGTTTGAACCATTAAACCAAAACTTGGTTCAATGGTTGGTTCAAGCGACAAAGTTCAAACGAGTGCCCCAAGAGTCAAAGACACAAGTGCCCTTGCAAAGGGAATTCCTGTGGCAAAAAGTGACCCAGGCAAACAAATGGATCGAGACAATAGCCCAACAGAATCTCGTGGATGCTTCCAAGTGTCGACGGCTAAGCCCCACTAAACTTTGTTTCTATGAGTTGGTAGATATTGCCACGTGTCCCTCTTGAAGCTTGTTGGGAGCCTCCAAGTGTCAATATCCATAGTCTATTCCCTTAACTTCACTGTTTTGAGAAAAGACCATGGTGGGCTCAGCGATGAGTGACTAAATGAAGTAGAATGCGCTAAGTGTTTGTATCTACATGACTAACAAATGTATTTAGACCGTACCACATGTCCCTTGCAAAATCTGGCAGAAGTCAACAAGTGTCAATCTCTACAATTATCCCTCCTACTTCTTATTTTCATAAAGATTGTGGTGGACCCCTAGTGAGCTGCTGAAGAAAGTGGAATGCACCATGTGTCATCATCCACCTGAATCTCCAAAGATGAATGGAAGCTACCACTTGTTCATTTACAACTCCACAGAGAGTGACACGTGTCTGCGTCTGAGTTTTGAACAAGTTTCTAAGCTCATCCTAAGCATTTTTTGAGCACATTAGAGACCGCCACGTGTTATCATCTACGTGAATCTAAAATAATTCTTGAGTGTTTTCAAAGGCCACTAAAGTGCAAAAGAAACTAACATGTGTCATCTTCCACAGGGCTCTCAAAGGATATGTCATCTTTCGAGTCTCATTTCACTTTGCTTCTAAGAGCCGTAGAAGCTGCCACATGCCCTTTGTAAGTTAAGTGGAACACACCAAGTGGCATCATCTGCATGAATCCAAATGAGCTACGCATAGTTCTATAGTGTTTCTAAAATACAACAAAAGCCGACACGTGTCATCCTCCGTAGGATTCTCAAGAGGTAAGTGGAAGTTGCCACATATCTTCACCTATTTAGCAGTGAAATGTGCCATGCATTAATAGCTAAAGACCAGCAGAAAGTGACTAAGGAATAGAGCATCGAATTGAATCTAGGACCCGATTTGAATAACCAAAAAAGGAAGAATGATGAAGAAGGATCAGATCACCAGGTGGACATTGAAAGATGCCCCTAAATTCTAGCCTGTCTTCTTAACAGATTTCAACGTAACATGATGTGTTACTATCCTGAGTCCTTCTTGAAGAGGCTATATAAGGGACTCTCTTCTATTGTAAAGATATCTCTTTTTAGACAAGGAGAATGAAACTCTACCAAATTGAAAGGCACTTTTGAGACTTTGAGCTCAGTTTGTTGATCATATTTTGTTATTGGAATAAGAAAGCAAGTGATTTTTTAGACTTTGTGCTGTAATATCTTTATTGTTGAGGAAACTGTTCTTATGTCTTTTTCCTTAATATATCTTCTGCTCCTTTAATTCAACAAGTATAATTAGTGACAGTAGTCAGGAAGGTGTCCTAAAGAGTCAATTGTGGAGAGACTTTGTGCCCCCATAATTGCCTTTAGTGTGTTTTCTTTTCATTTCTGTGTAAAGGACCTTGGGATGACTTTGTGCCCTCATTGTCCTTCGTATCTTACTCTTGAGCAATTTAGGTGTAGACTTTTTGCTGCATCTTGATTTGCTAATTATTACATCCTTTGTTACATTTTTCTGTTCTTACCTGGAGTATTCTTGTGGCTTGCTGAATAGTACTTCTAAAAGAAGAGTGGTTTCTATCATTTTCCTTGAGTTTCTCCTTTGATTTGCATGCATCATCTCTGAAAAAGAGATATGGATGGTTTGTCCTACCCTTGAGTATTATTTTTTGTTTATATATATATATATATATAGCATACCTATAGGGAACCTCCCCTTAATGAGAGGAGAGATCAGTCCCCTTTTGATGTGGTAAACCTACACATTTGGATGACTAATCTTCCTACTTTGGCTGATCAGACCTATTTTGTTTATTAGTACGCTGATTGACAAAATATTCAACCAACAATTTTTGGCGACTCCACTAGGGATATAATATCCATTATCCATTTATAATCTATCCATTCACCTCCACACTAACCAGAAAAGAATGCACAATTTAAAGCCTCAAGTTTTAATTGAAGCAAGGTCAATTCTTTTCCATTTTTGTTTCATAATATAGCAAATTCAAGGTATACACGAAGCCAAAAGGCTAAATGTATCATTGACCCTGTATTCGAGTTAGTACAACAAAGTGATTTTGATCTATTTCCTTCACCATCTCGTCTCCAATGAACCAAGAGCTTTCCTCCTACTAAAGTTAGATCTCCATTGCCAGATGAAGTATCTATTTCTACTGTTAATAAAGCTTTGCCAATAATTACCCCTTTGAGATTTGTTATCCCTCCATTTCATAATCCTACAATGGCAGTTCAAGGCCCCTAGGGTAATGTTTTTGGTCCTCTCAATCTTACTCCACCTCTACATGAGCTTCCACGTAGTTTTAGGAAGAATTTCCCCAAATTCTATGGTGATGGGAAAATTCATCCTGATGAACACATTACAGCTTTCAGCATAGCTTGTGGAGTAACTGGAGTAGAATTTGAAGATGTAGTAGTCAAGCTATTTGTAGAAACACTACAAGGTGCTACTGCAGATTGGTTTTATCATCTGTAGGCTTGGTCAGTTACTGATTGGAATACTCTCAAAGATAAGTTTGAATCCAGATTCAAACATGTAGAAGATGCATGTACACTTCTAGCTCAACTTACACAGATGAAGAAAGAGCCTCATGAGCCTATGAGAGACTTCATAGCCAAATTTGAAAAGTTGAGAAATAGAATCCCTGTAATTGCTAGACCTGCAATTGAGAATCTTAAATTCTTAGCTACCTAAAGTAAGTTTTATCTTGAGACATGCTGGTCAAATAGATCTTGCTGCAGCGCAAATTTTGGCCACTGAGGTAGAAGATGATCTCATCTTAGCAAAGAAATTAAGAAGAGATCCAAATAGAAATAGAGCTTCATCATCTTCTGAATATGCATCTATAGGCACCACAGATCTAATGGTGCAGAAATTAGCAAATGAGTTTCTTACTCTCAAAAAGCAAATGGCTCAAGGAATGTCTTCTGGTCCTTCATATAGAAGGACATTCCCAAATCAATCATATCAGGACAATGCTGCAAGGAATCAAGGGCAACAGAATCACCTTCCTCCCCCACAAGGGAAACTTGCCCTGAAAGATCCTCCAATCAATTCAGCAATGGGATATCTTGAAGTAGAAGCAGAGTTCTCTTTCTAGCCTGAATTGAATCAAGAAAATGACACTGATATCCTTGAAGACAATCAAGAAGAATCAGCTGGCGACTCCCACATTAGTTTCCTAAATTATCAAGATCAACCCAGAAGCAAATGAGAAGCTTTTGATGGATCATATGCAGTGTTTACCAGGTCCAAAAACCAATTAGTCCAATAGGATAATAAAGAGAAGAAAGAAGAGCAACTGCAGCCAACATTCATGATTGCTAAGCATGGAACCATTCTATCTTTTCAATCAAAATATCTAGTAATCACTCAAAAGGTAAATACATCAATTTTGCCTTCCCCTTCTACTTCAAATTTTCAAACCAGCCCACCTCCCATTCCTCTTAAAACTCAAAAAGTTGAAGTACCTTTCTCTGTACCTAGTTCAATTCAGCCATTTGACATAATCGATCATGTCAAAAAGACAAAAATACAAATGTCTGAGTTCAAATATTTGTAGTCCAATCCTGATCAATTGAATAAGCTAGTCCAATATGTCAAAAACCAAACTATCCCTGCAGGACAAAAGGCTAAAAAGGTAACTCCTGATTCTCCAAAGAACATGCCTATTCCAAATAATCTAGTAATTACTCCACCAGTTGCTCTTGGAAAAATAGAACCTTTCTATGTTTCCCTGTTAATTAATGGCCACAAGCTGAGTAATTGTATTATAGACTCAGGCGTATCTGATAATTTTATGCCTATTAAAGTAGCTGAGTCTCTTGGTCTCACACTGCCTAAGACATTTGGGAGATGTTTCTCAATGGAGAACAAACAAGTACCATTGCTAGGGCAAATCAAAGATGGCCAATTTGCATTTATAGCCTTTGTAGACAAGAGAATTAAGATGACTGTCTTGGTGGCTGACGTCCCAACATCCTATGGCATTTTGCTTGGATGAAATTTCTACAAGGACGTGGAAGGAGAACTAAGCATGGATTTATCTGAGGCAAGGATCCCTGTCCAAGGTGAAATGAAGAGGTTACTCCCTGAAAAGAAATCAAAATATGTGGTCACCTAGACATCAGCCCCTGAAGCCCAAATTCTTTTTGAATCCACAGGTATGGGTAACTATTTTATGTCTACAGATGAAGTACATGAAACACCTGAAAGTATCAACTCAAAAATTAGTTCAACAAGAACAATAGATAAACTAGTAGGTTGTAGTACAGACCAAGAAGGATCCTTCATCTCTGATGAAGGAAAGTCTAAAGAAAAATCAATATCAGATGAGATATGGACTTTGGAATTTGATGGTAGCTATTCCTCTACTAGTTTAAGAGCCAAGATTTTTTTGATATCTCCTCAAGGAGATTTGTTCCCTTCATCTTAAAAATTATAGTTTAGCTACACTAATAATACAACTGAATATGAATCTCTGTTGCTTGGCATGAAAGCTGCTCAAGATAAAGGCATCACATTTCTTCATGCCAAAGGGGATGCTGAATTGGTGGTTTGTCAAGTGAGGAACTTATAAAAAACCAAGAATGAAAGATTACACCACTACCATAACTTGGTTTGGGACCAAATTAAAAGCTTTGATGCTTTCAACATTTTTGCCATACCCAGAGAGTCTAATGACAGAGCTGATGCAATTGCTATTTCAGAAATTCTCTTAGTTCCTCATTCAGATTTCAAAGAAGACAGGTATACCATTGAGCTGATCTATAGACCAAGTGTTCCTGACAATGCTGATCATTGGCAAGTATTCAATGATGATCATTAAATCATTTCCTTCTTGAAATGAAAAGATAATTTTGAACAACTATGTTTTGAAGGCAGTGAATCTTAGAAGAATGAATCTATGTCTGAATCTAGCTCAGATATAAATGAAGAATTCTTATAGTTGAAAGGAAACAAAATTACCAAAGGCCTGGTTTCTCTTGAAAAGTTGTTTGACAAGCATGATAGATTCATCAAATAACAACAAATAGACTCAAGTTTCTCTCAGGGATTCGATCAAGTGAATTTGTCTACTGAAGAAAATCCCAAGATGTTCAATATTGGTAAGTGCTGCACCCCTAAAGAAAGATTCAAGTTCACCTCTTTACTCTGTCAATACATGGATGTTTTAGCATATTCTTATAAATATTTGAAGTCTCTCAGACTAGATGAAATCTGCCATAACATTCCTCTCAAGGCCGACTCAATGCCATACAAGCAAAAATTTAGACAATATAATTTGAAAATATCAGGTACTATTTTGTCTGAGATATAAAAAATGTTAAATGCTAAAATCATCTTCCCAATCCATCATTCCACATGGATTGCAAATATAGTGCTTGTAAGGAAGAAGAATAGTGAAATTTGCATTTGTGTAGATTTCAAAAATTTGAATCAAGCGTCTTTGAAGGATAATTATCCTTTGCCAATTATGGATCAAGTGCTTCAAATAGTGATAGGTTTAAAGATGTTATCAATGCTGGATGGATTCTCAGGATATAATCAAGTTGAAGTTGGTGAAGCAGACCAAGACAAGACTACATTCACCACACCTTGGGGTACATTTGCATATAGAAGAATACCTTTGGTTTAATAAATGCTGGTGCTACCTTTCAGAGAGAAATAGATCTAGCTTTCAAAGATGAGATTGGTAGATTCATATTGGTATACCTTGATGACTTGACTATCTTTTCAAAGCGTCAATCTGATCATGTACGCCACCTATAACAAGTGCTAGAGTTCTGCCGCCAGAATGGTATTTCCTTAAATCCTAAAAAGTCTATTTTTGGAGTAACAGAAGGGAAACTCCTTGGACACATTGTGTCCAAAGAAGACATAAAAATTAACTCAAACAGAGTCAAGTCTATTCAAGAACTTAATTTTCCTACAAGTAAGAACACTATTCATTCTTTCTTCAGAAAGGTGAATTTCTTACAGAGATTCATCCTTGAATTTGCTGAGAAGACTAGACACATTGTGAACATGATAAAATGGAAGACCATCTTTAGCTAGAATAAAGAAGGCAAGTCAGCATTCCAGGATATCAAGACTGCCATTGCTCACGCCCCTACATTGGTTTGTCTAGATTACAACAAAGATTTCATCATATACAACTATGCGTCTGAACACACTCTTTCAGCAATTCTTGTTCAATAGGACAAGAAAGGTATGGAATCCCATATCTCTTTCATGAGTTTCCCTCTCAAAACCCATGAGATGAAGTATTCAAATATAGAGGAGCATGCTTATGTGTTGGTGAAAGTAGTCAAACATTTTTTATTCTATATTCTAAATTCACATACTACTGCCCTAGTGCTTAACACTACAGTCAAGTCTATCTTAACTCAACAGGAGTTTGGAATGAAAAGAGGTAATTGGATTAAAAAGATCCAAGATTTTGATCTAGACATCAAGCTGACAAAGCTGGTCAAAGGTAAGGGCCTATGCCAATTAATTGCTGACAATAAGCCAAAAGACACACAATGTGAAGAAACTGAAGTGGAAGAGACACCAACAGTCCTTTTTGTCTCCACTACCAATGAATGGTATTCATGTATCACTTATTTCCTTACCTATGGTGAATGTCCTGCTCATTTGTCTTACAAAGAAAGGAGGACTATCAAGTTGAAAGCTGCCAATTTTGTCTTTTGAGACAATGACTTGTATAAGAGAAGCATAGATGGAGTATTCTTTTGCTGTGTAGACAAAGAGAAATAAAGCCATCTTTTGAAATCTTTCCACAATCTGGCCTATGGAGGACATTTTTCTACTCCTATGACTTCTCACAAGATTATATGAGCCAGGTATTATTGGCCAACTCTTTTCCAAGATGCACATAAGTGGGTGAGAAAATGCGAACTCTGTCAGCAATTTGTTAGAAGACCCAAGTTAGCTGCTATGCCTCTCAATCCAGTGATCATAGAAGAACCTTTCCAGCAATGGGGGATTGATTTTATTGGGATAATAAACCCATATTCAAGTGTTTGACATGATTATGTCCTTACAACAACTGATTATTTCACCAAGTGGGTAGAAGCAATCTCAACTAAGCATGCTACTTTAGAAGTTGTATGCAACTTTCTCAAAGATAATATCATTTCTAGGTTTGGAGTTCCCATCAAAATTGTTATTGATAATGCAACTTGTTTCACCTTTCAATAAATTACACAATTTTGTTTCCATTATGGAATTACACTCTCTCACTCTTCTAATTATTTTCTACAAGGGAATGGATAAGCTAAATCCAACAATAAGAATCTGGTAACTATTATCAAGAAGCTAGCAGATGACAATCAAATAACATGGCATAAAGCATTGATTGATACTCTGTGGGCAAATAGAATCACACCAAAGAGGGCAATTGGTATGTCTCCTTTTCAACTTCTTTATGGTATCAATGTTGAGATACCAATCACCTTAGAATTGCCATCCTTGAAATTAGCAAAGGCAATTGAAGATCAGACATATGAAAGTTCTCTTGATAAAAGAATCATGTGACTGACTGAGCTGGAGGAACAAATAACCATGGTGGTAGACAAAATTGCTGCTCATCAAAGTCTGGTAAAGAAACTCTTTGACCAAAAGGCTAGAAATTGTGATTTCCAGATTGGGGATCAAGTCCTGCTGTGGGACAAAAGGAGAGAACCAAAGGGGATGCATGGAAAGTTTGACTCCCTTTAGAGAGGCCCATTTATAATTCATTAGCACATTGGTGAAAACAACTTTCTACTGAAATATCAAGATGGCACACTCTTTTCTCTACCTCACAATGGGTAGCATTTGAAACACTTCAACTCTTAAAGTATCAGATCATTGCATATGTATAAAACAAAATAGAATTAAAATTTTTACAAATATACATATGCAATGATCTGATACATATATACACTAGAGATTATAGATTCTACTCCTTTTAATTTTTTTTGTAATTGACAGAAGTTCTCCAACTGGAGCTAGTTGTTCCCCAAAAATATCACTCATTTTTGGGACAACATTTGAACTATTTTGGTCCTACAGACTAAAATTTTCTCTTCCCTTTTCAAAAATTGTCTTGGGCATTCAAATTCCTCATTTTTAAGGCTTAAATCTATGGAATCTATAGGTGGGTTCAATCAAAAGAATTGGTTTCTAACACTTGGTCATTTTTGGGATGGGTTCAGTGCCTTGGTTCAAACAAAAATCTCCATCAGCAAGAATTAGCAGTAGGTTCAACGTTTGGTTCAATGTTAAATGGTTCAAAGGTGGGTTTAATCAAGTTTTTCAATGCTTTATTTCACTTATTTGGTTCATCTACTTTGTTTCAAATGCTTTGATTCATCCTTTGGTTTAATCAAATGGTTTGTCAATCGGTTCAAGGCTTTGTTTGAACCGTTGAACCAAAACTTGGTTCAATGGTTGGTTCAAGCAACAAAGTTCAAAGGAGTGCCCCAAGAGTCAAAGACACAAGTGCCCTTGCAAAGGGAATTCCCATGGCAAAAAGTGACCAAGGCAAATAAATGGACCGAGACAAAAGCCTGATAGAATCCCGTAGATGCTGCCAAGTGTCAACAACTGAGCCCCACTAAACTTTATTTTTGCGAGTTGGCAGATATGCCATGTGTCCCTCTTGAAGCTTATTGGGAGCCTCCAAGTGTCAATATATATAGTCTCTTCCCTTAACTTCACTATTTCGAGCAAAGACCATGGTGGTCCTGGGGATGAGTGACTAAATGAAGCAGAATGTGCCAAGTGTCTGCATTCGTGTGACTAACAAATGTATTCAGACCGTGCGATGTGTCCCTTGAAAAATTTGATGGAAACTGATAAGTGTCAATCTCTACAATTTCTCCCTATTGCTTCTTATTTTCATAAAGACTATGGTGGACCCCCAGTGAACTACTAAAGAAAGTGGAATGCACCATGTGTCATCATCCACCTAACTCTCTAAAGATGAGTGGAAGCTGCCACCTGTTCATTTATAACTCCACAGAGAGTGACACATGTCTGCGTCCGAGTTTCAAATAAGTTTTTAAGCTCATCCTAAGAATTTTTGAGCATAGTGGAGATTGCCACATGTTATCATCTATGTGAATCTAAAATAAGTCTTGAGTGTTTTCAAAGGCTGCTAAAGCACAGTAGAAACTGCCATGTGTCATCTTCCATAGGGATCTCAAAGGATATGTCATCTTTTGAGTCTCATTTCACATTGCTTCTAAGAGCCACAGAAGCTACCACATGCCCTTTGTAAGTTAAGCGGAACATGCCAAGTGGCATCATCTACATGAATCTAAATGAGTTACGCATAGTTCTATAGTGTTTCTAAAATGCAACAGAAGCTGACACGTGTCATCCTCTGTAGGATTCTCAAGAGGCAAGCAGAAGTTGCCACATATCTTCACCTATTTAGCAATGGAATGTGCCACATGTCAATTGATAAAGACCAGCAAAAAGTGACTAAAAAATAGAGCATCGAATTGAATCTAGGACCCAATTCGAATAACCAAAAAAGGAGAAATGATGAAGAAGGATCAGATCGCCAGGTGGACATTGAAAGATGCACCTAAGTTCCAGCCTGTCTTCTTAACAGATTTCAACACAACATGATGTGTTACTATTCTTGAGTCCTTGAAGAGGCTATATAAGGGAATCTCTTCTATTGTAAAGATATCTCTTTTTGGACAAGGATAATGAAACTCTGCCCAAATTGAAAGGCACTTCTAAGACTTTGAGCTCAGTTTGTTGATCATATTTTGTTATTGGAATAAGAAAGCAAGTGGTTTTTTAGACTTTGTGCTGTAATATCTTTGTTGTTGAGGAAACTATTCTTATGCCTTTTTCCTTAATATATCTTTTGTTCCTTTAATTCAACAAGCAAAATTAGTGACAGTAGTCAGGAAGGTGTCCTGAAGAGTCAATTGTGGAGAGACTTTGTGCCCCCATAATTGCCTTTAGTGTGTTTTCTTTTCATTTCTGTGTAAAGGACCTTGGGACGACTCTGTGCCCTCATTGTCCTTCGTGTCTTACTCTTGAGTAATTCAGGCGTAGACTTTTTGCTGCATCTTGATTTGATAGTTATTACATCCTTTGTTACATTTTGTTGTTCCTACCTGGAGTATTCTTGTGGCTTGCTGAATAGTACTTCTGAAAGAAGAGGAGTGCTTTCTGTCATTTTCCTTGAATTTATCCTTTGATTTTCACACATCATCTCTAAAAAAAGAGAGATGGATGGTTTGTCTCACCCTTGAGTATTATTTTATCTTTATATATATATATATATATATATATATATAGGGAACCTCCCCTTGATGATAGGAGATATTAGTCCCCTTCTGATGTGGTAAACCTACACATTTGGATGACTAATCTTCCTACTTTGGCTGATCAGACCTATTTTGTTTATCAGTATGATGATTGAAGAAATATTCAACCAACAGGTAGCACATCTAAATTTATTTGCATGTAGGGAGTCTATACAATAGCTATGGTCTTTTTCAATCATCCATTCAATTCTAAAGATAGATGGATGTGTCCTTAAGATCTAATCACAATAATAGTTCTATTTTGTATAGTGGTTGTGATAAACCTATAGGTGATGCCTATAGTTGCTGTGGGCAACCTGCAGTAGCTACGTGCATCCTGTAGGTGGATCCTAAAATTGCTATGGGAAAATTTTAGTGGCTATAGATAGCCTATAGGTGGAGCATACAATTTCCATGGGTAGCTTGTAAGTGTTGTGCCCACATGAGATTTTGTAGCCTTACATTATCTTTCAAATACTTGTTAAATAAAGTTACATAAGTATAATCTAATCAAGGAAAAAGCATCAATAATTCATAATATAACACACACACACACACACACACACACACACACACACACACACACACACACACACACACACACACACACACACACACACATGCACACACACACACGCACACGCACACGCACACACACACGCACACGCACACGCACACGCACACGCACACGCACATGCACACGCACACGCACATGCACACGTACACGCACACACACACGCACACGCACACGCACACATGCACACATGCATACACGCACGCACACATGCATGCACACACGCACACACATGCACATGCACACACACACGCACACGTGCACACACACACACATCAATGAACACACAAAATCATAAATTCATTCATTTATTTGTATAAGTCAAGGATGGTTATGGGGATTTACATAGAAAAATATATATAATCGGTATGGATGAGGATAAAAAATAGAGAAATTAGTGGCCTCATCAAGGGGAAGTGGCTGAGGAATAAATAAATTATTACCATCTTATGATATAATATGAAACAAAATCATTGGGTTCTTATTTTATATGTAAGAGATATTAGATGCTAGTGTGAAAAAAATTTCATATCAAAGGATTTCACAAATTTAAAAATTATTTGATTAAGAAATTGGATTGATCCTTCAAGCATGACATAATATTAGTTTATGGAAATTCACTCTAAGGTATTGGGGAAGAATTTACTTACCATGACATCCTAGGGGAGGAGTTTCTTATGACCACAACATATTCCTTGACATGGGTGTTAGGATACCCCTCACCCTTATATTTAGGAAGATTGGTTGGAGGGAAAATAAACATGAAACTACTCACAACTATGATATGAGGCATCCAAGATAATCTAGGTAAGTGTCTATGGCCATGATCCTAGTGAGAAGGTCAAAATAATATCTTAGAGGTGAAGGGTAGGTAGGAGCTTTAGACAACCTAGCCTAAGTTAATGGGTATTGAACTAGAGAATTGATTTAATTTATGAAATAAGAGAAATGATTTTATATAGGAGTTTACATGGAGTTATGCAGATATAATCTAGAAGCTGTTGGGGGGGTATTGATGTGGTGTATTTGTAACTAGTATTAAGGATGTTGATAGGAGCTCCTAGAGTGTTTGGAGGGCTAGGATATAAGTAGGATTTCTTTGTTTATTTGGGAAAATATATGGGTATCTGATGAATGTGGCATATTCCCATCATTTTCATAATCAAGGGAAGGGGAAGTGTCATTGGCCTCTATATCACAAATGCAATCTATAATGGTGGAAATTAACATGTTTGACACACTGTTGCCATGTATAGTGTAAAGATAATTATATGTGGTGTACCTATGGTTTGGAAATAGGGTTGATCCTAGGGGACTTTATAAGGCATTATGGGTAGATTCAAACAAAAGAGGGACTATTATTATTTTGACACATTAATAGATAGTGGATTTAGATTAGTGTTGATAGGTTGGATCATTTTAAGATAAGTAAGATATTCTTCCATCTATGTTATCTTTTGATTATAATATTCAAATATATACTCTCCCTCAAGATCAAGGATTTGAAATTAAATATTAGTAAATTTAATAAATTGAGTAGTCCCTCCTCTACTAATTTAAGTAAGGATCATGTCATTAGAACCATGCTAGAAATTAGGGGTAAAAGAATCACTTGTTAATGCATGAATTTCCTATAATATGACACCCCAATGATAGAAGGTAATATAGGAGATGATATCCATACCCATAAATTGATGATGTGCCTTAGTTTGAGAAGTGGCCTAAGCTAAATAATCCAAAGAGACTTGATCTAGAGACCACTTGAGGCAGGTGAAAGAAGATAAGCCTAGCGGTCTGTCTAGTATGTGCATATTAATCAAGTGTAGGAGCATGATAAGAAATTTTATAGAAGAGAGAAATAAATAAAATAAAAGAGTAAAATGGAAGGGAGAACCATTCAATTTGTGTTCACAAAAAAGTGTATGTGATGAAAACATGTTTGATCCATACAATAAGAAGTGGAGAAATCATGTCTTATGGTTTAGTAGTTGATGTTGATTGGATATTTGGAGGATTATAAGATAGACAAGGATGAATTTAATGGTTAAAGGTTGAAAATAGATTATCTTGAGGGGATCATGAAAATGGACTCAACCAAACTAATCCAAATAGTCTTCAACCACTTCTAGATGATAGTTTAGGGAATCCAATTAGGGAATGATTTGACGAGGTAAAGGGGTAGTAAAAAAGACAACACATTTTATCTCTTGGTCAATATCAAACTAGATGGAAATATTAGGATTGGGAATGACCACTCTAGGAAAAAAACCTACTTATCAAGGTTGAACTCACCATGAGAGCATCATAAAAAGGGAGAACATGAAAATAGTTAAGGTTGAGACTAGCTCAAAATTATAATTTATTTTTGATGTAAAGTAATTGTAATAAAATATATAATCTAAATGTACTTGCATATGAAATAACAAAAAATAATGAACTAACAAATGTTTGAATAAATTAATATTCTCAAATAACCCCAGGAGAGCCCAACTAACTACAAACTACCATGTATCACTTCTGTACAAAGTGTCAAGAAAGGCCTAAGGCCTACCAATTAAGTCAAGAAGGAAGTGAGGTAAAAACCTAGATCTAATCGTGGAATTACGTGCATCAATACTATATTCCAAAGGGAAAAATGGATCAGAGTATCCCAAGTAAGGAGATGAAAGATATAGATTAGACCATAAGTTAATAATAAAGTCACACATGTACTTAGGAGGCATAAGTGGCCAAATTAAATACATGAGACTATAAAAGAATGAATCCAACCACACCTAGTTGGAAGATCCTACAAAAAATGTCTAACTAACATAGGACACATGACCCAACTAGAGGATAAACAATGTGCCATAGGGATTAGGATATGCATGTGCCAACCACAAGCTCACATTAATCAACTTGGGTAATTGGGATCTGATTTAAAAACCTACATGCATCCCTTTACCATCACCAAATCTAATTTAGGCATGAATTTTCAAAATTCTCTAAGTAAATGCCAAATTGGGAAATAATTGAGTGGATGGTGCCACCAAATCAAAATTAAAGTTGAGCAAGGTGATCCCCCAAATGCCATTAATATAAGATATATTTTTAGAGCACTAGACATCCTCATAGAGATATGATTTATCATTACCACTCCCAAATCTCACATATCCTTCTTTTTAGTTATTTCTTGATCTTTCAATGCCTCCCATCAAACCCATAATTCTATGCTAAAGAACTCCCTATCTCTCAGCTATGGCCACATCCTTTTCAAATCCTAGTCCAAAACTTGAATATATAGATACCACCTTTTCATCAAACCTGACCTGCTTTGAGCACTATAATAAAATATTCTAAGAAATTAAGGATGTGCTAAATCCCACCTTGAATGATGATGAAAATCAAACTTAGTTCCTTGATGATCTTGATTCCCTAAAAAATTCAAGATTGCATAAGGTAGCCACTAAACCAGAGGTGTTCTCATGTACCGATATCTTTAGAAACATGATGCAAAACTCTATGTGCATGTATGATGCTACCCATGAATCAATGTAATCTATGGGGTCACAAAAAAAAAATAGTGGACATATTTAAAATTACTTTTAAATAGTATTATAACTTCATGGAGTACACCCTCATTTATAATTAAAACATGATGGACATATGGACTGAGACACATGAGATATATGGGTTCCTCTGAGATTAGGTTGTTGATTCTAACTAATGGAATAGAAATGAGGATATTAATGTGTATCCCATTCATATATTTTAGGAGGGAGTTCATATATGGATGATATTTATAAATCAATTATTTGGTGTGAATGAATTCATACATGTGAACATCTTTTAGGTGCCTCTCCTAAGTATCATCCTCAAGGGAAACTAGGTCTTATACCTTGGGAACCTCATCAAATTTAATCTGGTCAAGGGTATCAGTGAGGTTCGATGGGGGTGGAAGTTTATACATGCTAAGATATCTTTTGGACATGATATATGGCACCCTCACATTCAAACCTTATGTGTTCTTATTTTGGACCACTACTGACTCTACTGTTCATCTGGTTTTCTATAATTTATATGTGCACCATTATATAAATTGCATATGGAACATCTGTGATTCATTTTACCTAGTGGTCTACATGGCCATAAACAAGAGGTTTAAACCATGGCTCTCACATGAAATCAAGAAGATTATCCTACCAGTAGGAGTTTACTGGTACTATTGATACCATACAATCATCATGGTAGAAGGCATCTAAAAACCCCCACTTATTTTACCATATCAAGTCCCAGACCACCTCATTGAGAAATAAATTACTTATTAGTTAGTTGGAAGTGTCTTGGGTCACTCACTCGATTACAAGTAGAAGGTGTGCCTAAAATTTACAATTTTCATCCACCACCATGAGTACAAAAACCTTCTTATCTTGTGTAATATTATGCATAACATAAATTCATATGCCCTAGGGAGGGTTGAGCATAGATAATGAGATACCTAAGGGGGAATCAATACCCATATGGCAAGGTACGTGACCCACCTAAACATAATGCATACCATGAGCCCCGTAAAGATGATGATATTCATTTCAATCTGGCCAATGATGCTAAATTGATCACAAGGGTGGAGGAGGTGAAGAAGAAAGGGAAGTGGACCCAAGCCAAGCCAATCACCAAAGAAAGGTTGGTTCCACCTCCACAAGCTGCTCAAACTAATCTTAGGGGGATATTCAGGTAAATATGTCACAAATTTCTAGGAGGACTATACAAAGGGTCCTGACACCTTCACCTCCATGATATTCACCTCCCTATGCTACGACTCAAATTCTGCCACATCTATTTACACAAGCCACTCCACCACTTATAACACAAGTGTTACACTTTGAATTTGAGAAAAACCTTGAGGTGATCCAAAAGCAAGAACAACAAATGGAACACCTAGAGATTCCTTCCCACACTACCACCATCCCTCCATAACCCATCAAATCATCTCTAGGATTCCTTGATCCTAGTAGGCCTATCCCAATGAAGCCTCTCCTAGTTTAAATAACTCCCAAAATCATGTACATCCACTTGGATTTGGATATGTTTATCATTCACACTTACCAATTCCGCTTTGTTCATTCCATTACACCTATAAGAATCCCTAAGGCTTGTCTTTGGTGTCTTGAAGTCTTAGTTATATGGCCCTCATCTTCCGATGTGTTAGGTTCAATTCACACAAAATTTGTGATCCTAGGAATAGCTCAAATTATAGTGGCTCCTAAATTCATGAAACCAACATACATCATGGTGTCCATGTCAATGGCCCCATTAGTTGCTTCCCCAATGTGCACAATTCTAGTGGCCCCTAACTCTATAGTGCCTACAACTACTCCTCAAGTAGTTTAGGTTACTCCAAAAATAATTTCCACTATGGATCCTTTAGTTACTATGGTGCAAGCTACTCTGAGCATTATTCCCATAAAAAGGAAGAAAGTGACATTCATAGTTCCCACAACTCAAGTTCTAATTTCCACCATAATCCCTACACAACTAGAGTAACAGACCCAAAAAAAAAAGTATCTCCCTTCCATCCTTCCATTCAATTTGATCCTCTCCTTTCTCCCTAGTCCTATTTATCCATGACCAAGGGGTTCCAAGGATTGAAATTTAACTATCTAATTTATTCATTATTATTGAACACTCCCATACTAGGTGCCATTAGACCATAGGTCAACATGATCCTTGACTAGTGGTGGGCCTTGTTATTCCCATGGGAATCCCCATTCATCCTACCTTATTTCACTCCCATGCACCCTCCTCCTCCATTCCTTTTCTCATCCCTTCCTTCCACTTCATCTATTCCCTCTCCACCTAGACCTTGACTATCTACCTATTCCTTTTCCATCCTGCCTTCATCCTCTTCCACCACATTAGGAGTTATTACAAGCCTAATCCACGCTAAACCCCTAACACCTACTAAATCATAAAGACCATAAATGGTCTATCAGTGTGACCTAGAGGTCCAATGTGATTTTGATATAGAGATTGGGAACATGAAGAGAGTCCTCACATAGATATTTAATTAGGAAGGAGACCTAGTGGTGTGTAAGACTAAACAAGATCTATTCTTCATCACTAAAATAAAAATTGAAAGTGGAGAAGAAAGGGTATTAGTGGACCCAGTCTCAGTGTTGTAGGAAATGAATGACCTCACATAAGAAAATGATGAAGGATATTATGGAGTAGGTGAGAAATTTGAAGTATCTGGTAAGGAACACCTTCCCCACATGCTTAGTTAACAAATTTGAGGTAGCTCTCACCCAATTATTCATCATCCTTAAGGAAGTGACCAAATCCCACTCTCAAAGTAAAGAGGTCCTTAAAAGGATGTAGACATATCAAGAGAGTATTATTCAAGGGGATAATATGTGTAAAATTTGGTTGTTGTCTTTAGTAAGGGCATGTTCCCATAATTGAAGTTGATTCCTATTATATATTTAATCTTATATTAGACATTTTTATAAACTATGAGAATGCCCATTGAGGAGTGGTTGAACACAACCCAAGTGATCATTGAACTAATAGATAAAATCAAGGACCAAATACTTACTTGTTTTAAGAATGTCAACATTTCAGTGTTCTTCCATCCTGATGTCACACTATTATGGAGGGATTAATTTGGGGTCCACTTGGTACATTTTGATGAGATCATGAAGAGAAAGGTGGCCAAATCTAACAAGGTAGGAGATAAAACCATCTTGGAGTTATCCATGCCTTCCATAGAAAACATCACCAAATTCTAAGAGGTGAAGGAGATCATCTTTTGTGAGACACCTATGAAATTTCAAAATCTTGACAATGAGACCAACCTTGTTGATCAATCATTGGTAGCTCAGCAAGGCCTACTAAAGCAATTGATAAGTAGCCCACCTTCAACCTTGTATTAATTTTCTCTTATTGGTCCCTAAGGAATTCTCTTTGATTATTATTGGAATAAGAATCTTTTAGTATAATTCTATTACAACCATTTTAGACCATGATAGATTGAGGTGGGAAATTGTGCTAGTAGGAGGCAAGCCCCATCCTTATTCTATAAGTGTTGTTGTGTCATATTTTGTAAGGGTCGACTCTATTTATAAATAAAAGCTATCATATTAATGAAAAATTGGTTTTTATGTGTAAATGTGTTTGGTTGTGTTAGATGTATTTCAATTTATTTTTATTTTAATGGATCAATAATGATGCTAGAGGACTATAATTTGTGATTTTTCATAGATTTCATATATTAACTAGGATGTGCTTCTTGTTATTTTAGTTAAGTTATTTGATCCCTTCATTTTGTATGAAATATATAGATATATATGTGTAATTAAGTATAAGTTTATTTTTAGTTCATTTATTAAAGGAGTCTTAGAATTGAGAATCTAACCTTTTCCTTAGACCTTCTCCCTATGTGACTAGAGTCCAAGCCATCATGAAACTTAATGTACAGTGGTATAACTGTAGATAGGATCATTTTGGTCTTGGAAGCATATGCGTTGGCCACTTATTCATAAGGATTTATTTTTTCCTTACTCTTTCTCTCTCTCTTTTGATGTTTATTTGTGAACTAGTGATCTTTGTTCCCATTTTTAAGAAATGATGAAGTGAAACACAATACTGGAAAAAATCCCATTTGTTATAATTCAGTTGGCTAGTTAAAGAAGTTCTGTGAGTCAGTGTGAAAATTTGTATTGGACCTTTGGTGATAGAACTGCATCTCTTAGATATCTATTCTAATATGCATATTCAATGGATTACAATACCTACAATTTATGCCCTAGATTGTCTCAGTAATAATCCTAAAATGAGAGGATGTAAGTCCCCCAGTTATTCCTTGAGCTTGCTCAGTACACCTAGACCAATAGGTACACATGGGATATAGTTCTTAGACTAAATAATATCTATTTCTATAAGGAGGGAATACCTTCCCATTATCTAACAAAGATGTAATCTGCTAACTTATCTAATAACAACTTAGATCCTATTGTGCATGTCACTAAATCTTGAGTTAGTCCTAGATGACTAATAGTATCCCCATTACAATTCCATAGAAGGAATAAAACTACTAGAAGGAGACCAAAGACTATGGTTACACATACTAGTTCATACTCTTAGTTTATCCCTCACAAACCTCCACCTATAGTTGTACCTATGGTGTGGTTGGTTGGTTATACCATTGACATTCATAAAGTTTCCCATGATTTATTGAGGAACCTATAAAGGTACCTCCCAAGGTTCACACATGTGGATCATACTTGTGAGGAACATGTGACCTCAATCAAAACTGATCTCAATCTTTTGAATGTTAAATATGAGGATGTTGCTTGCAACATAATGGTGCAGTTAACTTAATGATTTTAGGCCAGATAAAACATGTTTCACTAAATTATATTTATTTTATAAATTTAATAAAGATTTTATAATATTTTTGGATATCTTACCTATACATGGGTACCCATTATGGATTTTATATAGACTCATATTGAGGATAGTTTTGTATTGAGCATGTTCAATGATAGATCAAACTTTTCACATCTCTTTAAAAATTGGTAATCACTATTGATGCATATTTATGTGCTTATAGTTCTAAGAATCTAAGTGAGCCAATAGAGTTTGGTAGAGAGGGAATAAGAAAAAACATAATGAGCTAAAGGATTCAAGAATCCACTATAGGTTTATGGTATCTATCCAATTTGTTAGCTTGCACTAGGCAAAATATGTACTTATAGAACCAGGTTATGGCTAGCACGATTAAACATAGAAGTGAGTAGGTATATATATTTGGTCTAACCAAAATAATTCAAGTAGTTGAAGGAAATAAATAATGGATTTCATAATGGAAATATAAAATATGTAAAAAAACAAGAAATTTTAAAATGAAACAATGACTCATAAGCATGAAAACTTAGGAAATGAAGATGATTTCTAAAGAAAGACATTATCAAAGGGAAATACAATAAATTTTTAGAATCTATGCTAAGTTTTTGTTCAAAATAGATTTAATCCTAGAATGTATTAACTAACCCTATCAATAATACTACACTAAACAAATGGATGATGTCATTTTCTATGCAAAGTGCCCTGAGATCATGCTTAATCAAACATGCAAGAAAACAACCAACCGAGAGTCCAAGTTTGATCTTGATTAGATGAAGATTAAGTTCTAGTGTAGAGATCTATCTAATCCAATAATACTAATCAAGGAGAGAGAGATTAGAATAAATAGGAGATGTCAAAGAAAAACCAAGTGCTCAAATCAGGTGCAAGGCATAGACACATAATATTTTTAAACTTTATAAATTATCGATTCTTTCTCTCTTGCAAATACCCAAAAAATATTAAGATCTCTAAGTGTATGCCTCAAAGGGTGCACTAGGAAAGGGATTGGCAAACCTTTGGTGCATTATAGGA
Organism: Torreya grandis; assembly: GCA_037957365.1. NCBI lineage: Eukaryota > Viridiplantae > Streptophyta > Pinopsida > Cupressales > Taxaceae > Torreya > Torreya grandis. Next base: position 2,301,862 of record JARHVA010001303.1, read on the forward strand.
TTATTTTCCCTATACCACCATCTAATACCTTTACAAACTACTCTTATTCTATTCTTTAAGCATTAAAACCCAACTTATACATTCACCTAAGAAATTCACATCAAAAATAGACCCTACCTAAGAAAAAATCCCCTTTTACCACTTTTCCTAATACATCGATTGGGTTGACCCCATCATGGGTTTAACACATGTTACAAAACTTTGTCAGCTTAAGACAACATAGTTAGAGACTTAACAGCTTTATTTCCTACCTAAGAAAGTTGATTGGGATGATTTCATCAGTTACATTCATGGGAGGGTTTATGGTCAATCTATGGTTATAAATACCCCCTCAAATTCATTTATAAATAGAGGATCATTCAATTGTGCATCATTATTGCTAGTAAATCTATTTATACAATCAATAGGATGTTTCATTACTTAGGTTTTTACATTAGAGAAGTAGCACTTTTCATGTGGAGGTCTTAGATGCACAGGATAAGTCTTCTATCCTAGAGATGATTTGTCTTTGTGATCCTTCCAAGCCCACAATAACCTCTTGCAAAGCACCTTTAGCCAAGGGAGATATTGAGACATGACGGGTTCACTTCAACAAGGTAAGTATATTCTTAGCCCTTCATATTTTGATAAATAGATGTTGTAAAAATAATGGATTGAATTGTATCAATCCTTGCTTAGATCATTTCTATGTTATATGAGATAGATTTTTCTTTACATGTTTATTATATTCCTCATTTGTGCCATAAGATTTTCCAAGATCTAAATTAAATTGCATGTTATTTACTAGATTAACTTGCTTATTATTATTACAATTAAAAGACCTAGGTAGGGTTATTACAAAATGACATTTGAATAGAGGCCTTAGAAAACTCTACTTTGACATTGTGAGATAAAATATCCCTTAGTATAGGTTTAGTGGATCCATTATTGGTCATGACCCTGATATAAATGTATTGTTAAGCAAACTTGTTAGCTGATTACCTTATTCAAGCTTGAATATTATTGAGTAGGAAAAGTTATAGATCTATCTATTTTCTATTACATACATTCAGGGGAACTTGATTTGAATCTAACTCTTATAGATTTTTAATTATTATTTACAATTAAATAGATTGAACCTATCAACCCAGTTTAACATTTTGTGTGTAAGTTTTTCAACTTTGTTGAGCCTGTCAACTTAGTTCAACACTCTATTTGTAGGGTTTTTCAACTTCATCAAGCCTATTGACCTATTTTGGCTTTATGTGTGAAGGTTTTAAACTAGGTCAAGATGGTCAACTTAGTTATATTTTTATGTGCATGTTTTCAATGTTCTCGAGAAAAACTACTAAATTAACCTAGTTGATCTTGTTCTAGCTTCTAGGTTCACTCTTATCAATTTAGTAATTTAATTTTGTCAATTGTTGAAAATTTTCATTTCTTTTTATTAGTAAAATTGATCAATACTTCAAATTTCTATTCTATTTTTTCTAGTTTTGTTAAAATTATATACGCAATCAACTATGTCGATTTGGTTGACCTAGTTTGTTGTGGATTTTTATATAATTCAACTAGGTTAAGCTAGTTAATGTAGTTTATTCTAGCCCTTGTTTTAAGCTATTAATTTTATTCCTAGAATTCAAATAGAACAACCTAGATGACTCCGTAGGACTTGGCTGACCTAGTATAATTTATTCTTACTATTTTTCCTCCCAAAAATCAACCATATTGACTTGGTTGACTCTATAGGTCTTGGATGACATAGTTCAAAAAGTGGCAAACTTAGTTTAGTAGGTGGCTGACTTAGTTTATTTTGTCTCTATTTTTAGACACATTTTATTAGGTGTTTGAATTAGTTTAGTATATGGCCAAACTAGTTTATTTTGCATCTATTTTAAAACACAATTTAGTAGGTGGTCAACATAGTTTATTTCACCTCTATTTTTTGACGTAGTATAATAGGTGGGTGACCTAGCTCAATAACATATTAAATTCATAATTATGTTTTATTTTCAAATTACAATTAGTCAAAAACACTACATAATCAAGGATTTAGATCATAACCTCACTTATATTATCACTTCAGATGAAACTATTCAATTTATTCCTTCATATCTTCCTATTCCCAAACCAATTACTACATCATGCAACCCAAATTTTACATCCACAAAGCAAACACAATGTAATACAACTAAGTTTTTTTACCTTAGTCCTACTCCTACCAATGTTAGGAATCCTCTACCCAACAATCTGTCCCCTACTATCAATATAGGGAATGGTCCTCCAATGCTAACATTCCACTACTTACCCACAACAATCTTACTGCCATTGGTATAATTCAAATTCTTTCTCAAATGATTTAATAAATTAATTTATTGCAAACAACTAACAATTCCCAAATGATTAAAATGCAATCTCATATATTACAAATTGCTATTCATCCACCTCAAGTCATCATGACTTAACTAAATTAGAATTTTTTACCTCCTCCTCTTAGATATTATAATGGAAACATCATCCCTCAACCTCCTTTGCATAAAAACAATTTTCAACATCTTCAAAATGAACCTTTAGTTCCATTCATTGTATCCATAGACATTGGAAACATCTCTTCAACTATTACATATGATGAAACTAAAGACCCCACTACCTTTCTTAAATATTTTGGTAATCTCTATAAATAATGGGTCCAAACTAACACCTTTAATACCACCAAGATCCTAGAGAAAACCTTTCTTGGTAATGCAATTTAATTGTATAATAAACTTCCTAGACATTCCATCTCACACCTAGAGGATTTAGTTAATGCTTTAGTGAAGGGATTTTAAAATAATGACCTTCCTAAAAATTAATTTAGTCATTTCATCAATGTCAAATAACTTCCTAATGAATCTTCTCACATTTTCATCAAATAATGGAAGTATCTATCTCATAAAGTGGACCATAACATGAACAATGATACTCTTTTAAAATTATTTGTTACTACTCTTAAAGATCCTCTTTTATACAAAGTTCATATGTTTTCCCCTAAAATTTTAGAAGAAGACTTAAATCAAGAAAAAAGGCAAGACTTTATTATGACTCAATTTGAATCACCTCAAGTAACTACTAAATAACTTTCAAATCATTTTATCATAACATTGATTCATTTAAGCCTCCCTAACCTCAAAAGGGAGCATCTCATTCAACTAATTTTAACCCAACCCACCCTCCCTTGAGTCTAGAAGCACTTAAGAATAAATTAGCACCCTGTAAACCCATGAGCCTTGATTCTTCCAAACCTCCAAAATGGTAAAATATTAATAAGTTTTGTTAGTGGCATGTTATGATGGGTCATTCTCTTAAGTCTTATTGTGATCTTCACTGATTGCTCATTACCTTCTTTCTTGGTCCACATTTTATTGTGACATTATTATATAAAAATGTTATCATGACTATCTTCAAGCCTCATAAACCCAATCTAAAGAATCAAGATCACAACAACGTCACTTACCTAATGATAAATAACAATCATCCCATACCTTTACCTCATCCACTAATGTTGTCCAAAACATAATTGATCCTTCTTCCTACACCCATAATGAAAGGATAGCTAATATGAACAGCTTCAAATGTATGGTTGCATCCATCAAACCTCAACCTTGTTGATGTGGGTTTTATGCACACCCTAAATTGAACAAGGTGACCTCTAATGTTTTAGGATCTCAATGGAGGTGAGCTCCACTCTAGGGAATAAGTTGTAGGTATGGATTCAAAAATTGGGTGGTGGAATAATAGGCTAAGCATGTGGATCATTAATCAAGTATATGTGTGAATGAGTGAAACCTAGAAGAAATTTAAAGCCTAGTTGAGTTTGATGGACCGACCTTATTCTAAAGTGGGCATATCTCAATCAAAGAAACTTAAAAAGGGAAAGGCAGGGAAAAAAAGAAGGATCTAAGGTCTTTAAAAGGATTAATTTTTGGATGGTCTCTTTATTGACAAGTGTTTTAATTCTAATGTTTGCAACTAATAGTTGTTGCACATTCACATGAAAATACAATAAGAGGATTTGGGGAAGAACTAATATACTAGATCTCAAGTAAAGGTTGATAATGTTTAGATTTATTATTGCACACCCTTATTCAGTAGATTATAACTCATATTAGAGAGGTATCTAAGGTAGTTATGGATTATACCGAGAAGGCTATATCAAGAAAAACACTTATGCACACTCAGAGAATTGAAATAGTCTACCTAATTATATGAGATAAATGATACTTTATAATTGTCCAATAACTATTGCACATATATTAGAAAAAACATCAATAATAATAATAATTATCTGTATATTTTTCACACTTCAAATTAATGAATCAAATAACTAAGAAAATAAAACACAAATAGTTACATAGAATTGGAATGGAAGAAAATCCACATAGTTGCATGAGAATAAAAAAAGACTTCTTCCTATATTGATAATTTTACAACCCTTTTGAATACAAAAGTATTACAAGTATAAATAAATTTGTGGAGGGGTCACCTTATCCCTCAAATCCATGCAAAATTTGAAGTTACATGTTAATAATTAGAATGTGAGTTCTAATTGATGTAAATCCTGCATGTACCATTATAGTTGATTACAACTATATCCTCAAAAATAGACTTTCTCTTCCATGATAATGCATTTTTATGTATGCTTACAAAATTATTTAACTATTACATGTATATGATATAAATAAATAGATTTTAATTACATTAGTTAACTCTACATGCAATAGACATACAAAATTAACCTTAGAAAACTAAGTTTTAGATGAAGTTGATGGTTGTATGGTCGAGGTTGAAGTAGTAGAAGGAATTGAAGTAGTCAATTGGGAACTAGATGGTGTAGCCATAGACATTTTATTTGCCTCCAAATTTTGGTAGTATTTATAACCAATACCATGTTATAGCCTGATGATGTCCATATTTATCAGATATGGCTTATGTACTCTACTAACTTACACTAGCAAGTGTGCATGTTCAGATCTGGTGGCCCTAAACTCTACTAAAAAATCTCTACTTTGGTAACCTTATTTTTTACAAAAATGAGCTCTAATTCAATTTATTCTAATGTGAGCCCTTAAAAGATTTTTTAAGTTGGTAGAATCATACTGAAGAAATTGGTCAAAATTAGCTCTACTTATTAACATTCCTATAGATTCAATTGCTTAAGAGAGCTTAAATTCATCTAGAATATTCAAGATTAGCTTCTCATGTTCTAAATAGTTTGGGATCAAAACTTCTATGATTGAAACCTAGTCTCGAACCTCCTATGTTTGTATTACCACAAAATTGAGAGCATTAACTACCTCTAATGGTGTCATCAAATCCAAATGGCTATAAGCCTTATTAGATTTATATAATAAAAGAAAATTTAATTTATTTTTATCTTCCTTTAAAGAATTGAACAATTTCCTTATTTCAATAACATGAAGAGCTAGCTCAGCTCTCATTGAACTAATATCATCCAAAATGTTGTACAAATTAAGGGCTATGATCTGAACATCATTTTCAATTTCTACAAGGACATGAATAATTTGTTTTTGTTCCATTACTTGTTAAATCTCATGCTCTAACTCCTACCTAGCCTATTCATTCCCCTCAAAAAGTTTTATCAAAGCTTCATTTTGAGTCCTAAAGTAGGACTTGAAATCTTCATTATAAGGAGACTCACACAATCTGCTATTGTAATGTCCCCTTTTTAAAAATGTGACATATATAGAAGACCAATAGCCTATTCTATTCCCATAGGTTATTTTGGGTGTTATATGGGAATTTTAGTGTGGGTCACTATTCATAGTTACTATTCATATGTCACTATTCATGATGACGTGATAGGTGATGTAACTAATGATGTAATAGGGAGGTGACTTGTGGAGTGATGTGGCATGACCCACATGAGAATCTTGTGCATGTGAGGACGTGGGGCATAGTACTCCACTTGGTGACATGAATACTTATCCTTTGTAACTCACATGCTAAATAAAGATAAAGATGAATAGTTTGGGTGCCACCCTTTGGTGTAATAGTGTTTTGGCATGTGAAGAACCTTTGAAAGAGTCAAAAGGTGATTAGATATTATCTAGGAAACTTTGGGGTCACATGGAAGAAGATGACAATGACTGCACTATTCCTAATTGCTCACATGTGTGAAGGTGGGATGTCAATGTTGGAGTCACATGGGTGACTAACCTTATTTGGGAATCTTGGGAAGTGGGAGGCATGATGCACAATTCTAGATTATATCACATGTGTGAGTGAGGAGGACACTTTAGAGGCAAATGGAAAAGTGGGAGACAAAGATAAATAAAGGGATCATCATGTGATATACTTTTGACTAACTTTAATATCAAAACAATCCTTCACATGGACTATTATGCATATGGTGAATTTATCTCTCTCTCTCTCTCTCTCTCTCTTTTACATTTATCCTTCCCCTCTCTCTCTCTCTCATGGTTTTATATATAAGCATGCTTCTTCCTTTGTATTGGATGTGCTTGAATATTTTGTAAACCCACTTTGTAAGGTTTGAACTTGTTGTTCATACTTCTTTCTCTCTTAAGGATGAAATACCTTAGAGTGTGAATAATCTTGGAGGATGAAAACCCTCATAGAATAACTGGTTTTGGTAGTGAAATATTTTTCCCTAGCTAGTCATGGTGGTTACATTTAGGAATCACAAATTTGGGCTTCAATGGAGTATGATTCATATTTGTGTTATCATTTGTTGTAAGGAGTATATTTTAAGTGGGTTATTTAGTATATGAGTTATTTTATTTCAAATCATGTTTAGTTTGCAAGAGTTATTATGTTTGGATTATTATAGTGTGAGTGTAGTCTATTTTCATAATTGTGAGTTTGGGTTTATGTAAGTGTGAGTGAGGATTTTTAGTGTTTCACGTAAATGAGAAGTGAGGTTAGAGTGTGGATTTTATATATTTGAGATTATTTTTAGTGTTTAATGTTGGTATTTTTATAGTATTGTGAGTTTTTTCTTTAATATCCCACTTATATTTAGTGGTATTTGATATTTAGCATGTGTTGGATTTGTTCAGTTTTGTGAGTTTGTAGTAAAAATCCCATTTAGGGATATTTCAGTGGTATTAGAGATTTTGTGTTATAGTTGGGATTTGTTATAGTTTTAGTATTTTTAGTAAATATCCTTGTTAGGGATATTTCCATTGTATTAGATGTATGTATCCTACCAGCCTGTGTTGGTTGTGTTATATATGTGTTTGTTTCTAGAGCTATATGTATCATGGAGGGGAGGCAAATTCAAAAAAAAATTCATATAAAATAAGAGGTCTTGAGGCAAAGACAAAATGATATCATTTTTCAAAGAATCACTAAAATTTCCAAATGGTAGCAATAACTCATCGATAGGCTACTTCAAAAGATGGAAGCATAAGAATTATAGGCAAAAGTCTCCAATAAGTTGGAAGCTTCCAAGCAACTAGAGTTGAAGAAAAGTGGTATAGAATCCACCATCTAAGAGGAAGATCTAGTTCCACCAAAATTTAATGAAGACAATAGAGAAGTGGATGTTGAAGAATTAAAAAATGTTGAAGTTCTTTAGTCCATCTAAAGAATAACACGAGAGTTCTCCTGATTTGTCAATGAATAAGGAGAGCATAGAAGTAGAGTTACCAACATTGGAAATGGATGTTATGGATGAAAATGCACACAAAGAGATTATTGTAGAGGTTTAGCCATATTAAGAGGCTAAAATCCAAGACAGGGTAAATTAGTCACCTTCTTAGGTTACTTATTCATCTGCACATGAATTGGAGCAACTGAGTTTGATTTCATTCTAGGCACATGGTGTAGATAGAAGTGTTGCATTTGTGGTGGAAAGAGTGTTTAAAATGGCATCCCTTGATGGTGGGATTATAACCCCAAACAATAATAGTGGCATAACAAAAGCCATAAGAAGGATCAAGCATGGAGGATTGTAAACTCTCACAACTAGTTCGAGATCCTGGTATCTAGATCCATGAATTTATCTAGGTTAATTAAGGACAAAAAATAATTTTTAAGGGAGGATTTAATGTCCCCTTTTTGCAAATGTGACATATATAGAAGACTAGTAGCCTATTCTATTCTCGTAGGCTATTTTAGGTGCTATATGGGAATTTTAGTGTGGATCACTATTCACAAGGTACTATTCATAGGTATTATTAATTGACACTATTCACATGTAACTATTCATGGTGACATGGTAGGTGATGTAGTTGATGATGCAGTAAGGGGGTGACTTGTGTTATGATGTGGCATGACCCACATGAGAATCTTGTGCATGTGAGGAGGTGGGGTGTAGTACTCCACTTGGTGACATGATTACTTGTAATTTTTAACTCACATGATAAATAAAGACAAAATATGTAGAGCTCCTTACATTAATATACTATATCAAGGCTCTAATACCTACAATTAGCAATACTTGCATTTTAGGTACTCAATCTTGTTTTCTTTGCTTACTTTCTCTTTGACTTGACATCAAAATCTTGTATGTTCTTTGGCCAAGCTTCCTAAAGTATTTTTATCTGATTTTATAAACTTTTAATACTTATCATACATCCACTCATATCACCCTATCCACTTACTCTCTTTCATGAAACTCATACACACTAATCTTCACTAGCTTGTGAGTTTATCTAGGCTAAATTACCCCAATACTTGAACAGGGTTCCGCATCAAAATTATGTCAACATGAAAATTTTATTTCATGTTAAAAAAAATTGAATCTTTCCTCTTCAAATACTCTCTCAACCTTAACTCCCTACTTTTCTCATCAAACCCACAATCTCTCATGAATGCTACTAGCCTTTTTTTTTGTCAATTCTAGCTTGTACGGATATATACCTTTGAGATTTTAAAAAATAAACACTGATCATAAAACCCTATATCATTATTGGCATCTCCAAAATTTTTTAGGTCTTAAATGACTATATATTCACCTTTTATAGCCACTTTTTCCTCCCAATTAACCCTCTTTAGGCCTAATTAACCCCTATTTGGTACTCAGACCCCATTTTGACGTACATATGGTCTATATAGGTCTATAACCCCACAATATATTACATAATTATAATTAAAATAATAATATAAATATTCATCCAATTTTACTAGTGGAAATAATAAATATCATAAATTTGTGTTTCAACCCTCACCTAGGGTTTTCTAGACTCTATGTTAGCCCGAGAGGGCTCAAAATTCATTTCAATGCTTATTACTTACTTTCAAATGCCCAAATAACCATAATAATGTCTATAATACACTAATACATCTCTCTCAACCATTTTATTGGCTTGATCAATGATTAGGTTCATTACACACTTGGTTTCTCAGATTCTTATAGGTCTTTTCTTATGCTATGTAAAACTGAGACAATTTATCTTAGGATAAAGTGAATATCCATGCATATCAATCCTTAAAAAGGATTTTATAAGGTGTATATGACTTATCTAAAACCTCTCAATGCTCCAAATATGCTTGGTTCCCCTTAAAACATTTTTAAACATGAAATTCATAGTGTTTTTTCTAACACAATCCTACCTATGTAGCATTATAATAGGGTTTACTATACACTTTCACTTACCATATGTCATTAGTGACTCCTCCAAGGTTTATTTACTCCTTTATAAATTTATAATTTATCCTTATTCCACTAAATACTCCATATCTTCATAATCTCTATCTTTTTACACACTTTGTTTTCAAAGGCATATACACAGGTTTTTGACTGGTTATGATGAAGAGGGTTCTCCACATTCATTAACTTGCATTTTTAGTTTTATTGATAACAAGCACTGAATATACATGTGAACATCATCACTTTATAATGTTTATAATCCAAGGTTATATTCAAATTTCTTGTGCATTCTCCTAACAAGTCCTTGAACATTACCCTCACATAATTATTACCATTTCACATAATAGAAACATAGTCAACCATACACCACTTTTTAGTTTACTTTACAGAGTTAAAAAAACATGTTACATCAAAGATGATTCCATATAACATTATAAATATAATAAAATAAAAACATCACCTTAATTCATTGGCAAATTTTCTTGATTCAACATATGTACATTGCAAAACTCTATCTTTGAATATAATACAAAGGTTTTGCTCTCTTTGAACTCAATCCTTTCCATACCTATGGTTCTCTAACTAAAAAACTAACTTCCTACATTCTAATTTTGAATATTATATGAGATTAAATTCAATTAAAAACCAAAAACTCATTTCATATACACAATAAACTACCTTTATCAACTACCTTAAGACCTCTTACACACACTTGCTAACATCACATTTCTTGACACCTACACTAAAAGACCTATAAATCTCTAACTAAAATTCAAATATTTAAAAGTGGAGTTTTGGTGGGAAACTCTCCCAAGGACAAAAAATTCCAATACAAGGATAAAAAATGAATTTAACACTCTTTTAAGGTCCTTACAGGACTAATAACACTTGACTAGACCAAAACACATTGAAATATGTGAACTTGTTTGATGCCCCTGCATCAATAAAGATGAATAGTTTGGGTGCTACCCTTTGGTAGAATAGTTTTTTGGTATGTGAAGACCATTTTAAAGATTCAAAATGTGATTAGATAATATTTGGTAATCTTTGGGGTCACATGGAAGAAGATGACAAGGACTACATTATTCCTGATTTCTCACATGTATGAAGGTGAAATGTTAATGTTAGAGTCACATGGGTAACTAACCTTGTTTGAGAATCTGGGGAAGTGGGAGGCATGATGAAATATTATATTAACTCACATGTGTGAGTGAGGAAGACACTTTGGAGGTACATGTAAAAGTGGGAGACAAAGATAAATAAAGGGATCATTATGTGATATACTTTTGACTAACTTACATCTCAAGACAACCCTTCACATAGGTTAATATGCATATGGTGAATCTCTCTCTCTCTCTCTCTCTCTCTCTCTCTCTCTCTCTCTCTCTCTCTCTCTCTCTCTCTCTCTCTCTCTCTCTCTCTCTCTCCCTCTCCCTCTCTCTCTCTCTCTCTCTCTCTTCACATTTCTCTTTCCTCTCTCTCTCTCATAATTTTATGTATAAACATTCTTATCCCTTTCTATTGAATATGCTTAAATATTCTGAAAACCCCCTTTTTAAGGTTTGAACTTGTGTTCATAATTTATACTCTTATTTGGATGAAATCCCAATGAAGTAAGAAATATATAAGGATATAAACCCTCTTAGGTTTACGATTTTTGGTGGTGAAAAATTTCTCCCTAGATGGTTCTGGTAATTCTATCCTGGAATTGTATTATGCTACAATTAGGATCACATTGTGATCAAATATTTATAAGTGTATGTTGTATTCAATATTTAATATATGTGTTATTATATTTTAGAATTATAAGTATTTATATATGTTTCAAGTTGGATTATTAATTGTGAGTGAGGATTATTATAGTATTTCAATGTTATTAGTAAATATCCTTGTCTAATATATTTCAATGGTATCATAGCTATGTTTCCTACCAGCCTATATCAGTTGTGTTGTAGATATGTTTTTTGTTAGAGTTGCAGGTATCATGTAGTGGAGGCAACTTCCAAAAATTTTGTATATAAAATAAGAGGTTAAGTAAAATACAAAATTATATCATTTTACAAAAAATCACTGAAATTATCGAAGTATAGAAATAACTCCTCGATATGCTACTTCAAAAGATAGAAGTAGAAGAATTGTAGGCAAAAGTCTCCAAGAGACTGGAGTTGAAGAAAAGTGCTGAAGAATCCACCATCTAAGAGGAAGATCCAGTTACACCAAAATTTGATGAAGATAATAGAGAAGTAGATTATAGAATTAAAATTTTTGGAGTTCTTTAGTCCATCTAAAGAATAGCATGAGAGTTCTCCTGATTTGCCAATGAATGAAGAGAGCATAAAAGTAGACTTAACAGCATTGGGCATGGAAGTTGTGCATGAAAATGCACATAAGGATATTATTATAGAGATTCATCTATATAAACAAGCATAAATCCAAGACAGGGTGAATCAATAACCTTCTCAAGTTACTTCTTCAACTGCACATGAGTTAGGGCAACTGAGTTTGCTTTCATTCCAAGCACGTGGTGTAGATAGGAGTGTTGCAGTTAGGGTGGAAAGAGTTCTTACCATGGCATCCCTTGATGAAGGTATTCTAACCCCAAACAAAAATAAAGTGGCATAACATAAGCCACAATAAGGATCAAAGATGGAGGATTGCAAACTAACATAACTAGTTTGGGATCCTGGTATTTGGATCTATGAATTTATCCAAGTTGCTTTAGGACAAACAATCTTTAGGAAGGGAGGATGTAATGTCCCATTTTTCCAAATGTGACATATACATAAGACTAGTAGCATATTCTATTCCCATAGGCTAATTTGGGTGTTATATGGGAATTTTAGTGTGGGTCAATATTCACAATCTACTATTCATAGGTACTATTAATTGACACTATTCATGTGTCACTATTCATGGTGACATAGAATGTGATCTAGTTGATGATGTAGCAAGGAAGTGAATTATGGAGTGATGTGGCATGACCCACATGTGAATCTTGTGCATGTGAGGAGGTGGGGAATAGTACTCCACTTGGTGACATGATTACTTATCCTTTGTAATTGACATGCTAAATAAAGACAAGGATGAATATTTTGGGCACCACCCTTAGGTGGAATAGTGTTTTGGCATGTGAAGACACTTTGAAAGAGTCAAAAGGTGATTAGATATTGTTTGGGAATATTTGAGTTCACATGGAAGAAGATAAAAAGGAATGCACTAGTCCTGATTGCTCACATGTGTGAAGGTGGGATGTTAATGTTAGAGTCACATGGGTGACTGACCTTGTCTAGGAATTTAAGAAAGTGGGAGGCATGATGCACTATTCTAGATTAGATCACATGTGTGAGTGAGGAGGACACTTTAGAGGCACATGGAAAAGTGGGGGACATAGAGAAATAAAGGGATCATCATGTGATATAATTTTGACTAACTTGCATCTCAAGACAACCCTTAACATGGGTTAATATGCATATGGAACATTTATCTCTCTCTCATCACATTTATCCTTCCTTACTCTCTCTCTCTCATGATCTTATTTATAAGCATTCTTCTCCTTTTGTATTGAATATGCTTGAATATTATGAAAACCCCCTTTGTAAGGTTTGAACTTGTGTTCATACTTTCTACTCTTATTTAGATGAAAACCCAATGAAGTAAGAAATATATAAAGATGGAAACCCTCTTAGGTTTACTAGTTTTGGTGGTGAAAAATTCTTCCGTAGCTAGTTCTGGTATTTCCATCTTAGAATTACATTATGCTACAATTGTGATCACATTGTGATCAAGTATTTTTAAGTGTATGTTGTATTCAATATTTAATATATGAGTTATTGTATTTCAAATCATGTTTAGTTTGTAAGAGTTATTCTATTTGGATTATTATAGTGTGAGTGTAGTCTATTTCCATAACTATGAGTTTGGGTTTATGTAAGTATGAGTGAGGATTGTTAGTGTTTTATGTAAGTGAGGAGTGAGGTTAGAGTCTGAATTTTATATATTTGAGTTTATTTTAGTGTTTAGTGTTGGGAATTTTATAATATTGTGAGTATTTTCTATAATATCCCACTTTGGGATATTTTAATGGTATCAAATATTTAACATAAGTGTTAGATTGGTTTAGTTTTGTGAGTTTCTAGTAAATATCCCATTTGGGGATGTTTTAGTGGCATCAGAGCTTTTGTGTTATAGTTGGGATTTGTTATAGTTTTAGTGTTTTTAGTAATATCCTTGTCATGGATATTTCACCTATTCTTCCTCTTCGACAAAGAAAAAACACCTTGTTTCTCCTCTAAAACTAAACCTTTACTAGTGTCATCCTCAATATTCATCTTTTTGACATGTTGGATGATCCCTATGGATTTATCAAAGACATAACTCACCATGGGAAGGTTTTTTATCATTAGATTAGGCCTTTAGGAAGCTTGAACATCCAAATCAACTACCCACTATAGAATCACCAATTAGGTAGAGTCAGCTAGTTAAGTGTATTGAGCATCAGTCTCAGCTAGTACATCCCTTAAGGATTACATTAAAGCCTATGCTTGTAAGGGGTCTGGTGGTGATGGACAAATTATTTTAGACCAATCTATACCACCAAACTAGGGAATTAGATGAATGGTATATATAGGCTTCTTATTTCCAAATTTATTCAATGAAACAACAAAAGTGGATTTGGCAGAACTATAAGAAGGCATTGGAAATCCTAATTGGGTGGAAGAGACATGCAATTGGGAACTCATGAAAACTCCTTTTTTTTTTTTATTGAATTTAACCTTTTTAGGCTTAGGAATGGTAGGGAAAATGGTGATTGATGTGATAATAGTGGAATTATAAATAATAGAGGCTTGAGAAACAATCCCAACACTAGAAATAACTATAACTATGGAAAAAACAAGATTAACAACAATAGGATCCAAAAAACAAAAGTAGTAGGAAAAACAATAGAAACCAAAGGGATTAAAAAAATAATAGGGATTGAGGTAATTGAAGGAGAAATGTCCTTACCTAACTTATCATCCTCAAGTGATGTTTTCCATTTTAATCCCTGAAGGTTTAAGACTTTATCCTTCTTTAGTTATTCATCATCTTCTTCATCCTCAGGTTTCCTCTTGATGGATGTCTGTCCATGGTCTGTTGGGACCTCTTGCAGTGGAGATTCAATAGTTATATTCCAAGGGATTTTAAGATATTTTGGATTCCTCTTATAAAAAATTATAGTTTGACTAGAAAAGGGGGAATTCTACTAAGTGAAGGAAGAAGTAAAATCCATAGTTGTGGTAAATACAATTGAGGAGGCAACATGAAGGTCTTCCTCTTCTGTATTTTAAGAATTAATAAAAATTGGTTCCTATTATCCCCATAGACCACTAGTGGTAGCTATAATTTTTTCCACCTCTTTCCCTTGTTTCATAAAACTCATTACAATTGGTGGTGTGTGAGATGGTCCTTTTTGTGATGAACTTGAAACCACTAGGGTCTCCTCCACACTAGGCTCCTACTTGATTGTTGTCATTACCATGGGTGGTGTCTGATAAGAGGTTACTTGGTATTGAGGCTACTAGGAACTATGAGAGGTCCATTAGTCTGTAGTCAACCATCCGTTAGGAGGAGGGAGCCTAGTATGCTTATTGAAAATTATTATAGATGGTTGTGATTGAATAAATATTAAAAGTTACTCATTCAAACTAGCTGCCTTTACTCTTTCCAAAAATTTAACATCATATTTTACATTTATAAAAATGAAACAATAGTCATAAGGCTCATGTTGGTATGGGATACTAAGGCCTTGGATGTGCTTCTATGTTAGGCTGTGGGGATCCCAATCCCTAGGTGGTAAAGAATCTAATGAATGGTACTCTCTGTTCCTACCAACTTCTCCAAAATGTTTTTTATTGTATAACACATCCAAGCAATCATTAAGGAGGAACCATGAAATGGTACTTTATTATTTTTATTTAAGTCTTCATCCATGCTCCACTATAATTGGTAGGCAATTTCCTACTTATTCAAATTATTAGGGATAAAATATAGAAGCTATAGTTGAACAACCTTATTTCCCATGACCATAATCACCATGAAGTTAGGGTAAATCCAATCATCCCCCCTTATCCCTAATATTTTTATAATGATCTATGATATTATGAACATGAATTATTTATGAATTACCCTTCATATTTGAGGGTAAACATTTTTGGCAATTCTGACTATGTTCCTCATGAATATATAGATGTGGAGGAAAGAAAAATAATTGCATACCCAATTTCTAATAGAGTCTAGGGATGGGATCTAGAGTGATATATTATGTAAGTAGATAGTGGCCATGACTTCATCTAAAAGATAAGACAACATGTAGAAATGGCCACCTAGGGGCCTCTTATCCTTATTAAACATATGCTCTTTAATTCTTGGACTAATTCTTCTCCTAGTTTGAAGGTCATATTAGAATTCATCATTAGGTCCAAGAAGGGTACCCATTCTAGATGAAGATAGTGGATGCTAGGGTGACCATACAATCTATTTAATAACACCAATCCAATGTAGATACCATCCAAAACTTGGTAATAAGCATTGGCTCCCTATATTTTAGAATGACAACCTCTCTAGGAGTGATCCATTTCCTTAAAGATTTTTTAATCATGGTTATCTTCATTCACATCTCCACCCAATGTCCATCAAATGTAGCATATACAATTAGAAACTATAGATACCTCTAGAAGGGGTCTCCTAAGATAAAAAAATGACTATCTTATAGTTTAGGTGGTGTAAGAATCCACCTCCAATCACCTTCCTAGAAAATAATAGGTCCTACAATAAGTCAATGTAAGGCATGACCTCGGTATTCACTACTATAAAGTGTAGCTATTTGTTGGGTGAATATTTTGTCATCTAGAAACCAACGGCAAAATGGGTATATCAACCATAATACAAGGAGATTTATATGGAAAAAAGTGTGGGTTTACCACATCCTAATGAGATAAATCTCTCCTCTCATCAAGGGGAGGTTCCCTATAAATCACTTATATGCTATATATATATATAAATAAGAAGAAAATAATACTCAGGGTAGGATAACACCATCCATCTCTCTTTTTTCAGAGATGATGTTCATAGAGAAAAAGAGAAATCCCTGTTGATGACTGAAAGCATTCCTCTTCCTTCAGAAATGATGTTCAACAAATAGCAAAAAATCTTCTCGAGTAGTAACTAGGTCTAAGAGAAACCCATGAAAGCACAAAGTCTTTCGTTGCCTCCCTCACTGATTCGAAGCGTACGTAACAGTAGAGTGAAGTAAAGCTCAAAGTCTTCACTTAAAACTAAAACATATAACAAGATAACAAAGGATAAAAGTAGTGCAAAGTCTTTCTGATATCCTTTAGAATGTCTTCAGATAATTTACACACACACTTTTCTTATTTAATCAAATAGATGAGAGATTATTAGGAAAGAGAACATAAGAATAATTTCCTAAATAACACAAATTATTTCAACACAAATTCTAAAAATAACCTGCTTCTCATTCATTCAAGAAAATATGATTTATAAGATGAGATCAAAGTCTCAAGAAGTATCTCAATTTTGGCAGAGTTTTTGCTCTCAATTATCTAGAGATATATTTACAAAAGAGGCTCCCTCTATATATAGGAAAAAGCTTTCAAAATTGAGAAAATACTTATTTATTAAAACCTAGTCAAAGATGAGTCTCTGTTGACTTTGGGACTTTTCTAGATTTTTACATGTATTTACACATGACAAAAGTACATGTGAAAATGTCCCAAGTCAATTACAAAGTACATGAGAAGAATGGAGAAGAAGAAATGGAATAACAATTCAACTTTTGTCACCAATTTTCTTTAGATGAGCATCATACATGGTGATAGCTGCCTGTAGCCCAATACTATCTGGCACAATAGTATTTTTGAAGACCACCTTAGCTCTGACTGTGACATCTCTTACGGCTGTGATTGATTTCACATGACTAGTTAACCTGATTCTAAGATTATCTAGAGTTAACTGATTATCTAAGATATTATCCATAGAAGTCATTGAGAACACTTCCTCCTCAAATTATTTTTGGATCATACCTTCAAACTCCTAAATCATTTCCTCTATTGAAATGAATTGGTTGTCTTGAGAGGTGAGTCTGCAAGGCAACTCTTCTAATTTTTTCAACAGACTGGTGTTACTTTCTTCACTGGCGTCCTTAGAAGATTTAAGGTCGCTGATCAGTTCCTTAAGTACCCAGATCCTGTATATCAGTGATTCTTTAATTTTAATATAATAATCTCTATTGACAATAACACCAATTGATATTAGGGTAAATTTTTTAGCACTTTCATCTCTGTCCACTTGCTAAGATATTTACCTGTGCTTTCAATATCTTGAGAAATAATATTGACAAGATCTTCTAACTCTATTCTCACTTTATTCATTTTACCTATCTTCTTATCCACCTCTATAAACAAAGAAATCCCTTGTACATGCATCTTATCTAAGTAATCTTCAAGTACTTTTCTCTTTAGATAAGTCTTTTCTACTTTCTAGATTACAGGATCATCTACGGAGAAAGCCTCTGGAGTTACCGCTTCTGGAGCAAAAGTGAATCTCCTGAGCACTACAGTCAATTGTTCCACCTTTGCTTTGTAATAATCTTTCATTTCTCTCTCTGTCAAATTTTTGGACCATGATATCCATCCCAGATTGAAAATCACTCTTGGCGCCCTTGTGAGTTATTTTCCCTAACAAAACTCAAGAAATGAAGTAGCTGCTCATATCAAAATTCTCAAGGGTTGCATCTTGTGGGGGTTTGTCTATCTCTAAAAATTTGTGCCCCTTATATCCAATCATTTTTGAAAGGATTTTGGGCTTTTTGGGGGTCTTAGCTTTCACCAGTACTATTTTACCGAAGTCAAAGTTATTTGGGGAGATGGCTTGCTTTTTCCTTTTGAGTGTGAAAGTCGACAACCAAGGTGGAAGAGTCTAAGCACTTACATTGGAAATAGTCCTTGTATTTGGTGTCATTGGAGTAGCACCTTCACTACTGGCAGGAATAGTGGGCATAGTGGGTGCAGTATTAGTTAAAATCACACCTGCTGCTAAATGGTCAAAGGTGGAACTATCTCTGATGTTGAAAGAAGGAGATGACAGACTTGGGATGGATCCTGATGAATGGAGATCATCTCCAGAAGTGCCTTGAGGGTCACCAAAAATAACTCTAGAAGGAGAGGCAGCTCCAGAAGAGGGAATACTGATGGGAGAGATAGGTGAAGGAGTTGCAACAAGTGAGTGGGGTGAAGAAGAAGAAATTCTTGTATCTGGCTGCACACCTTCTTGTAGAGATTAAGCTTCCATTCCCTATTGAACCATAGGCCTGTCATCTATTTCCATCTGTTCTGTCACTTGTTCTTGGGTGCTTTGTTTCTCAACCCCCATATCTATTAACTTTGGCTCTTTCTCGAAAACCTTTGATTTCTTTGACACAAAAATGATCTTAGGCTAATGGGGCTTGGAAGGAGAAGGAATGTCACTTTTATTCTTTGTTCCATTTTTTGCTCTCCTTCTTATCTCTTCTTAGAATTTGGCCTCTAATTATATGATAAATTCTTTTAAAGTGATCCCTTTATTTGCTAACCAATCATTGGTGTTAGCCAATATATGTTTGAATCTCATCCTCAAAGAGGTCAACTCTTTTTGAGACCATTGAATCGGAGGAAGAGGATAGTTAGCGACTTGTTCAGTAAGATATCTGCCATTAACCATATCTCTATCATCTACTAAATTTGAAGGAATATCAACGAGCCCTAGATACTCTATTTGCTCAAGAGATAGTCTGTTGTAGTCCATTTTTTTGATATCTTCTATTGTCCTTAAATTTATCCAGATGTCTTCGATCACGGGTTTATGGAACTGAGTCTTCCTTCTGATCATGTCTTTGACACCATTGTAGTCAAAATTGGGCCTTCTTTTGAAATGCTTCATCGTGACAAGTTGCATTTTAGTCTCCATTGCCCTTGCTTTTGTAGTGGTCAATACCGAGTATCTGCTAATTTCAATTGGGAACCTAAAACCTAGTTTCTTAACTTCCATCTGTTTATTGTGCACAATAATAATTTATCTACATAGCTCCATCAAGATCAATTTATTAGAAAGAAATCTAGGGAACATATAGGGATAGCTTTGGAAAAAGCCAACTCGCAGATAGCAAAAAGTAGGGAACTGTAAGAACATATAGCTGAAGTCATTGACAACAATCTAGGCTTCATTTGATCTTCTTTTCTATTCTAATTGAGAGTCAAAGAGACACAAAAATACTATGAATAAGGCATCATTTAACCTCCTAAAATGATGGATTGAACCCTTTAATGTCAACTGAGGGTAATATTGATATACAGGGGTGGTTTTTATGTCTCCCTCTGATGTCAAACTTGTAAAGGTTCTCATCAAAGCTACAATGTATACCAAGTATGAAGTCATATGGAAATTCAAAGTAGTATACACCTTTGTCAATTGCTCATGCAGAGCATTGCTGATCTGTTCACCCCAGAAGATGACTTGTTTCCCTTGGAGAATTATTTTGATGAAGGGATACATCCATTCATGAAATTAAGAAGAAGATGATGAACCTTGTACTCTACTGAGAAGAGTAATCAAGTCACCAAATTCTTGTATAAAGTCACTCCTCAAAAAATTCCATGGCCATCTGGATAATTTGGCTCTGGGAGTTTTAAGCCATCAATTGTTGATCACCTTCTTTGCCTTCTCAGGGTATTTGTCATATTCCTTTTGTGCTTCAACGAAGTCGATCTTCAATACTTCAATAGTAGGAGGGCACATGAAAAATTTATCAATGAACTTGGGGTCTAGTCAAATTACTATGTTGCCACTAGCATCTGACATAGCTCTAGTCTCTTTATTGTAGAATTGGGTGCACTAGAGGATGAACTCTGTGTGATGTGCCACCACAAGAAAAGAGGAGACTAGATGGATATTGATCTCAATTATCCTCTTCATTTTGGAGCTCAAATTTTTTGCCTTGGTTCTCTCTACAAACTCGACCATATCTACGTGGTTGATCTCTGTGTCCTTAATGTTTTCGACATTAGAAGTGATCGAGGTGATTGGGAAAACACCTTGATACTGGTACTTCATCACCTTTGACTTCTTTGGAGAAACTTCAGTCATTAGGATGAGCCTTTGTCTAAATTATGTTGGCGAATAAGGATCTTGAGGAGAAACTATGATAAAATTCATGATCACATAATTAGGGGAAATATTGGTAATCTGAGAAAATTACATGTTAGGTGATCATGACTAGGGAAATATGATTGAAAAGGCTAAAGCTTGAGCAGGTTGGAGAATGAAAGAGAAGCAGGTTCAAAAAATGGGAAAAATGAAAATTTCTAGAGTTAGTGAAAATGGAGGAAAAGTATGCATGGGTGGTGAAAATTGCCACCCTTGAATGATGAGGATAGTCTTTGTGCATAGGCAGTAAAAATTGCTGCCTGTGCACATCAGGTAGAAAGAAGGATGCATTAGCGACAAAAATCGCTGCCGATGCATGTAGAAGGCTAGATGTTTCATGTAAGGGTGGAAAAAATTTTCTCCCTTGCACATGGTGGGGAAGTCAGGTGTATTGGTGGCAATTTTTGTTGCCAATGCACATGGTTTGATGGCTGGATTACATCAGTGGCAAAAATTGCCACCGGTGCACATGATTAGGAGTTGGGGACTGTGTTAGGGCACTGAAATTTTTTGCCCTTCCACATGGTAGGGAGGAAATATCAAAGATGTGAGGATGGAAAAATTTACCACCCTAACACGGGTGAAAAGGTTGAATGGGAAGGGTGGAAAGAGGAGGGTCAAGGTGTGGTGAAGGTCAAGGTGCGGTGATAATAGTAACCAGATTCTTGTTGCTTGATTCTGCTTATCCATTCCCTTGTAGAAAATAATTAGAAGTGTGGGAGAGGGTAATTCCATAATAAAAGTAGAACTGGGTAATCTCATGAGAAGAGAAACATGCTGCATTATCTATTACAATCTTAGTTGGAACCCTAAATCAAGAAATAATATTTTTCTTAAGAAAATTACATACTACTTCTGAAGTAGCATGCTTAATTGGGATGGCTTCCACCCATTTGGTAAAGTAATCAGTCATAGTGAGGACATAATCATGCCCATCACTTGAAGATGGGTTGACTATGCCAATGAAGTCAATACCCCATTATTGAAAAGGTTCTTCAATTATCACTGGCTTGAAAGGTAACGTGGCCAATTTAGGCTTCCCAATGAACTGCTGACATAATTCACACTTACACACCTATTTGTAAGCATCTTGAAATAGCGTAGGCCAATAGTATCTTGCTCATAGGATTTTATGGGCTGTCACTGGTGTAGAAAAATGTCTTCTATAGGCCAAATTATGGAAGGACTCCAAAAGTTTATCTTGTTGCAGCTTATCAATGCATCAAAGAAATACCCCATCAAGACTTTTCTTATATAAATCATTATCCCACAAGACATATCTAGCAGCCTTTAGCTTAACATTCCATTTTTTTTGTAGGGTAGATGAGTGGGACACTCACCATAGGTAAGAAAATGAGAGATGTCAGAATACCACTCATAAATAGTAGCGATGAAGAGGACCGTAGGCACGTCTTCGACCTCTATTTATTCATTTTATATTTCCTTGGAGATATTATCAATAATCAACTAGCAGAGGCCCTTTCCTTACACAAGTTTGGTAGGTTTGATGTCAAGATCAAACTCCTGAATCTTAGTAATTCAATTGCCCCTTTTAGTACCAAACTCTTATTGAGTTAGAATGGATTTCACCATTGTATCAGGCACCAAAACCATATTATGTGAATTCAAGATATAAAACTTGAAATGCTTCACCACCTTAACCACAACATAAGCATGTTTCTCCATGTTTGAGTACTTCAACTCATGATTTTTGAGAGGACAACTCATGAAAGAAATAGGATATTCCACACCTTCTTGGTTCTGTTGAACCAAAATAGCTGAAAGTGTATGCTCAGAAGCACGATTGTATATTTTGAAGTCTTTGATGTAATCTGGACAAACTAGAATTGGTGTGTAGGTGATCACTTTTTTGATGTCTTCAAATGCCAACTTGCCTTTTGTAGTCCATCAAAAAGTGGCTTTTCCCTTCATCATGTTCACAATGTGGTGAGTCTTCTCAGCAAACTCGGGGATGAAACTTCATAAAAAATTCACTTTTCTGAAGAAAGAGTGAACTGCAGTCTTACTTGTGGGTAGGGTAAGCTCTTGGATGGACTTGAATCTTTCTGAGTCAACTTTTATACCTTCTCAAGAAACAATATGCTTGAGAAGTTTCCCTTCTGTTACCCCAAAAATAGATTTCTTGGGATTTAAAGAAATGCCATTTTAGTGGCAACATTCCAGCACTTGTTGTAAATGGTGCACATAATCAGGATGATGCTTGGAAAAGACTATTAAATCATCCAGGTATACTACAATGAACTTACCCATTTTATTTTTGAAAGCAAGGTCTATTTCTCTCTAAAAAGTGGTGCCAGCATTTATCAGATCAAATGGCATTCTTCGATAGGCAAAGGTGCCCCAAGGTGTGGTGAAGGTAGTCTTATGCTAGTCTGCTTTTCCAACTTCAACTTGATTGTACCCTAAGAAGCCATCTAGTATTGATAACATCTTTGAACTGGTCACCATCTGAAGAAATTGATCCATGATAGGCAGAGGATAGTTATCCTTTAAGGATGACTAATTTAAGTTTCTAAACTCCACACAGATGTAAATTTCACTATTTTTCTTCCTCACAGGGACTATGTTTGCAATCCATGTGGAATGATGGATTGGGAAAATTATCCTAGCATTCAACATTTTTTATATTTTAGAAAAAATAGTACCTAATATATTTAGACTATACTATCTATATTTTTTCTTGTAAGGCACTGAATCACTTTTGAGAGGAATGTCATAGCAGACTTCTTCAGCCCTGAGCGACTTCAAATCATCATAGGAGTATGCTAGGACATATATATATACTGGCAGAGCAGAGTGGTGAACTTGAACTTTTCTTCCTAAGTGCAGCATTTCCCAATGTTCACCACTTTGGGATTTTTCTTGGTACTTAAATTTACTTGATCAAACTCATGGGAGGAGCTTGAATTCATTTGTTGTTGTTTTAATGAACATGTCATGTTTATCAAATAGCTTCTTAAGGGAAACTAGGCCTTTTGAGATTTTATTCCCTTTAAGTTGAAGGAATTTTTCACCTACATCTGCACTTGATTCAGGGGCTGGTTCAAGCTTTTGAGGTTCACTGCCATCGAAATGAAGCTATTCAAAGCTATCTTTTTTCTGTAAGAAGGAAATAATTTGATTGTCATTGTTAAACACCTGCCAATGATTGGAATTATTAGGTACACTTGGTCAAAATACCAGCTTGATAGTGTACTTGTCTCCTTTAAAATCAAGGTGAGGAACCAATAGAGTTGCTAAAATAGCTAGTGCATCAGCTCGGTCATTAAATTCCTTGGGTATGGTAGAGATGTTGAAAGAATCAAAGCTTTCAATTTGATCCCAAACTAGATTATAGTAGTGGCACAATATCTCATTTTTGGTTTGATACAGGTTCCTTACTTGATAAACCACCAGTTCAACATCACCTTTGGCATGAAGGAGTTTGACACCTTTATCTCGAGTAGCCTTCAATCCAAGCAACAGGGATTCATACTCAGTTGTGTTGTTAGTGTTGCTAAACTGCAACTTGTATGAAGAAGGAAAAATATCTCTTTGAGGAGATATCAACACAATTCTAGCTCCTGAACTGGTAGAGGAGCAACTGCCATCAAATTCCAGAATCCATACCTCATCAGACACTAATTTTTCCTTAGATTCTTCTTCATTTAGAGGGGGAGATTCTTCTACATTTGCACTGAGCTCCATTGATCTTTCTGCTATGCCATCTGAACTAATTTTTAGGTTGACACATTTGGGAATTTTATCAGGTGTCTCATGGACTTTCTCTATGGACAAAAAGTAATTACCCATGCTTGAAGACTCAAATAGAATTTAAGCTTCAAATGTTGATGTTTTAGTGACCACATACTTTGCTTCCTTTTCTGGGAGTAACCTTTGCATAACACCTTTGACTGGGATCCTCACCTCATATAGGTCCATGCTTAATTTGTCACTAACATCTTTGTAGAAATTTTGCCCAAGAAATATGTTGTAAGAGGCTGAAACATCGACCACTAGGACCATCATTTTGATTCTCTTCTCTAGAAAAACTACAAATATAAATTGAGCATCTTTGATTTGACCCAGGAGTGGGAATTGTTTGTTTTCCATGGAAAAACACCTCCCAAAAGTCTTAGTCAAAGTAAGACCAAGGGAATCTGCTACTTTGGTAGGCATAACATTATCATAAGCTCCATAGTCTATTATGCAATTACTCAATTTATGACCATTTATTAATAGGGAAACATAAAAAGGTTCTATTTTCTCGAGAGCGATGAGAGGAGTAATGACAAGATTATTTTGGGTGTATTTATTCTTAGATGAGTCATGAGTCACCTTTAAAAAATCTTGTCCTATAGGGGAAGTTTTATTTTTTGCTTATTCTGCCAACCTATTAAAATGTTCAGGATTGGCTCGCAAATACTCAATCTCGGTCATTTGAATCTTGGTCTTTTTGGCATGATCAATTATATCAAATAATTGAAATGAGTTAGAGATAGAGGAAGGGAACCCATCATCCTGATCTTTAGTGGGTGTGGCACTGGTCTGAGAAATATAAGTAGAAGGTATGGGATGGTTTGAGGTACTTATTTTCTTATTAGTTACCTATTCCTTTGGTTGGAAAGGCAATGAAGTCCCTTGTTTAGCGATAGAAACTACCAACTGAGGTTCTTCTATTGCTTTTTTTTATCAGTTTGTTGAGTTGACTAGTTCATAGACCTGGTAAAAACAACATAGGATCCATCAAACACTTCTCCCTTACTTCTAGCTTTATCCTGATAATTCAAGAAACCAATATTGGAGTTGCCAGCTAATTCTTCTTGTTCTACAAAGAGATTAGCATCATCTTATTGATCCAACTCGAGTTGGAATGAGAAATCATGTTCAGCTTCAAGGTAACCAACTGTTGAATTAGCAGGTTCTATTTCAATGGCAAGCTTTCTGTGTGGAGGAGGAAGGTGATTTGGTTGTCCTTAATTTTTGGCAGCATTGCCTTGATATGACTGATTGGAAAATGTCCTTCTTGGCATATCCTGATAAGGAGGAGCAGACATACCTTGGTCCATTTGTCTTTTCAAAGCTAGCAATTCATTCATCAATTTTTGCACCATAAGATTTGTGGTGCTCATGGAAGAGCTTTCAACAGATGAAGAAAATTTATTTTTATTAGAGTCTTTTCTGATCTTACATGCCAGGATAAGATCATCCTTAATCT
The DNA here is from genome assembly GCA_037957365.1 of Torreya grandis. Lineage (NCBI taxonomy): Eukaryota > Viridiplantae > Streptophyta > Pinopsida > Cupressales > Taxaceae > Torreya > Torreya grandis. The sequence continues at coordinate 2,327,913 of JARHVA010001303.1, forward strand.
TAGTAGCCAAATTTTGAGCCACAACAAGATCCATAAGACCGACCCACCTCAATAGGAAACTTACTTTAGGAAGTTGAGAGTTGATGAAAAAGCACTTGAGATTCTCTAGTGTTGGCTGAGTGATCAACAGAATTTGGTTCCTCAGCTTATTGATTTTTTTTATGAAATCCCTCAGAGCACCCTATAGATAGATCCAATCCCTGAAGTCTAGAGTTGATATATAGAGTAGGCCATCACCCCCACATACCATATATATAGAGTGGTGGGCATTCAAACCATATATAGATGAGATGGGGGGTCGGCCGAGGGCTATGCTATATCCCCCACCCATCTAGAGAGAGGCAGTTGGCCCTATATATAGAACTCAGGCTCCCACTATCCAATGACGGCCTATCTAGACTTCAGGGAGTTTAGATATGGGGTGTTTTTGGGGGGCATTGGCCTTGGCTCTATATAGATATATTAAGATGAAGATGATTTGCAATAGATCTGATCTATATGGCATGTTTGCCTTTCCCTATAGATCTATAGGGCATAAATCAATATAGAATATATATATTGAGAGGGGGGAGAGGGGGGAGATCCAACCCCCATATAGACTCTCTATTGGGTTGGGGGGCCTGATCGATAGAGCGATCCTGAGCTTGATAGAGTGTACCCAAGCTTTCCCTAGATATCTATCCACGGTGGTAGACGGGCTATCAACGGGATAGACAAACGGGCTATCCCGATCCTGAGCTTGAGATGGGCTTACCCGACTTCTTCCATATAGATCCCAGATAGATAGATTAGATAGATAGGGGGTCATCTCCACTTCGTCCATATAGAATAGAGTGGGAGGACCTTTCTCCCATATAAATAGAGGGGGGAGGGGGGGTCACCTATCTATATTCTCTATATGGTTGGCCCTCTAGATATAGGGTAGAGATAAGATGTCCGCATGATCTGTCTAGAGTTATGAGTGATTCGCCCCATTTGTCTAGAGTGTGTAGTCGAGTCAAAATCCAACTACCAACACCCAACCCAACTCTAGATCCCTATCTATCTCGGGCTCTTGTCTGATTTCTTGAGAGGATAGTTGTAGTCACTTCGTTCTGACAATACTTGTTTGTCTGTCGAGTGATTCTCCATATAGATCTGATCTATAGGGCCATCTATTCTATGGCTGGCCTCTCATTGAGATCAAGAGGAGGGTGCCTAAGGGAAATGAGGAAAAAATAATTGATAGAAGGTTTTGAATGGGCCATGAAAGAGGGGAGGGGATCAACAACAGGGAATGCAGGACAAAAAAAGGAAAGGCCGAATCCGAGAAAGAAGTCCATTAGTTCATGAGGTTCTTTCTTCATTTGCATATTTTGAGCCAACAAGGCATGTGTGTCTTCATTGAGTTTAAACTTGGCCTCAAACTTGGCCTTGAGCATATTCCAGTCAGTTATAGTTTGAGCTTGAATGTGGTAAAACTAGTCTGCGACAACGCCTTGCAAAGTTTCTACAAACAGTCTCACCGCTATATCTTCATATTCCACACCTATCACACCACATGATATAGAGAAGGCAGCAATATGGTCATCAGGATTAACCTTCTCATCACCATAGAATTTGGAAAAATTCTTTCTCTAACTATGAGGTAGTTCATGTAAAGGTGGGGCTAGATTGAGAGGACCAAAGGAGTTGCCCCAAGGACCTTGGGCCATTATGATATGACAATTAAATGGTGGGATAACAAATCTTAGTGGGATTAATATAAATAAAACCTTACTAGTACTGAGACTAGAAGCTTCACCAGGTATGGGAGATCTGACGTTGGTAGGAGGGAAACTCCTAGTTTGCTGAAGGTGAGATGGTGGAGGAGAAATCTCAAAATTAGTTCATCGCACCAACTCAAATACATGATCAACAATACCTTGAGCTCTCTGGCTTCACGTGTATGGTGGATCTGCTAGAGTGTAAAATGAAAAAGGACTAAAAATTCTTCAAGTTGAAGCTTGAGGCTTTAAAATGCATGTTCATAATCCTTAGCGGAGTCACTAAAAGCTGTTGGGTGAATATTTTGTCATCTAGAAATCGATGGTAAAATGGGCATATCAACCATAGTGCAAGGAGATTTATACAACAAAATGTGTCAGTTTACCACATCCTAATGAGATAAATCTCTCCTCTCATCAAGGGGAGGTTTCCTATAAATTACTTATATGCTATATATATATATGTATATGTATATATATATATATATATATATATATAAGTAAAAAATAATACTCAGGGTAGGATAAAACCATCCATCTCTCTTTTTTCAGAGATGATGTTCACAGAGCAAAAGAGAAATCCTTGTTGATGACTAAAAGCATTCCTCTTCCTTCAGAAATGGTGTTAAAAAAATAGCAAAAAATCTTCTCGAGTAGTAACTAGGTCTACGAGAAACCCACAAAAGCACAGTATTTCATTGCATCCCTCACTGATTCAAAGTGTATGTAAAAGTAGAGTGAAGTAAAGCTCAAAGTCTTCACCTAAAACTACAATAGATAACAAGATCACAAACTATAAAAGTAGTTCAAAGTCTTTCTGATATCCTTCAGAATGTCTTTAGATAATTTCCACACACACTTTACTTATTTAATCAAATAGATGAGAGATTATTAGGAAAGAGAACATAAGAATGATCTCCTAAATAACACAAATTAATTCAACACAAAGTTTGAAAATAACCTGCTTTGCATTCATTCAAGAAAATATGATTTACAAGTTGAGATCAAAGTCTCAAGAAGTATCTCAATTTTGGCAGAGTTTTTGCTCTCAATTATCTAGAGATATATTTACAAAAGAGGCTCCCTCTATATATAGGAAAAAGCTTTCAAAATTGAGAAAATACTTAAATATTAAAACCTAGTCAAAGATGAGTCTCTGATGACTTTGAAACTTTTCCAAATTTTTACATGTATTTACACATGAAAAAAGTACATGTGAAAATGTCCCAAGTTAATTACAAAGTACATGAGAAGAATGGAGAAGAAGAAATGGAAGAACAGTTCAACTTTTGTCACCAGTTTTCTTTAGATGAGCATCATACATGGTGATAGCTACCTATAACCCAATACTGTCTGGCATAATAGTATTTTTGAAGACCACCTTAGCTCTGACTGTGGTGTCTCTTATTGCTGAAATTAATTTCACATGACTAGTTAACCTGATTCTCAGATTATCCAGAGTTAATTGATTATCTAAAATATTATCCACAGAAGTCATTGAGAACACTTTCTCCTCGAATTCCCTTCGGATCATACCTTATAACTCTTGAATCATTTCCTCTACTGAATTGAATTGGTTATCTTGAGAGGTGAGTCTGCAAGGCAACTCTTCCAATTTGTTGAATAGACTAGTGTCACTTTCTTCACTAGCATCTTTGAAAGATTCAAGGTCACTGATCAGTTCCTTAAGTACCCAGATCATGTATATCAGTGATTCTTTAATTTCAATATAAGAAGCTCTATCGACAATAACGCTGATTGATATTAAGGTATATTTTTTTAGCGCTTTCATCTCTGTGAACTTGCTAAGATATTTACCTGTGCTTTCAATATCTTGATAATTAATATTGATAAGATATTCTAACTCTGTTCTCACTTTCTTCATTTTACCCTTCTTTTTAGCCACCTCTGTAAACAAAGAAATCCCTTGTGCATGCATCTTATCTAGGTAATCTTCAAGTAATTTTCCCTTTAGATAAGTCTTTTTTGCTTTCTAGATTATAGGATCATCTACAGAGAAAGCCTCTAGAGTTACTGCTTCTGGAGCAAAAGTGAATCTCCTGAGCACTACAATCAATTATTCCACCTTTGTTTGCTTTATAATAATCTTTTATTTCTCTCTCTATGTCAAATTTTTGGACCATAATATCCATCGCAGATCGCAAATCACTCTTGGCACCGTCGTGAGTTATTTTCCCTAACTCAACTTGAGAAATGGAGTAGCTGCTCATATCAAAATTATCAAAGGTTGCATCCTATGGGAGTTTGGCTATCTCCAAAAATTTGTGCTCCTTATCTCCAATTATTTTTGAAAGGATTTTGAGCTTCTTGGGGGTCTTAGCTTTCACTGGTACTATTTTACTGAAGTCAAAGTCATCTAGGGAAATGGCTTGCTTTTTATTTTTGAGTGTGAAAGTCAACAACCAAGGTGGAAGACCAGAATCACTTACATTGGCAACAGTCCCTATAATTGGTGTCACTGGGGTAGCACCTGCACTGCTGGTGGGAATAGTGGGCATAGTGGGTGTAGTATCAGTCAAAATCACACCTGCTGCTGAATGGTCAAAGGTGGACTATCTCTGATCTTGAAAGAAGGAGATGACAGACTGGGGATGGATTTTGATGAATGGAGAACATCTCTAGAAGCGCCTCGAGGGTCACCAAAAATAACTCTAGAAGGAGAGGTGACTCCAAAAGAGGGAACACTGATGGGAGAGATAGGTGAAGGAGTTGCAATAGGTGAGTGGGGTGGAGAAGAAGAAATTCTTATATCTGGCTGTGCACCTTCTTGTGGAGATTGAGCTTCTATTCCCTATTGAACCACAAGCCTATCATCGATTTCCATCTATTCTACCACTTGTTCTTGGGCACTTTGTTTCTCAACCCCCATATCTGTTGACTCTAGATCTTTCTCAACAACCTTTGATTTCTTTGACACAAAAATGATCGTAGGCTTATGGGGCCTAGAAGGAGAAGGAACGTCACTTTTATTCTTTGTTTTATTTTTTGCTCTCCTCCTTGTCTCTTCTTGGAATTTGGCCTCTGATCCTGTGATGAATTATTTTAAAGTGACCCTTTTATTTGCTAACCAATCATTGGTGTTAGCCAATATTGGTTCAAATCTCATCCTCAAAGAGGTCAATTTTTTTTGAGACCATTGAATCAGAGGAAGAGCAGAGTTAGTGACTTGTTCAATAAGATATCTACTATTAACTAGATCTCTGTCATCTAATAGATTTGGAGGAATATCAATGAGCCCTAGATACTCTATTTGCTCAAGAGATAGTTTGTTGTAGTCCATTTTTTGGATATCTTTTGTTGTCCTCAAATCTATTTAGACGTCTTTGATCATTGGTTCATGGAACTGAGTCTTCCTTCTAATCATGTCTTTGACACCCCTGTAGTCAAAATTGTGCCTTCATTTGAAATGCTTCATGGTGACAAGTTGCATTTCGGTCTCCATTGCCCTTGCTTTTGTAGCGGTCAATATCGAGTATCTACCAATTTTAATTGGGAACTTGAAACTTGGTTTCTTAAGTTCCATCTATTTATTCTGCACAATAATAATTTGTCTACATAGTTCCATCAGGATCAATTTATTAGAAGGAAATCTAGGGAGCATATAGGGATAGCCTTGGAAAAATCCAACCTGTAGATAGAAAAAAGTAGAGAATTGTAAGAACATATAGTCGAAGTCATTGAAAATAGTCCAGGCTTCATCTGATACTCTTTTCTATTCTAATTGAGAGTCGAAGAGACACAAAAATACCATGAAGAAGGCATCATTTACCCTTCTAAAATGATAGATTGAACCCTTTAATGTCAACTGAGGGTAATATTGATATACATGGGTGGTTTTCCTGTCTCCCTCTAATGTCAAACCTGGAAAGGTTCTCATCGAAGCTACAATGTATACCAAGTATGAAGTCATATAAAACTTCAAGGTAGAAGATAACTTTGTCAATTGCTCATGTAGAGCATTGCTGATTTGTTTACCCTAGAAGATGACTTGTTTCCTTTAGAGGATTATTTTGATGAAGGGATACATCCATTCATGAAATTATGAAGAAGATGGTAAACCTAGTACTCTGTTGAGAAGAGTAATCAAGTCACCAACTTCCTTTATAAAGTCATTCCTTAGAAAATTTCATGGCCATCTGGACAAGTTGGCTCTATGAGTTTTAAGCCATCGATTTTTGATCACCTTCTTCACCTTCTCAGGGTTTTTGTCATATTCCTTTTGTGCTTTGATGAAGTTGATCTTTAATACTTCAGTAGCAGGAGGGCTCATGAAAACTTTATCGATGAACTCAGGGTCCAGCTGAATTACTATATTGACACTAGCATTTGACATAGCTCTGGTCTCTTTGTTGTAGAATTGGGTGCACTAGAGGATGAACTCTATGTGATGTGCCACCATAGGAAAAGAGGAGACCAGATGGATATTTCTCTCAGTTATCCTTTTCATTTTAGAGCTTGGATTTTTTTGCCTTGGTTCTCTCTATGAACTTAGCCATATCTACGTGGTCGATCTCTGTGTCCCTAATGTCATTGACATTAGAAGTGACTGAGGTGATTGGGAAAACACCTTGATACTGGTACTTCATCACTGTTGACTTCTTTGGAGAAACTTCAATCATCAAGATGAGCCTTTGTCAAAAGTATGTTGGTGAAGAAGGATCTTGAGGAGAAACTATGATAAAAGTCATGATCACGCAATTAAGGGAAATATTGGCAATCTGGGAAAATTGCACGTTGGGTGATCATGACTAGGGAAACGTGCTTGAAAAGGCTGAGGCATGATCAAGTTGGAGAATAAAAGGGAAGTGGGCTCAAAAAATGGGAAAAATGAAAATTTATAGAGTTAGTGAAAACGGAGGCAAGGAATGCATGGGTGGTGAAAATTGCCGCCCTTGAATGATGAGGATAGTCTTTGTGCATAGGTGGTAAAAATCACTGCCTGTGCATGTTGGGTAGAAAGAAGGATGCATCAGTGAAAAAAATCACCACCAATGCATGTAGAAGGTTGGATGTTTCATGTAAGGGTGGAAAAAATTGCTACCCTTGCACATGGTGGGGAAGTCTGGTGTATTGGCAGCAATTATTGCCGCCAATGCACGTGGTTCGGTGGTTGGATTGCATTGGCAGCAAAAATTGTTGTCGATGCACATGATTAGGAGTTGGGGACTGTGTTAGGGTGGTAAAATTTGTTGCCCTTCCACATGGCAAGGAGGAATTTTTAAGATGTGATGGTGTCAAAATTTGACACCCTAACATGGGTGAAAAGGTCAAATGGGAAGGGTGGAAAGAGGAGGGTCGAGGCACGGTGAAGGTTAGTTCATCAGCAGGGAAAAAGAGGTAGGGGAAGAAGAAAAGAATAAAAAATAAACCTAGAAGAAAAACAAAAGAAAAAAAACATAAAAAGAGAAGGAAAAATAAAAATAAAAACAAAAACAAAACTCTACCTAAAAAACAATGTGAAATGAGGCTCAAATCTAGAGAAAATGCACTTCCTCTAACTCGCTTGATCATCAAGGGGCAGAGAGGAGGAGGAGTAATGGAAGAATGGATTGAAATGAGGGAGAAAAGAGATTAAATGGGTGTGAAAATTGCCCCCAACCACTCAGTGCGTGTGGCCATAAATGCCGTGTGTGAAAATTGAGACTGTGTAGGGGCGGTAAAAATCATTGCCTCTACATGGGAGGTCAAAAAGAGATGTAGGGAAAGCGAAAATTGCCACTCCTGCATGGAAAGCAACCAAAAATGCAAGGGAAATTTTTTTTGCCACTCTTTCATGACGGATGCAAGGGCAGCGAAAAATGCTGCATTTTCATGGAAAACATAAAACAAATGTAGTGGTGGTGATTTTTACTGCCCCTGCATTGAAACACCAGAAAACACTAACTCTGAGAAATGAAAATTTTGTCATCTGGCTACATCAAAGATCGTAATGATTTTCATGTTTTTGGGAAAACACAATAAGGGAACATCAGAAACTTTGAATGATTCCAGTTGATCAAACATGAGAACAAGAAAAACTTGCCTCAAAAAATGAACCTAGAGAGAAAAACATGAAACAGACATGTTTCATAGGGGTTGTTCCAAAAATGAGCTCAGCTGATTTTGGGAACAACACTATTGACATTTAAATGGTAAGAAGTACACTACTAGCTACTAATGTAGGGATGCTAAGACTTCTTCATGTGAATGGGAATCTACATCCTCGACCATATCCCAAAAAGATGAATAATTAACATACTCATTATTAAACATAATCAAATCAAAAATAATGTCAGTGTACTCTATAGAGTCTTTGATGGAAAATTTTTTAGGTGGCAAAACCCCTTGAACACCTTAGATGAAGAGGTCACTACTACCTGGTTTAATTACATGATTTACATGGTAATTCATCTATGTGTTGGATTACTAGAAGCAATTCATAATGGAACACAGGCATCTAGGACTTTAAGTTCACTTTGGAGTGCAATTTCTTATGAGTTTATTAGTAATTAATAGGCATGATGTCTCTTTATAGCTTGATGATATAGATTCAAGTCTAAGAATTTAATTTAGTTCATGCACCATTAATTCACAACATATCCAAGCTTGTTTTACTTGTTTAATTAAAACTTTATGACTTAACTTTGGTGTGTATGCTATGTAGGATTTCTATACACATAAAAAAAATGCCACGCTGTAGCCTTGGATAAGTGTCATATTGTCATTAATTTCATGTAATACCAACTATGCCATGTCATGTATTGCATTAAAACACAACTTACGAACAAAAATTCTAAAAAAGAATTCAAAGACCAATTTATGTGAACTTAACCTACAAATAAAAATTTCAAAACACAAATCTTAAACACAAATTTCAAAGCACAACTTCCGAAGCACAAATTTTGAAGAAAAGTTGTGAAATGTAAAGTTTACAAAGTACAAAAATTATGAATTTTTTTTATAAAGTTTAAAATATGCAAAGGCAAAGTCATGATAAAAGATGCACATAAACATTTAAAAGATGCACAAATTTTGAACAAAAGTTTTGAAGACAAAATAATGCGAATAAAACCTTATAACAAAAGTTTTGATGAACACTTTTCATGAAGATAAAAAGATGTGAATGATCAAAACTACTGGAATCCAACCTCATGAATAAAAGTTATGATGATTGAAAATATGTGAAAAACACAACTGGTGTAATAAAAATATGCGAATTTCAAAACTTTGTAATTATTGTGCATACTCTAAAAGCCTATACACATGCAAAACCTCTAAATAATATTAATAGGTTAGTTTGAATAAATCACACAGTGTAAACCTGATTAACAAAGAAATGCCAAATGCATTTATATTAGTCAACAATCATTCATATAAAAACATTTAAAACTGGAGCCTTCTGAATGCACGTATAAATACTAGTGGAAAACCTTTTTTGAATAGAACTATACCTTTCAAACTTCTAATGGATACCTACTCAGGAAAAAAAGAGAGTGGGGGTGTGTTGAATATAACAAATAGTTTCTCATAGGGAGAATACTCTTGAGTATTTAAGAACCGAAAATATTTCGTTAGCAACCCCAAATCAAACATGAACTATACCACAAGAGAATGATTGAACCAAAAATATGAAAGAGACTCCAAATGACTTCATACAACATATTAGTCTTACTTATACCTTGGATCTATGTTTGAGGAGGTGATTATATTTTACCTTTGTTATGAAATTTTAGAAAAGACTTAGAATGATTTTAGGTTTCATTATAATTTATTTAAAGCATATTATAATTAAGAAAACTTAGGCATTGATCTATTTCTAGCCAAGCATTTATAACCCTAAAAATGATACCTTTGGTTCTTCTTCATTTCTTCTCTTCATATTCTTGGATGATGTGTGATATATTGATGTTATTTCATCATGTAAGTCTTTGATCACCTTTAGATTTTATTTAGGTTTACTAATCACTCTTTAGGATACATTGGTCCTCCTCTTTTTTATTTAGAATGTGGGTAGAATAAGGAAGGAAAGAATCATTGTGAGTTAGTGTATGTGAAAAAAGAAAACTTAATTTATCAAAATGTCCCTACTAGCTATATCTATATCAATTTTTATTACCTTAAACAAGTATTAACATTAGAAGTGTATTTGATCCAAAAAGACAAGAAAACTTTCTAAATTTGTATGGAGCACAGAGATCAAATTTTACATACCTAATAAAACTAATTAGTTTTGATATAACCATAATTAGCCAATTTTTTTCATACCGAAATGCTAAAAATCTCAACACAAGGGTGTAAATCCTACAAACAAAGACAATTTGTGTGCTCCATTTTATGTCCTTCCAACAATTATTCTTGGAAACCCTCTCATGGGTTTAAATTTTAACCTCAAACATGAATAAAAAGTCTAGTGGATTGGATACTTGTTTGGTTAACCCTAGAGAAATCAATCATATTATCATGAAAAATAAAGACATCTAATCTAGAAAGTAAGAAAACTACCCTAACAAAAGTAAATAATAGAAAACAAGAAACTAAACTATAAAAATAGTAAATATAATCTACTCATACCTCTACCTGAACACTTTTGGTCATTTAGGGACATCTCCAAATGGTACAACCATGAAGTAGTGCTTCAAAAGCTGCCTATTAACTAGATATGTTAATCCATTACCTTAGAGGTCACACAAGCAAAAAACATTATTACCAAATATATCTAATATCTGGTAAGGTTTGGTCCATAAGGGGGTAAAGTTGTCATGTTGGCTTTGTCCCATAGAAGCATTGGGTTAGATATTATGAATGCTTTAAACTTTTCTTTTTTCTTGAACCATCAATTGAGCAAGTCTCAATGTTTACTAAAATTAAGCAATGATTCATTCCTCAAATCCTCCATTTATATTATATCCAATAAACATGAATCCCCTTTCTCACTTGGTTCCATGTACTCCTATACAAATTGATATGTTGGTAATTTGAATATAATTGGAAATACTAGCCACCATCCATATACTAATAGGTAAGGTGAAACTTTGAGTGCATGATTGAATCTTGTTTGATTTGACCATAGTGCATACTTTAGTAAATGATTCCATTCTCTAGGTTTGTCTATAGATGAATTTTTAATAGCATCAATCAAATTCTTATTTTTCAATTCATTCAATCCATTTACCTATAGGTAATGGTTGGAAGATGATTTGATGGTGATTTTATTATCATGGGCCCATTCAATAAATTCAACTAACTAGAATGCTATCCCATTATCAAAAACTAAGGAAATAGGGGTACCAAACCTAGTTGTGATGTTTTCTTCTAGAAAACTGATTACATCCATGCTCTAAAATGTTTTGTAACCAGTACTTTAGTCTATTTGGTATAAAAATTAGTGGCTATGAACATAAATTTGTGGCTAGATGATGAATTTGGATTGATGACATTGATGAAATCTAAGCCCCAGTGAGCAAATGGTCTTCCTTCAATAATAGGCTATAATGTAATCACTATGTGCACTTCTATTTTCACTAAATCTTAGCATTCATGACATGTTCTTACATGGGAATGTGTGTCTTTAAAGACTATTGGCCAATAGTATCCCATTTAGAGGATCTTATGTGTTGTGGTATTTCTATATGAAAGACCACTTCTAATCTTCTAGTGTAGGTTCTCCAAAATATCTTGAGCTTCTTCTCATGAAACACATCTTAGGTAAATGCCTTTATAATTTTTATATAGAGGACTAATTATTTGATCATGTAGTGAGAAACTTTGAGCCTTAAATCTCTCCTTTTTTCTTTATTGAGTTATGGGTAACAAGTTCCTATGAATAAATATTGAATGATATAAGCACACCAATCTCCCTTAGATATATGTGTTTGATAAATCTCCTCAATGGTGATGCATTGGTTAGGCTCAATCATAAGATGAATGATGCCTTATCTTCTAAATTTTCTGGTAGGCTTGATTTCTAGGTCAAATTATTGAAATTTTACCATCCTTCTACCTATGTTCTCTCCTAATTAATTTCATTGTAAAGTGAGTTTGATAGCAAGGTGTGGCACATTAACAATAGTCTTATTTATCATTATGTAATATCTAAATTTCTTCATTGCCTTAATCATAGACAAAATTTGCTTATCTATTATGGAGTACTTGATCTATGATTCTTTTAAATTTGTGATCATGAATGAAATAAGATGTTTACTTCCATCTTTATTTTAAGTAATCACCATAATAATCATATGTTTCAAAGCAAATGAATATAATAAAAAGTCTTCATTAAAGTTTGATCTTATCAATAATAGATCCTGAGATATGGTGTCTTTGATGTCCTAAAAATATTTTTAGGACTTTGGTGTCCACTCCACTATAGCATATAAGTTGAGCATTGAATTTAAAGGTCTAACACTTTCTATAAAACTTGAGATAAACTTCCTCACAAAATTTATCTTTCCAGAGAAAGACTTGAGTTCCTTCTTGTTATTCGAGAATGCAATCTTTGAAATCCTCTGAACTTTATATAGGTTAATTTGGATTCCTTCTTTGGTGATAATTTGGTCCAAGAGCTTGCCCTCAACAACACCAAATATGCTCTTTTTAGGTTTTAAAAAGAGGCCAAACCTTCTATACCTTTCAAAGATTGACTGTAGATGGCTTATGTGATCAGTTCTATTCTTTGAGAAAAAAATGAGGTTATCCATGTAAATGATTATGTATTTACCCATCATCCCTTGAAATGTGTGGTTTATGGCTCATTATAAGGTATATATTGCATTAATTAGGCCAAAATCCATCACCTTTTATGCATAAGTACCCCACTTTATGGTAAATGAAAATTTCATTTTGTCTTCAGATTCGATTAACACCTAGTTATATCTTAAAAAATTGTCCAAGAAGGACATCATTCCAAAACCACTTACTATCTAGATCACCTCATACAAGGAAGGTAAAGGGTAGTCTTTATTAGAAACCTTTTTTAAGCTCTTGAAATCAACACATAATCTAATTTCCCCATTATTTTTCCTGAATGGAACCAAGTAGGCAACCTAGGTAGAATGTCTAATAGGGAATACCATTCTTGCACTTAATAGGTTCTCCACTTCCTTCTAGATGAGTGGTTTTAGAATATTATTGAATAACCTCTGCCTTTTCCTGAATGGCTTATGTTCTAGATTTAGTGGGATTATAATGGTGATGAATCTTGGGTTAAAAACCTTCAAATCCTCATACGTCCATGAAATCACATATTTATACTAGGTGAGTATATATTTTACCCTTTGTCTTTCTTCTGGAGTACAATTGAGACCAATATTGACATAGCATGGGTCACTCTCATCCCCCAAGTTATTTTTATTGAACTCTAATTCATTGAATTTGGGCTGCCTCAACTACTGAGCTTAGGGGTTTGTATCAAATGCTATTTCCAAATAAACCATCCTTAAAGGAAGATGATTTTATTTGAGCTAAATAACTCCTCTCAGTTCATCCTGGCATAGATAATTGATTTCTTTATCATCAATGATTTGAGATTCAAATTTTCTTGAATTGGTCAAGAATTGGATAATTTGATGGTCATCATTAAAGACCTAGAAATTTTACATATTATCAAGAATAAATGGGCAAGATACAAGCTCGATGGAAAATATCTATACCTTGGATTCCTATAATGGCAGTAAATTGGAAGTTGAAGTGGCTAGTGAGTTAGCAACATGATTATGTTCTCTAAGAACAATTACTATGTTGAAGGCTTAAAATGACTCAATTAAATCTTAGGATTTGTTCTTGTACCTCTTAAGATATGACAATTTGCATTGTTATTTGTTTTTGACTTGATTGATTACCATCTTTGAATCTCCATATATTAGTAGCTACTTGACATTATTTTTGAGAGCAAATTGTAGTCCCCAAATCAATGCATCATATTCTACTCTATTATTTATGCAAGGTAATTATAACCTATATGATACTAGTTACTTCTTACCTTGTGGGTTAACCAATTCAACACCCATGCCTGATCATTGCTTGTATCTCACACCATCGAAATGGAGAGTCCATAATTGATAAGGTCCCTAGACTTTTGGTTCTTACACCTCATATTTTATGGTAAAGGTATAAATTCTAAGATTGTAAGATTTATAGCTCACCTCTTCATTCTTAATATTATAATCCATGATGGGGTGATTCATTCTTGGTTCCTGATTAATTCAAATCTATTTTAGAATACCTCTTCATGGTAGCCAAATATGAAATAAGTCTGTTACTACATATCTATTTAGCATCTTTGACCAGTCTCTACTTAGTAGTAATCCACATTCCTCTAGGATATATACCAAAAGTATATCAATAGTCATTTACAAATGTGATTTAGATGCCACTAGAATGTGTACATCATTCAATTCTCCATCCATAGGCAACACCATTTTAACCATCCTTTTAGATGGGTTTGGAGTCAATCCAAGATTTTAACAAATAGAAGTTGGCATCAAAGTAGATAAAGCTCTAGAATTAACTAAATAGTTGTGAAAATTCCTTCCAAAAGCTCTAATAGTTAATAGGAAATGAGTAACTCATGGCTTACTCTTGTATATGAAATTTTTATGGGAAACCTTTATCTTCTTTGTAGCAATTTTTTTTGTGATATACCTCCATATGAGTTCCTTATGTTTAGTGATCTAAGATAATTTATGAAGAGTGATGTTTTCTTTAATTTTATTCATGTATTCAACAATGTTGTATCCTCCTTTACTTTGTTCCTCCTTATTCTAGGGTTGATCATTCCCTTTTGGGGGAGGTGTATTGTTATTAGTCTATAAATTTGGTGGAATGGTTGTATTAGTTGGAGGAGTAAATGTTGTGAAGGGATGCTTATACCTCAGATTGTAATTGACTCTTTGATATTATTGGAAGGCATATACGTCATCAAAATTATCCTCTGGTATATTATCATCCTCACTTGGAAAAGAAAACTCATGAATTTTAAAAACCATAGTGGTGCTTGAGGAGTTAGAATCATAGGGGAACTCTAGTGGGTTATTCATCGAATCCAACCTCACCATTTCTCTTTGGAAGATATTGAATGATGTAAAAAATTTGACACATTCAAGTTCACCATGCTGTGATGTATTGTGAATACTACACCAATTGAGTAGAGCTATCTTCACTTTGTTTATTTCTAACAACTTATTAAGCTGATACTAATCTACATTATTTATAGACCTGTTGAAAGGTATGTTATATCATTGAAATCTAGAATTTTGATTAATATTATGATGAGTAGAATTATTCATCTTCCTTTGCATGCCCAAGAAGTCATTGCTCAATTTTTGGACCATTATATATATATATATATATATATATATATATATATATATATAATATAATTATACTTTAGTAGAATCAGTACTTTGTGAAGCTACAATATTAGATAGGATAAAATGTTGGCTCTACTGATGATCATTCATTTGTGCATAGTTGTTCAAGAAGACATATTTCTAATTCATTATGTGTTGTGTCATAAGAGGTAATGAATACAACTAATTTTTGTTGAATGCCATAACATTATGATTCACATGAGGTATCAGATTCAAAGTTTAGAAACCAACATTGAGGCTAGGAGTACCTAGTATTTGTAGATTTAGTTTCCTATCAATGTTGATGACTTCTTTATATGCCAATGATAGAGCATTAGCAGTAACAACTCTTCACATAAATACTATAGTAATTAGATCCAGGGTAGTCTTGTACATTTCAAGTGCTAGTTCCACTGATGGTTTATATGCAACACTTAGCCAAGTATACATCTTATAAAACCTTACATTAAAAGATTAAATTAACTCATTGGGATTCCTCTTTATATTAGTAAAAATCCGATTTAACCAAATCAAACTGGTAACTTATCCAAATTAGGAAAAAAAAGTGTTTTGAGATGAGTTTCATAAAGTAAATAAGTTCTCTTTCAAATCGAAGAACCAAAAATATGTATCATCCTATAATGCAAAAGGAAAAAATTTGCATGCAACATCTTCATCAATGACATTCATTAATATTAAAGTATATTTAAAAGACTTGATATGATCTTCCATTGTTGTTTTTCTTGAAGGGGAGAAAGAAGGTAAATACTTCTCTAGATTCCTTGGAAAATCATGCACATCTCTTGGGATTATAATGACATATACAACTAACCATGGCTGATCCATAGGAAGATTAATGGGATGGAGGTTTATCATTGGGTAAGGTGTTCTTGTAGACACTCATTTTTGTCCAATCCTATGTCTAAATGGACATTTGATTGATTTTTTGAAAATAATGCAACTTAAGCCTAAAAATCACTTTTCATCCCAAATTTGTCTGTACATTGGATTTAAATGCCCTAAATCATGTCAATACATCCCTAATTGGGACATTACCCTATACTAAAAACCTCACTCCAATTCATCCTCATTCAAATTATGACCTAACAAATTGATGTTTTTGACCATGTGCAAGGGACAACATGTCTAAATTTAGAAGTTGTAATAAAACTAATAAAAAATACTTAATTGATTAAATCCAATTAAATGGTTAGGTAAAATATTAATTAAGAATGAATGAATTTCTATTTTTTAAAATTTATAAATTCAACCAAAATATCTGAAAAGGTGATATCATGCCAAGTGGTCAAGCCACTTCTAAATATCAACAAATATCAAGAATTGGGTGAGAGACATAATCATTCTTGACCCATGTCTCTCACATGATCCTTTGATTCTCATCCATTGATATTGATCTTAAGATAAATGGTCATAATTGAATTGATTTGTGGCCTATAGTGTTAAGATTCTACATTTTATTTTATATTTTAGGACACGCATATATTATTCGTCTAAGTATATAGGTGGCTAAATAAAATTTTGGGTCATTTTAATTCACAACAACAAAGGAATCTCTTTTTTAAAAAGCCTTGGAGAATATTTAAGACTCTAATGCCAGTGGAAGGTATCCACATGTCACTTCGACACTCTTACAAGGGAAAATGAATATCAAAAAGCCTCCATTCAGTGCGAGGTTACCACATGGAAAAATAGTGGTTATTTTTGAAGTTAAAGGGTCAATGATGAATTGATGATGTAGATCATAGTGACAAATCCAATGGTAGGTTCCCAGTTACAAAAAGGTGTATGTAGAAGGCATCTATGTGGCATAACAACACTTCCTCTAGCCAAAAGGAAATAAAAGGATCCCTCGACTTGTATAAGGATTCCACATGGATCCCAAAGAAGGAAAAGGTCAAATCAATGGTGTGGACCATAATAGTGGATCTAACGGTGAGCACTAAGCCTCGAAGGAGTCTCCTTTTATTAAAGCCTTAGATAAAAATCTTCAAGACTCAAATGAACATGGATAATGCCACTTGTCACTTTGGAACTCTTCCGAGGGAAAGTGAATTTTAAAAATTCTTCATTAAGTGTGAAGTTATCATGTGTCAACACAGTGGGTCCCAAAGCCCAAAAGAGTTGAGGAAGCTAAGGAGTTTGTGGAAAGAAGGGGAAGGAAGAGTCAAAGAGTTAATAGCCATGGAAGCCTCCACATGTTCATGCTTTGAGAGACTGTAGGTTAAGGAAAAATAGGAGCAACAGTTGAAATACAATGAAAGAGATAGCTAGTAAAAATGATTGAATGAAGCTCCAAGTTGTTCAGTTACAATGACATGTAGGTTTTAGATCTAGATTTTGCAGACACAGTGACCCATGATGGATATTTTGGGCTATAAGTAGCAGATCAAAGGATGGAAATAGTGGGGAGATATCACTAGATATTCACCTATATCAATAGAGAGTTTAGGAACTAGTTTTTTATTTATTTTACTACCTTAATAGGTGCATCTCTTGAGGGATCAAATATTGTATTATGTGCATTTTTGCCTTCTATAATTTATTCTCCTATAAAACTATGAAGAGAGAGTGGTGTTCTATGTAATTGCAGTCTATTTATAATTCTTGCTTTTTTATTTTATGTTATGAGCCTTTTGTTAACTTTGCATGAACACTGAGATTATTAATCATGCTATATGTTCTTTAATTCTATCAACGAATGTTGTTAAATCTAATACTGTGTTGTTGGGATAGATGATGTTTCAGGTGATCTTTTTTGTTATGAGCCTTTGATTAGTCTATAGTATATGCTATAATTATTGATCATGCTTTATTGTCTTTAATATTTTTAGTGAATTCTATTATTACTAGTTATTATGTTGTTTAGTAGAGGAATACAATCTTGGCGGATCACCTTAGTAGTTTAAGTACTTCTTTTATGCATTATTTCTTTCCCTTTTACATCAAACCCCAAAGAGAAGAGCCAAATTATTTAAATTATGAAGGTCATTTCAAGGGTCAAGTCCTACATCTTTGAAACTTCCCATGACTTTGGTGATTAGTTACAAAATTAAGCATCAATAGTTTTCCTGACATGCCCGGTAGGACCAAGCTTAACTAATAGTGCACGAGAGGATATCCTTCAAGAAGAGGGAGTTATGGACCAAATTCAATATTTCAATCTACTATAAATCCAAGACTCTTAATACTACCATTGGTAACTAATTAAATAAGAAGGTTGACTCAGAAAAATACACTAGGAAATCAAATGGCTATTCAGGTTTCACCTAAGAACTTTGTCAATTGGAATAGTGGAAGTCCACTTACCCTACCAGCACCTCCTGATACATGGGACCCTATTCTAGCTAATGATCTAAAAGCATTACTTAAATTTACTAGAGAGGACTTTAATACTTTGATAGAGCATCTTTAAGATGTGGCTGATGTATGTATTGTCCACTTTATCATACAACAGAATGTAGCCTTGAGACTACTCACTACCTCTTTAAAAGGAAGGGCTGTTGATTGGTATAGATATTTAGCACCAAACTATATTAGAAATTAGGACCAATTAGGAACTACATTATATGATATATTCAATGAAAAGGGGGATAGATCATCCCTCTTATAACAATTAATCACCATTAAGAGAGCTCCTCAAGAAGCAATGACTAATTTCAACACTATATTTAAAAAGACATGGCTATGAATCCCAATCTTGGCTCAACCCATATAGGTATGGCAAATGTTTTTTATCTCAAGTCTTTTAATTCTAATATCTCAATCATGATCTAGTCACTAGGAGGGCAAACCCTTCCTGATGCTTATGATCTTGCTATAAGAGTAGAAAATAATTTGATAAATGCTGGGAAATTACCCCTAAGGCTTCTCATGCCTATGTTTCTTGAATTATCTCTCCCTATTCAAGAAGAGGTTCTTAACACTTCTTATGCCAATAATTCTCTATACACCTTTTCGTCATCTCAAAGAACATCAGCCACAGTTCCATCTTCTTCTTCATCAGAGATGAATGATGTCAAGAACATTCTTAGAACCTTTTCTAATGAAATTATCAATCTTAAGAAGAACCAAAATTCATATCAATGACCTCCTTATCAGGGCTTCCAAGGGAATAAACCCCCATATCAGTCAAATCAATATTATGGGACTCAAATAATAGCTCCATCACAACCATCTAACCAGATTATCCCTGTACCCACACCATTTTATATAGTTCCACCAAGTTCAAGAAGAGAACTGGTCCCTAACCAAAATAATGTGGTGAAAGAGACAAATTCATGGTGTTTTCCTTATAATGACTCTCACATGCCAAGATATTTACCTATAGGAAATTTAAAACAAAGAGTAGCCAAACAAAGAAGAATGGGAAACTAGGAAATTACCTCATCAGGACCATATCAATCATCTAGAGTTCAAAATGCAGCCATGGTGGATTAGATGCAAATCATGTCCTTTGAACAAGAAGGAGAGATTTCACCTAAACATAATTTGTTCTCATGGATTAAAGATGAAGGATATGTGTTCATTAACAGGGCATCTACCTCTAAGAAACTAATTTAATTTAATTATTTTACATGGTAAAAAATGAGTATGTTAGAGTCTATAGTTGTTGTTCCTACTATTAATACTAAATCAAGAAAGGTGCCATTAGCTTCAGTTCCTCATGTCCATATGATAAGACAATAAGTTATAATGACTACACAAATTCAAGGAATCTCCAACACAGTAGTTGAAAGGACAAGGTATCCATAGTACTCTAAAGTAAAACCACTTAGACCAATCAATTTGGTAGAACAACTAAAGAAAGCTCCTACTAATGTCTCATTATGGGATATGTTGGCCATTCCTAAATAAAAGGAACTATTTTAAGAAGAAATAAATGATAAAAATGAGCTAGAGTCTAATGCCATAAAGGAAAATCCATCAAATAGAGGTAAAGAGAAGCTAAAAATATCTTAGCCACAATAACCATCAGCCCTAGTGAATGCCAAAGATAGATTTGGCATTCCTTGGGGTAAATATATCTAATTTTGTGCTAAATAATGGTATATATTTGAATAATTTTACAAATTATTATACACAAGGAAATGATGTAGTAGAATCAACCAATGATAATGTGATCAAACTCATCATGAGAATGGATAATGACCATAAGAGAGGATGGCATGAACATCTAAATGTAGCCTTATGGGAAGATTGAATTACACTCAAATAGGTGATTAACACTTCACCATATGAGATGGTATATGGAATGAGTGCAGTAATGCCTATTTCAATTGAAATCCCAACCTTATAGTTAATAAAATAGCTAGAAATGGAAGAAAATGATCCAATACAAGTCAGGGTTACAAAATTATTGGAACTCCAAGAAAAGAAAGAATCAACTCATGAGTCAATGATAAATTATCAGTAAGTGATCAAGAGATGGTTTGATCAAAAGACATATAAACCTAAGTTTAAGGTTTGGATTTTGGTCTTAAAATGGGATGCAAGGGTTACAAAGCCTGAGAATCATGGTAAGTTTGACTCTTTGTGGATGGGTCCTTTCAAAATAATTGCATGAAAGCAGTGCAACACTTATGAGCTAGAAATGATGGAAAGAGAGGCATTAGAGATTCTTGTTAATGGGATCTTTCTAAAGGTCTTCACATAAGAATCAATTGACCCTGTATATTAATTAAATTAGTTTCCCTTTCTATTTTCTTGTTTTGAGGTTGTTTACCTACATCTTTTTTAAATAAGTGTTATTTGAACACGTGTCAGCTGTGAAGGATCTCTAGAATCTCATATGATCTTTTCACCTATGACCATCCCAAAAGGATACCTATCTAATAGTTTTCCTAGGGTCTTTAAGTTGAATATTAAAATTTGAATTAAAGATCTTAAAGATTTGATAATCGATGCCTTAGAGTATGACGTTAAGAGTCTTTTAATGAGACATGACTAATTACACAAGGAGAGTCATTAATTTGAGTTCATGGGAGAAATGGTTTTAAAAGAAATTTTTAGTCTCTTTTTTCCTTACCATCAAGCAAATAAATTAAGCCAAGGAATAACAAAGAGTTTCCTCATAGCCAAGCGTCTCAATTAAAATGGTTGCTACATCAACATCATCAAATTCATATGCCTTAGCTCTTACATAGTCCAAGGCTACATACCCAAGAACTAAGGAAGTGATGAAAGGTATTTTCAAAGATTTTTCCCTCATTCTAGATTACGTAGATGATATTTTTGACCCTATTTTGATGAAAAAGACTAAGACCCTAAGGGAGGTAACACATGTAAGAATATTGAATCAGACCAAGCCTAAAACTTTTGGTATGAGGGTTTAGACCTCAAAGTTAGCCCAATACATGGTGCCAATAATACACCTGTGCCCAAAATTGGTGGACATGTGTGCCCAAAATTATGACCCTACGAATGAAACAATTCAAAAGGGACTGATCAGGGTGGTGATCAATCCACAAGCTATTTATGACATGTTAGGTTTACAAGATGATCCTTCAGCTAGTTTTTATGACATAGCTCAACTAAAGCATGTCTGGTCTCAAGTGCACTAGAAATAAGCATTATTAAATAAAGAGCTTCATCTTGTAGACAATAATACTACACCTCAATGCATGCCTTTTCCCTTGGGCATGTTAACTCAAGATTCATATGATGCATATTCAATGCTTGCTTTCATATTTGGGGAGGATAATGATAGGATGGTACATGATTGGCATCTAGTGGCTCTATTCTAAATGAGGACTATAGCTAGAACACAAGTGTACAAATTTGATTTTTCAGAGCACATCACCTACTCCTTGTGCCAATAATTAGTGAATTTTAGGGTACATCCTACTTTTAGGTATTTATCACATCTATTTCATCTCATTTTGTATCAAAATACTCAATTATTTCAACATCATATAAGTTTGACCCTATGAGACCCAGAGGTAGTAGACCCATGTAAATTTATCCCCGTGTCTACATAAACTCCTATGTTTTCAGAGTCATCAAATGTTTTTGAGTTCACTGAGTGTTTTGTGGCACTATTGGTAGGGGAGTTAGATCTTAAGGGCATAAATAATAGAATAAATGAATAAATTAGGTCTATCTTGTCTAATGCCCATCACCCTTATGATTATTTTTTTAGAGCCCATCATTCTTTCATCAGGGTTCATAGTTTTGGGGAAGAATCTTTTATGCTTCCCAAGGTTTTGACTAGTAGAGTAGTAGGTATGTAAGTGACCCGACAATTAGTGGTTATAGATTTTGAGTTTGGAGTAGGAAAAAAGAAGGCTTTCCATGACTTCCCATTAACAAGGGGTGTAATTACAGTGGTGAAGAGGTAGGTAAAATTCATTTTAATGAAGAAACTAGCTAAGTATGGGCTAGTTTTTATTCAAGATTTATGGAAGTATGAACCATATGGATTTATGACTTATTGGCTTGCCATGATTAAGGTCCATACTTATTTTAAGCATGGGAACAAGAAATTCTTTGAGTATAGGAGGTCCCCCAAAAAAGATGCACTAGATATATATGTTGAACTACTAGATATCCCACTCACACCATGGGAATCATTTTATTAGCCCATTCAAAATTTTGACCCAACAAGAGCAATGACAAAAGGGTTGAGATAGGCCTTGGTTAGGAAGGGTTGGAGTTAGGATAAAATAGCTACCTATTTGAAGTATAGGTAAGAAATTTATGAGTTTACTAGAAATTTTGAAGCTGTAAACATATATGAGTAATGAGAGAATCTATGGGATGAGGCTCATGTTACTCTAGATTCTATCTCAGATAAAAGTAACCTCCAAAACTATAGAAAGAGACATCAGAGTTAGGGACATCTACGTCAATGCACACAAATTGGACCTAGCCACCATCTCTTAGTGAGTTGGAGAAGCAAAGGATGTCTCATTCTACATCTAGAGACCTTATAGCTGAGCCCCCATTAGATTCCTCATAGGCAACATCATCCACACAAGAGGTGCTAGACTCATCACAACTTGTGACAGTCCAAATAGAAAAAGAGGATCCTATGAAGAGTCCTCAAAGGAAGAAGCAAAAAGTAGAGTCTCAAGAAGGAGATATAGAAAAAGAGGTAGATCCTACCTCATACATGATTCCTCCTAAACCTTCTACTCAAACATTGTTAATTCCACCTGCTTCACATGTCTTAACATTCTCAACCATCTTGGCTCTACTAACTCAAACACTAATGCCATTTGGTTCCCCATTTTCATTCACTTCCCAACAGTTAAAATTACCAACCTTTTCTCCTAGGGTCTTAAAAATCTCATCTTCATCATATAACCAACCCCAAAATTTAATCAATATGCCTTATGGTTTATCCCATGGGTCTTCTTTTGCTGGTGGTGTAGTGACCTCTCCCTCAGACTTCCATACTTATTCAGACATGGCCAAGAGGGAAAGAGAGGCAAGGAAGGAAAAATAGAGGAAAAAAGAGGGTAGGTCAATGGATACACAATAAATGAGGCCTCTATATGACCATGAACAACATACCCTCATCATCACCAACATGGTCCCTAATGTGAATAAGCCACTTGAGCAAATACAACCTAAAGATTATACAATGAGTGCAATGGCTATAGATCTGACTCATTTCAAACCCTAAGACAAGGTGGAGATTATGAATGAAACTATGGCTATGGTTACCATAGACTATATTAAAGTCTACATTTAAATGGATAAGGTAAAATCATGCTTAATTCAAGCCCAAGCCACTATGAGTTGCATGACTCAAGAGCTCAAGGCCAAGGATAAGGAGATAGCCCAACTCAACAATGATCTAAAGGGGCAGTGTCCAAAGAAGTATTGAAGACTTTAAAAGACCAAAAAAAGTCTCTACAACAAGAAATAGATATAGTTAAAGCCTCTATTATCTCATTGAAATAGGAGAAGAGTCTCTTTGAGAAAAAAATTGATGACAAGGAAGCTGAGGTCACTTAGCTACAATAGAAAATAAATGCTACTGAGGTAGAGAGGAATAACTTGAAGGTGCAAATAAAGAACTTCGAGGCTGAAGTGACCAAGCTAACTTAGGAGTTAGCCCAACAACCCTAGTCAATTGGAGTTGTATCAATGGTCAAGGAACTCTATATCTCTTATTGGAAGAGAATATTAGTATATATGACCTAGCTAAAGCCTACACTCAAATTCATATCCAATGCTCAGACCCTATATGTGAAAGTGGATTCCTCTGTGGAGAATATCCTACTTTCAATTGCTGCCAAGGTACCTAAATAACAAATATTGACTCAAAATTTATATGACACATCAGAGGAAACTCCAAAGGCATCTAGAATCATAGACATGAGAACAACAATAGAAAGGGTAAGTGAGATTTTGAGCTGCAACAAAGCTGCATCCAAATGCAAAAATCTACTAAACCTTTTGAAAGAAGGGGTAAAGGAAATGAAAGGGCACATTGAAGAATTGGTCTAATTAGGACTCCATTCTCCTTTTTTAGATAACAACAATATGTTGATAGAAGACTAGATTCAAAATCTGTTGGTCACGAAGAAAAATGATCAAATAGTTTTCTAGTTTCTTAGTGATTCTTCAACTATCATAGAGGTGGAAACTATTTTAATCCTGATTGAAAAGTTGGAATTTAAATTGCACTCAGTGGTTTAAAACCTCCAAGAATTCTCCCACAAGTAAATAATAGAACTAGATAGAGCTTTCCAAGCTCTACAAAAGAGGCAATATCCATCAGAGGTAGAGTGGGCTAATTTATGGGCCACATTACAGAAGCTCTGAGCGAGCTAAAATAGGAATAATTTTGATCAAGTTTTGGTTCAAGAAATTTTGTGACAGTTCTTCCATGCAAACATGGAGTCCTTGGTGAGTCATCATGAACTGTAGAGTTAAAATTCTACATTTTCTTTTATACTTTAGGACACACATATATTATTCAACTAAGTATACATGCAACTGAATAACATTTTGGGTCATTTTAATTCATGAGGTCAAAGGACTATCTTTTGTTAAAAGCCTTGGAAAAGCATTAAGACTCTAATTCTATAGAAGGTATCCATGTGTCACTTTGGTGCTCTTTTAAGGGAAAGTGAATATCAAAAAGTCTTTGTTGAGTGTGAGGCTACCACGTGGAAAAATAGTGGTTCTTTTTAAAGTTAAAGGGTCAATGATGAATTGATGGTGCTGATCACAATGGCAGATCCAATAGTAGGTTCCCAATAACAAAAAGGTGTATGTAAAAGGCATCCACATGGCACAAAAACACTTCTTCTAGCCAAAAGGAAATAAAAGGCCCCCTCAACTCATGCAAGGCTTTTATGTGGAGCCCAAAAAAGGAAAGGGTTGAATCAATGGTGCAAACCACAATGATAGATCTAATAGTGAGCACTAAGCCTCAAAGGAGTCTCTTGTTATTAAAGCCTTGGAGAAAAGCTTAAAGACTCAAATAAATGTGGACAATGCCACTTGTCACTTCAATGATCTTCTAAGGGAAAGTGAATGTCAAAAAGCCTCCATTAAGTGCAAAGCTATCATGTGTCAACAGAGTGGGTCCTAAATCCCAAAAGAATCAAGGAAGCTAAAGAGTTTATGGAAAGAAGGGGAAGGAAGATTAAAATAGTTAATATCTGTGGAAGCCTCCCTGCGTCCATGATTTGAGAGACTGCAAGTTAAGGATAAATAGGAGCAATTGTTGAAATAAAATGAAAGAGATAGCTAGCAAAAATGATTTAATTAAGCTCTAAGTTGTTTAGTTATAACAACATGCAGGTTTTGAATCTAGATTTTGTGGACCTATGGTTAGAATTTGAGAGAGTGGTAGTGACCCATGTCAGATATTTTGGGCTATAAGTAGCAAATCAAAGGATGGAAATGGGGGGAGAGATCATGAGATATTCACCTATATCAATAGAGAGTTTAGGAACTAGTTTTTGATGTATTTTATTGCCTTAATACGTGCCTCTCCCAAGGGATCAAATATTATAATCTATGCATTTTTGCCTTATGTACTTTGTTATCCTATCAAACTATGAAAAGAGAGTGGTGTTCTGTGCAATTGTAGTCTATTTCTAATTTTTTCTTCTCATTTTCTATTATGAGCCTTTTGTTAGATTTTCATAAACACTAAGATTATTAATCATGTTATATGCTCTTTAATTCTATCAGTGAATGTTGTTAAATATAATACTATTCTATTTGGATAGATGATGTTTCAGGTGATCTTTTTTGTTATGAGCCTTTTATTAGTCTATAGTCTATGCTGGAATTATTGATCATGCTTTATGATCTTTAATCTTTTTAGTGAATTCTGTTAGTACTAGTCACTATGATGTTTAGTAGAAGAATACATTCTCCGCGTATTACCTTAGTAGTTTAAGTACTTATTTTATGCATTGTTTCTTTCCCCTTTACATCAAACCCCAAAGAGAAGAGTCAGCTTCTTTAAAATATGTTGTTTTAAGGGTCAAGTCCTACATCTTTGAAACTTCCCATGACTTTGGTGATTAGTTGAAAAATTAAGCATAAACATGGCCACACATCTTGATCTTGAGATGGAGGGTCACAAATCATTCTCCTCATTTATAAAAAACTATAAATACAAGTGCCATGACCATTCCAAAAAAAGGCTCTAATGCCAATGTTATGATGTCAGATTGATTAAGGAGAAGCTTCACACAACCATACATTCCAAGATAATTATCAAAATGAACAAGAAGAAATGATGTAAGATCACCATTAACAAAGAATCCATTATCCATAATATAAGCAAGCCAACTACCTCAACAAGTAATTTGGAGCTACAAGCAAGGTAAAAGTGTTTTTTATATTCTAGTTGTTATTTATGCTTCCCCAAGTATCTAATCTTGGGAATGATTTGTATTAATCTTGTTTTTTAGATGTTTGATTCTACTAAAAAGTGAAAAATTTATTTTACCTTAGATTTCTTGGATACATAAAGACATACTCAATGGGAAAACTCTTCATGAGTGTGCACCCTACAAAATTGTCTTGTTCTTAGTCTCTTTTTTTGAGTTTTTTTGGTTTCTAAAAAACATCCCATAAAGCCTTCATAATTTTTATTTATTAGGGACGTATGTAAGTTTCTCATTAAAATATTATAAAAATTTCAAAAAATCTAGTTACAGTTTAGTAATTATCATCAAATTAGTGACTGCCACTCTTGTTTTCTAGTTTTCTACTAAAAAATATCTAATACGAAGCTCATAAATTTTGATTTATTCAATTATTTGATCTGAAATAAGGCCCCCTCAACTCATGTAAGGCTTTTATGTGGAGCCCAAAAAAGGAAAGGGTTGAATCAATGGTGTAGACCACAATGATAGATCTAATAGTGGGCACTAAGCCTCAAAGGAGTCTCTTGTTATTAAAGCCTTGGAGAAAAGCTTAAAGACTCAAATAAATGTGGACAATGCCAATTGTCACTTCAATGATCTTTTAAGGGAAAGTGAATGTCAAAAAGCCTCTGTTAAGTGCAAAGCTATCATGTGTCAACAGAGTGGGTCCTAAATCCCAAAAGAGTCGAGGAAGCTAAAGAGTTTATGGAAAGAAGGGGAAGGAAGAGTCAAATAGTTAATATTTGTGGAAGCCTCCATGTGTCCATAATTCGAGAGACTGTAGTTTAAGGATAAATAGGAGCAATCATTGAAATAAAATGAAAGAGATAGCTAGAAAAATTGATTGAATTAAGCTCTAAGTTGTTCAATTATAACGACATGCAGGTTTTGAATCTAGATTTTGTGGACATATGGTTAGAATTTGAGTGAGTGGTAGTGACCCATGTCAGATATTTTGGGCTTTAAGTAACAGATCAAAGGATGGAAATGGGGGAAGAGATCACTAGATATTCACCTATATCAATAGAGAGTTTAGGAACTAGTTTTTGATGTATTTTATTGCCTTAATACGTGCCTCTCCTAAGGGATCAAATATTATAATCTATGCATTTTTGCCTTATGTACTTTTTTATCCTATCAAACTATGAAAAGAGAGTGGTGTTCTATGCAATTGTAGCCTATTTCTAATTATTGCTTCTCATTTTCTATTATGAGCCTTTTGTTAGATTTTCATAAACACTAAGATTATTAATCATGCTATATGCTCTTTAATTCTAACAGTGAATGTTGTAAAATATAATACTATTCTATTGGGATAGATGATGTTTCAGGGGATATTTTTTGTTATGAGCCTTTTATTAGTCTATAGTCTATGCTGGAATTATTGATCATGCTTTATGATCTTTAATCTTTTTAGTGAATTCTATTAGTACTAGTTACTATGATGTTTAGTAGAAGAATACAATCTCAACGTATTACCTTAGTAGTTTAATTACTTATTTTATGCATTATTTCTTTCCCCTTTACCTCAAACCCCAAAGAGAAGAGTCAACTTCTTTAAAATATGGAGGTTGTTTTAAGGGTCAAGTTCTACATCTTTGAAACTTCCCATGATTTTGGTGATTAGTTGAAAAATTAAGCATCAACATGGCCACACATCTTGATCTTGAGATGGAGGGTCACAAATCATTCTCCTCATTTATAAAAACTATAAATACAAGTGCCATGACCATTCCAAAAAAAGGCTCTAATGCCAATGTTATGATGTCAAATTGATTAAGGAGAAGCTTCACACAACCATACATTCCAAGCTAATTATCAAAATGAACAAGGAGAAATGATGTAAGAGCACCATTAATAAAGAATCCATTATCCATAATATAATCAAGCCAACTACCTCAACAAGCAATTTGGAGCTACAAGCAAGGTAAAAGTGTTTTTTATATTCTAGTTGTTATTTATGCACCCCCAAGTATCTAATCTTGGGAATGCTTTATATTAATATTGTTTTTTAAATGTTTGATTCTAATAAAAAGTGAAAAATTTATTTTACCTTATATATCTTGGATACATAAAGACATACTCAATGGGAAAACTCTTCACGAGTGTGCACCCTACAAAATTGTCTTGTTCTTAATCTCTTTTTTTGAGTTTTTTTTTGTTGCTAAAAAACATCCCATAAAGCCTTTGTAATTTTTATTTATTAACTATTTTTTTCTAAATTTTTTAGGGATGTATGTAAGTTTCTCATTAAAATATTATAAAAATTTCAAAAAAGCTAGTTACACTTTAGTAATTATCATCAAATTAGTGATTGCCACTTTTGTTTTCTAGTTTTCTACTAAAAAATATCTAATACAAAGCTCATAAATTTTGATTTATTCACTTATTTGATCTGAAATTTTAAAGAGATGTGATATTTGACCTATGCAAAAACCTCCCAAAATGTAGTGAATAATTAATGATTTTTTTTTAATTTATGGTCAAAACACTAACTATTGGGTTTTATCCCTTTTTATGTTTGATTTTATTTTTAACTTTAATTTTGTAGGTTCTATTTGATTTATTGAGCCAAAAACTCATAACAAGTTTTTTCAAGATTTTCAATAAACAAGAAACTAATTTCACATTTATTTTGGTTCTTTAAAACCTTTCAAACAACTCTCAAGTTTTTGTAAAGGCCAAAAATTCATTCACATCTTGATTGGTGCTTTTAAAATGAACATCCATCTTAGATTAGAACTCTTAAGAGTTTTTTTTCTTGTTTGTTCTTTATTGTTTAGCTAAATTTCAAATTTCATAGACTAAATTTATTTGTGGTAAATCTAACTTAGCATTTATGCTTTCCCTCCATCCCATATAGGGAACTCACATGACCAAAAGTGATTTGCTCATTACCTTATTTGCATAAATAAAAATGGAAAAAATATTGCATAGGACCTCTCCAAGATCCAAGTGACTTAGGTGTTCCAAAATGACCTCTAAATTCCTTCCCATCTACATTTAGTTTCTTGTATTTGGATTGTGGGTGGGAGCTCACTTTTCCCTCATAATTTTTTTAGAGGGGTGTTGACATGGGGATTCATCTCCCAACATCATACGAACCCCACTCCATGGTGGGGTATATAAATTAGGGCATGTTATACTAGGATTTCTAGGGGGATAAGTGGATAGCCTCTTTGATCCTAATGAAAACCCATGTCAAATATTACTAAACATCAGACTCTACTAAGTAGTAGATGGTTAGTGTCACTATGAAAAGTAATAGATCCTTGAATAGTAAGTTAATAGATATGAACCAATTGACATGATTGTGATTTTATGTTAGCCACACTTGGGACCATCTGTTATGTGCAAAACTGATAGGGTTTAGACAAATCCCTACTTGTCGTGTAATTTATTTCCAAATTCTGAGTGCTCCTCACTCTAAATTCTTGCCATGTATTAATGCTCGAGATATAGAGGGAGCATAAAGAATTCTACCTATACCTATACTTTATTTTTTAATTAACTCTTAATTCCTCACAAGAATTGACATATCGATGGAAAATTTGGTTGAAGCTATGCATGCCCATGTTATTTATAGGGAATAGGATGAGCCATTTGTGTTACTTATATTTTTATTTGATTTACATGTGTGTTTTGAGACTAGAAATTATTTGTTTGTTAAAAAGTAAGTCCAAAACATTCACATTATTTTCACACCACTTTAGTCTAAGAGGTATTACTCTATCCATTTTGTGTCATACTCTTTTTGCCTTAGAGTTTTTATTTAAAAAACCACTTATATGTCACTTATGTAAGTGGGGCATCGTTATGCTACCCATTTCATCTCAAATATTTGCCTTAGATTTTTGAGTCCAAAGCCATTGTTATGTCTTTTGTTTGAAGCAACATTGTTACACTACCTAAATCATTTCAAGTTTCTTATCTCTTTTAAAACCAAGTTTCAAACCATTGTTATATATTTATTATTTCAAAAGCATAGTTATGTTGCCCATTTTGGTCTAGCTCTTTTGCCTTAGAACATTTGAGTCTTTTTGCATTAAATCAGAAACTCAACATTTTAAAGTTCAAATCCTAAACTAATTAGGTTCATGCCAAAGCCTTGATTAATTTGGGCTTCGATTATCCATATTTTTGTGTTTGGATTGTGTTATTTGGGTTGATTTCCTAATTTATCTAAAATACCCCTTGCCTAAACTTAGTGCTTTTTGTTTATTTTGTACCTTGTTTAAAGTGTCCTTTTGAGCCAAGTTATTTCCATGTACTTTGTTTGAAGTTTGTTGTGTCAAATTCAAAGTTTTCTAGTTCTATTGTTTCAAAAATATCTTGTGAGTCAAATATTGAGTCTTAAGTGAGCCAATTATTGAGTGTCATCTTAGCCAATTACCTTAATCTATTTTGATTTTGAGTTCTTGCTCAAGTTTTGTGTTTTTGAGTCTAACCTTTTTTTAGCATGATTATAACTACCTTTGGTCAAATTGTTGCTATCTCTTGATCCTAGTTTGAAATTGTTTTACTTTTTTTAGCCACTCTTGTTATTGATTATAATTATGGGAAAATTAGTAATCTATCCATAAATGAGTTTGAGACTTTCTATTTCTTTCAATGTTGATTATAATCGCCTTTGGGAAAATCAATATCATTTTGCTAGACTAGCATCACATTTGTTTTGTTCTAGCTTTACCTAGTTTAATTGTTTACTCTTTTGTGTCTATTTTACAAAGCTAAAGGTAATTTGTTTTTAGATATCAATTTTTATTACCTTTAGACCCTTTGTTTTTCATGAGACCTATCTATAGATATGCATATGTATTGTTACACATGTTGTGGGGCTATGTATAATCTAGACTATGCTAACTTTATGACCAACATACATTTTTTTAAAGATCCATATGATGATTTAGTGTATGATATGGATCCCTATCCATATTATAACATTACATACATTAGAAAAAGGCATGAGCCTTTTATTCAAGAGTCATATTATAACGTAGCTTATGAGACAGATCCTAATCTATCTTATAACATTTCATACTTTGAACAAAGGCATGACCCTTTTATTCAAGAGTCGTATAACGATGTAGCTTCAGATATGAATTCATATCCATATTATAAAATTACATATGTAAAATAAAGGCATGACACTTTAGCATAGTATTTGGTGGCACTGCCTTCTTATCTAAGCCCTCATCCTTCAACTTGTTTTAGCAACCAAACTCCATAGTGCCCAAGGATTACCATTCTAGGCCCTCATACTTTGGCTTATATCAGTAACCAAGCTCTATAATGCCCAAGGATTACCATTCTAGGACCTTATCCTTCATCCTTCATTAGTAACTAAGCTATTAATTGCCCAAGGATTACCATTCCAAGTCCTCATTCTTTGGCTTGAATTAGAAACCAAGCTTCATAGAACCCAAGGATTACCATACTAA
This sequence comes from Torreya grandis, assembly GCA_037957365.1. Classification (NCBI taxonomy): domain Eukaryota; kingdom Viridiplantae; phylum Streptophyta; class Pinopsida; order Cupressales; family Taxaceae; genus Torreya; species Torreya grandis. The sequence continues at coordinate 2,360,312 of JARHVA010001303.1, forward strand.
GCCTTCATCCTTTGGCTTGCATTAAGAAACAAAATCTAAAATGCCCAATAATTACCATTCAAAACCCTTATCCTTTGGCTTGCATCATCAACAAAGCTTTGAAACACCCATTTATTACCATTCCAAACCCTCTTCCTTTGGCTTACATCAACAACAAAGTTTTATAATGATCTTTCATTAGCATTTTAAACCCTCATCATTTGGCATATATTAGAAACCAAGCTCTGCAATACCCATTCTTACCATTTTAAGCCCTTCCAAATTTATTATCTCATTATCCCAATAAGGTTACATAGTTATGAATAAATAGAGTATAGTTACCATCTGAGACACACAACTAGTCTTTATTGAGTCGATCTTAGATGAGCCTATTTATAAAGAGATCATTATTGAACCAAAAATCATTATTCATCCATTTCCAACCTTCCCCCAATTTAGAAAATACAAGATGGTATTCAAAACACAATATATCTAATCATTATCTCTCCAAGATCCATCATTAAAAGAACAAGATGTGTCCAAATCTAAAGTTTTGCAACCAAGTGTAAGCTAAGGCCAAGAGAACCAACCAATCCATGATGTTTTTGTTGAAACACCTATTCATCGTGAGTTAACTTGTATTGAATCACCCTTTCACTCTTTCCATTTAGTTAAGGAGTCTCACTTTGACAAGTTAATATTTGTTGAGTCATCCCTAATGATTATAACCACCTTTGGACAAATAATTATTTTAACTATTGCCTTGTGTTTAAGGAGCCTCATTTTGACAATCCAATCTCTATGGAGTTGTATGTTAACCATTTCTATTTTTTTGAGAAGCCTCACTTTGACAAGCCAATCTTTATGGAGTCCTTTTTAGTTGAGCCTATTTTTGAAGAGCCCATTATTCAACCACATGCCATTACTCATCCAATACCAAACACTTAACATAACATCTTTGTTGCAACAATAGATTAAGAATCAAGATTCAAGTCAAGTTCTATTTTTGAACCAATATCAAATTTAGCATCAAAAGTATAATCAACATCAGTATTAACATCGAATTCAGAGTCCCTTGAGTCAGACTCAACTTTAAAATTAAAGTACATTCATGATTGTTACAACATTGATTAAACATGCCTTGCATATCAATTTGAATATATTTATGACCCTTCCACAATTTTTGAGGATGATTACTTAAACATCAACACTATCCTAGTATATTATGTGAGGATTGTGCTGCCTCTTACCATTCCACATGCCATTAACACCAACCAACTTAGCCATTATATTGACATTTCAACTCCCATAAGCATAAATTAAAACCAAAAAAATCACACATTATTGAACTAAATCCATGGTGACATATAATTGTATAATATCAGGGGGACCAAGACCATATTCATGTAGAAGAATAAAACTCTCATAGTGAAACTTTTTTAGAGGCACTAGGGGGCAATCAAATTCCAAACTCAGCATCTTCTAGAGAAAAACTTGTATGAGGTGCTAGAGGATAATTAAAATCAAATGTTAAGATTCATTAGTTAAACTTTCTAAAAGGTGATATGGGACAATCAAGACAATTTTATTAGTGAAAACATCTTCAAGGCACCAATCGATGAGCACAATAGTTATTTACTACTTGATGAAGACATTATCAAAGATAACATTAGTACAACTTCCATTATATAACATAATTAGATGGTAACTACTCTTAGTCCCAAATAAAAAAAATATGGTGGTCCTATCAAGAGTATATTCATAAGTCTTTGGCCCCACCATAACCAAAATTATGTCAAATATGGAATCAACAACATTATGTGTCTTAAAATCATGATCTTCATTTGTTTCCTAACCATTATACATTCCATTATGATTCATCTCTCCATTACCAAATAATACCATTTAGCCAATTTTTATCCTCATTTACCATCCTTGGCTATACTTTCATTTACATAAGTTATGAAGACATCTTGTCTCATATTTTTGAGAAAAAAAATCAATGACCACTGAAGATCACAATAACATTCGTAAAGTCCAAATCAGTAGCATGTTTTTGATAGAGCAACTATTAAGAAGGGGGTGCGATACTAATTTAAACATTTGATCATTCAGGTTTTATCATATGTTGATTAAAATTTGCATCTCCACATTAACAAGAACAATAAAATCATTTAGTAGGCCTTGCCCTTAGCTTTACCATTTCATTTTCCTTTTACCTCACCTTAAAATTTTACCATACCCTCAACCCTTTTCCATCCAATTATTTTTACTTAGCCCTACCTATCATATTTGTCATTGGTTCTGATTCATTTGTACTTCAGGCATGTTAAGTGGTGGAGGATGAATTTAGTTCTAGTAGTAGTTTCATAATTAAATGTTTGAATGTCATTATATGAAAGTAGTATGATATTGGTCCTCATAATTGTATCCTTAATTTATTGTTCCATTTCATTATGGATGCCATTTATTATAACTGCCTTTGGGAAAATTAGTGTCCCACCTTGTGCTACTAATTATAACCACCTATGGGTAAATTAGTAACACTGACCCTTTTTCATTGTTTCTTAATTATGACCACCTATGGGAAAATTAAGAACAACACCTTTACCCTACATTGTTGCATCACCTTGCCATTAACATTATCATTTTCCCTGTCATTTACCTTTACCTAAACTTGTTGGTACTTAGTCTAATGCCTTTCATATAGGTAGAACTACAGTGACTTGAGGTACATTTAGACTATGTAGGGAGTGATCAATTCATGTTGAGCTCATCTCAATCACCCCTTTTCCACACTCTTATTATTTTATGATCATGTCTAAGCTACACTCTCACCATTTTGTGAGTCAAGCCATGTTGTATCTCATAATTCTCTATTTGAGTTGAGCTACCAAAAACACTAAAAACATTAGAAACCATTCCCATAGATTTAACTATTATAGGTGAAACTACAGTGACTTGAGGTCCATTTGGACTATGTAGGCAATGCTCAATTCACATTGAGTCAGCTCAGCCACCCCTTTTCTATGCTCTCACCATTTTACAAGCATGTCTAAGCTTTGATCTTGCCATTTTGTGAGTCAGGCTATGTTGTATCTCATAATTCTTTATTTGAGTTGAGCTAGCAAAAACACTAAAAACATTGGAAACCATTCCCCAAGATTTCACCATTGTAGGTGGAACTATAGTGACTTGAGGTCTATTTGGACTATGTAGGTAATGCTCAATTCATGTTGAGATCAGCTCAGTCACCTCTTTGCCATGCTATTGATATTTTATGAACATTTTTAGTTTGAACATTCTTGATTTTTTGTGAGCAACTTTAACCTCATTCTCACCATTTTATGATTTTGGACCATGTTGTATCTCATAATTTTCCATTGAGTTGAAATACTAAAAACACCAAAACCTTAGGAAATTTTCTTAACTTTCACCATTGTAGGTGTAACTACAGTGACATAAGGTCCATTTATATTATGTAAGCAACACTTAAATCATGTTGAGGTTACCTCAGTCACCCCTTTACCATGATCTTACCATTTTGTGAGCAACCTAAGCCCACACTCTCATCAAGGTCCATTTGGACTATGTAGTAAGTGATCCATTCATGTTAAGGTTAGTTTAGTCACCCGTTTACCACACTCTTTCCATTTTGTGAATAACCTAATCCCATGCTCTCATCATTTTACAAGTGGTATCTTGTCAATCTATAATGAGTTACAATACCCTAAAGATTACAACAACATCTAGAAACATTTATAAAACCTAAAAATTAGAAAATCAGACTATAATCTCCTAGAGAGATATAAAATCCAAAATTCCAAAAACATTGGCCATGTCTTGAACCTAGTCACCAATCCTTGATCTAGCCTATTGGGATAAATCCATTATTTGTTCCAATACATTTCACACCTATTAGAGGTGTAACCTTCCATTTACACGTATCCTTGCTTAAGGGCATCATCCAATTCACATTTTTAGGCTAAGATCATAGCTTTCACCCTATTGAGGTAAATTAAAGCATGCAACGTATACCAAGATGTCTTATCCCTACATGTTGTTACCTTATAAATAGACTTGTTTGGGGTACCAGCTATTTATCATTCCATTGAGACTTGACACTTAGATATTGAACTGGTTAATGACATGATGTTTTTTATTGCTTTTAATTTTAATATTTTTATGTGTATTTGCTTAGTTATTTTTTAATTTATTAGCTTTCATTATTGTGCCTTAAATCAGTGTATATACATTCATTGGGTGAATCATTGTGCATTGAACTTGAGTCCATCCATATTCATATGTCAACATTATCATCATAGTTTTGATCATTGGTGTGTTGTTTTCAATTATTTATTGGATCGAGAGTCGGTCCTTATACACATTATGGCTAGGTCATCATGGTGTTTTATATCATGGTATATCCCATCATGTGATAAAAAAAATTTAGGTAAGTGGAGCTTACAAGCAATGGTTCCATAAAAATTTCTCATTGTCCACTTTGTCAAATCCTCCCACCCTCCATGATTAAATCAACCCATTGACCATTTTAGTTGTATCAATGTTAATAAAGACAAACATCTTTACATTAGAAAGTACAACCAAATAATTCCCATTGATCAATTTTATTTCTTATATTCTATTCCTCATTTCATTTTCTCCCACTTCTATGTGAACTACATTAGCCTAAGGTCTATTTGGACTATGTAGGCAACACTTGGATACATGATGTATCTTGAGTCAGCTCAACCACCATTATTCTTCTTATCATCTCTTTCCTCACTTTGTACATCCTCATGTGCTTGGTTATTTATGGATTTTTCATTCATTATAACATCACATCTACATTTGCACCCACTCATATTTAATATATGTAATAGGTTATATCTTTGAGTTATGCTTGTCCTTATTCCCTAATAGGGCATAACCAACTTATCATGTTCAAATCTGCTCTACTAGGGTAAAATCATTATTCAGTCTAGGTCATCAAAATGATTATAACTAACTTTGGGAAAATGACTGATCTACCCTATTGGGGCACATGCTTATGCCATTGATTATAATCACCTTTGGGTAAATCAGTGTCTCAGCCTCCATTGCTGATTATAACCATCTTTAAGAAAATCAATATTTTCATCAATGTATGCAAGCATTAACTTAATTAGATTAGTCTCATCCATGGGTTAATTTTTTCCTTCTTCTTGAATCTTTTAAAAGGACTATCCATCAATTGTATGTGTCGACCACTCCCTTGAGGGGTAATCGTGGGCTTCCCAAACTTTGTTTGGAGCATCATTTTTCAATCATTATCTTCAATTTTCTTATTAAAAACTTTTTAATTATTTGAAAATATGTTAGTATTATTGTGTCTTACAATGCCTTCTCAAGCAGAGGCAAAACGTAGACACCTTTTTTTCCACTTTTATGTCTAAATGGATACCAGATTGATTTCTTTCAAATAATGTAAATTAAGCCTAGAAATCATTTTTCATCCCAAATCCATCTGTACATTAGATGTAAGTGCCCTAAATCATGCCAATACATCCCTAATTAGGGAATTATCCTATACATAATAATCTCTCTTTGATTCATCCTCAGTCAAATTGTGAACTAGTAAATTGACATTTTTGACCAAGGGTAAGGAATAACCTTACATAAATTTAGAAAATGTAATTTACCTAATCAAAATTGCTTAATTTATTAAACCCAATTAAATTCATAGTTGAAAATTCCATGGAAAATTAGTGAATTTCATTTTTTATAAATTTGCAAATCTAGATTTGATGACATCATCATGACATCACACAAATATCTAAAATCCATAGCTTTTGGAATTTTATATTTTTTTAAATTCACTAATTAAATTTATTACTCAACTCTCATGACAAGTGGCCATATGGATCATAGAGAATTATTGAATTTCAATTATTGTAAATTGATAAATTCAACCAAAACATCTTCTATGAGTTGTCAATCCACTTGTAAAATATCAAAAATTGGGTGGAAGACATAATCATTCTTGACCCATGTCTCCCACATGCTCCTCATGATTATCTTTGACCCAACCTAGAGTTAGCCTAACTCAACCTAGGGTTAGACTGACTGAACCAATGATATTTCTAAACCTAACCTCCTTAGGGTTAGAGTTAGTTATGATACATATAAATATAAGTGCTAAGACACATCTAAAAGAGATCTAGTTAGTACAAATAACTAATGCATAATTTCCTATAGGAGAGCTTCACATGCCAATACAAAGCTAAAGCCAAGCCTAACATTACCAAGGTGATAAGGAGAGGTGGTGCAAGGAACACCATTTCCAAAGATTCTTTGATCACACAACTGAGCACATCAATTCAGGGCCAACATATAACTCTTACTCTCAAAGAAGGTAAATATTGTTTATTTTCTCTTCTTTTGTTAGTTACTTGTATTTTTATCTTACTCCTTGAGTGTCTAGGCTAGAGGTGTAAGTATTATTAGTGTGTTTTTTTTTTATTTTGATCATACTAGCACAATACGAATCTCCCTTCTTGGATTCATATTCCTAAATAAACTCTCAAGCCAAAGTTATAATGTTCATTTATTGAGAGACAAAGTGTCTTTTGTATAATGTTATGATGATGAATTCTTAAGCCAAATCCAAATCCAACATTACCAAGGTGACATGGAGAGATGGTGCAAGAAGCTCCACTCTTGATCACACAACTAAGAACACCAATTTTTAGGATGTTTTCTATTGCTTTTACTTTCAATTTTTTTGTGTTTATTTGTTTGCTTAGTTGTTTATTTGTTTGTTTACTTTCATTTTTGTACCTTAAATTAGTGTATATGTGTTCATTAGGTGATTCATAACACTTTGAACTTGAGTCAATCCATATTCATATGTCAACATTATCATCATGGTTTTTATCATTGGTGCATTATTTTTAATTATATATTGGATCGGGAGTCAGTCCTTATGAACATTACAACCAGGTCATCCTGGTGTTTTATATCATGGTGTATCCCATCATGTGCTACAAAAAACATCAAGTCAGTGGAGCTTACAAGTAATGGTGCCACATAAATTTCTCCTTGTTCACTTTGGCAAATCCTCCAACCCTCCTTGATTTTATCAACCCATTGACCATTATAGTTATATCAATGCTAATAAGGATGAACATATTTGTATTAGTAGGTACAACCAAATAATTTCCATTGATCAATTCTTATTATTCTATTCTATTCCTCATTATATTTTCTCCCACTTCTAGGTGAACTACATTTAGGTCAGCTCAATCAACCCTTTTCCATGCTCTCACCATTTTGTGATATTGAACTGTATTGTATCTTATAATTATATATTGAGTTGAGATACCAAAAACATTTGGAAACATTCCCCATCTTTCACTATTAAAGGTGGAACTATAGTGACTTGAGGTCTATTTGGACTATGTAGGCATTACTCAATTCACATCAATGTTAGTTCAATCACTCCTTAGCAATGCTCTCACCATTTTATGAGTTTAGATTGTGTCATATCTCATAATTCTCTATTGAGTTGAGATTCCAAAAATACCAAAATATTGAAATCAATTCATCACCTTTTATGTAGTCAAAACTACAGTAACTTGAGGTCTCATTTGGGACTATGTAGGTAATGATGAATTCACATTGAGGTTAGCTCAGTCACCCCTTAGCCATGCTCTCACCATTTTATGTGTTTGGATTGTGTTGTATCTCATAATTACCTATTGAATTGAGATACTAAAAACACCAAAACATTGGAATGAATTTACCACCTTCACCATTGTAGGTAGAAGTACAGTGACTTGAGGTCCTTCGAGATTATGTAAGCAACACATAATTTACATTGAGGTTAGCTCAGTAACCCCTTTTCCATACTCTCACCATTTTGTGAGAAACCTAAGCTAATACTATCACTATTTTTAAAGTAGTATCTTTTTAATATCTAATGAGTTATGATATGCTTAAAAAATTCCAAAATCATTCACAAAGATTTATAAATCCTAAAAATTAGAAAATCATCTTACAATCTCTTAGAGATATATAAAACTCCCTAAAAAATTTAAGAATATTTGTCATATCTAAATCTAGTCAACCATGATCAAAATCTACCATATTGGGGCAAAATTCGTTATTGGTTGCAATCTATTCTACTACCATTGGTTCCAAATTACTTAGGGCCACCATCCAATTCACACTTTTGGACCAAGCTCACAACTTTCACCCTATTCAAGCAACACTAAAGCATACAACTTATACCAGGATATCTTGTTCCCACATGTCATTTTCTTTAATAAATCCTTTCTTGAGAAACTATATTTTTATCATTCTATTAATCCTTCACACTTAGTTATTGACTTGGTTGATGACATGATGCTTTTTATTGATTTTATTTTCAAGCTTTATGTGTGTTTGCTTAGTTTTTTATTTGTTTATTTGCCCACTTATTTTCTTTCATTATTGTTCCTTGACTTAGTATATATGCATTCATTAGGTGATTCCTTGCACATTATTCTTGAGTACATCCATATTCATATTTCAACTTTGTCATCATGGTTTTTATCATTGGTGTATTGTTTTTAACTATTTATTAGATTGAGTGTCAGTCCTTATGCACATTATGGCCAGGTCATCATGATGTTTTATATCATGTTGCATGTTGTCACATGCTATAACAAAAATTAGTTTGGTGGAGATTATAATCAATAGTTCCATTAAAAATTATCCTTATTCACTTTGGCAAATCCTCTTACCCTCCTTGATCAAATCAACCTATTGACCATTCTAGATGTATCAATGATAATAAGGATGATCATCTTTGTATTAGCATGTAAAACCAAATCTTTCACATTTATCAATTGTTATTTTTATATTATATTCCTCATTCCATATTCTCCCACTTCTGGGTGAATGATATTGGCTTGAGGTATATTTAGACTATGTAGGCAACACTTAGACACATGACGTATCTCAGGTCAACTCAACCACCATTATTCTTCCAATTAACTCTTTCACCATTTTTTGCATCCTCGTGTGCCTATTTATTTGTGTATTCTTTAGTCATTAGACCATTTCATTTATGTTTATGTCTTCTCATCTTTAATATGTGTGATAGGTTATATCCTTGAGTTATGTTTGCCAATCTACCCTACTAGGGCACAACCAGCTTATCATGTTTAAATCTGCCCTACTTGGGTACAATCATTATTCAGTCCAAGTCACCAAAATGATTATAACCATTTTTGGGAAAATCATTATTTTGATCCATCTACCCTATTGGGGCATAATATTTTACCATTGATTATAACTACCTTTGGAAAAATCAGTGTCTCATCTTTCGTTATTGATTATAACTGCCTTTAGTAAAATCAGTATTTTCATCAATGTGTGAGAGCATTAGTTTTATTGGATTGATCTTACCCATGGGTTAATTTAATTATTCTTCTTGATTATTTTTGAGTGACTATCCATAAATCATATGTGTCGACCACTCCTTCAAAGGGGCATCATGGTCTTCCCAAACTTCGTTTAGAACATCATTTTTCAATCATTATCTTCATTTTTATTCTTAGTGAATTTTTCATTATTTGAAATTTTTTACTATTCATGTGTCTTGTAACACCCTCTCAAATAGAGGAAAAATGTAGACATTCCTTTTTGGCCACTTTCATGTCTAAATGAACACCAGACTAATTTCTTGAAAACAACACAAATTAAGCTTAGAAATCACTGTTCATCCCAAGTTCATCTGTACATTAGAAGTAAGTGACCTAAATCATGTCAATGCATCCCTAATTAAGGAATTACCATATGCACAATAATAACCTCTCTCCAATTCATCTCTAGTCAAATTGTAACCTAGAAAACTGACATTTTTGACCATGTGGGATAACATGTCAAAATTTAGAAATTACAATAAAACTATTTAGAATTACTTAATTGATTAAATATAATTAAATGGTTAGTTAAAATATCCTTGGAGAATTAATGAATTTCTATTTTTGTAAATTCATAAATTCAACTAAAATATTTAAAAAGGTGACATCATGTTAAGTGGTCAAGCCACTTGCAAATATCAATAAATATAAAGAATTGGGTGGGAGACATAATCATTCTTGACCCATGTCTCTCACATGACCCTTTGATTTTTATCCATTGATCTTGATATTAAGATATATGGTCACAATTGAATTTATTTATGACCACATATCCTGATCTTGAGATGGAGGGTCATAAATCATTCTCCTCATTTCTAAAAACTATAAATATAAGTGTCATGACCATTCTAAAAAAAAAGGCTCTCAAGCCAATGTTATGATGTCAGATTGATTAATCAGAAGCTTCACAAAACCATACATGACAATCTAATTTCCAAATTAAAAAAGGGAAAATGATGCAAGAGCACCATTGACAAAGACTCTATTGTCCACAATCTGAGTAAGCCAACTACCTTAACAAGCAATTTAGAGCTACAAAGAAGGTAGAAGTGTCTTTTATATTTTAGTTGTGCTTTGTTTTGTTATTGTTATTTATGCTCCCCTAAGAATCTAGGCTTTGGAATGATTTATCTTAATCTTGTTTTTTGGATTTTTAATTCTATTAACAAGTGACTAATGCCTTTTCCCTTGGATTATTTGGATATAGTTATGACATGGGATATGGTGGGGATAACTAGGGAAGATCTAGGCCTTTGATGGATCGATAAAGGAAACCAAAATATTAGTTTTCACTCCATACTTGCTTACTCTCTTGTATGTCTCTAGTGAAACACAAATATAGGGGATAACCTCTACTATGGAAAAAACACAAGTGGCCCTCCTTATAGTGCCAAATTTTTGTTTTGTTAATGTGGGTTTTATGCACATCCTAGATTAAATGAGGAGACTTCTAATGTTTTAGGATCTCAATGGAGGTGAACTCCACTCTATGGCATGATTTATAGGTATGGGTTGAAAAATTTCATGGTGTAATAGTAGGCTAAGCATGTGTGTTTTTAATCAAGTATATGTGTGGATGAGTGAAACCTAGAAGAAAGATAAAACCTAGTTGAGTTGGATGGATGGACCTTATTATAAAGTGAGTAGATCTTAGTCAAAGAAATTTCAAAATGGAAAGGTAGGGAAAAAAATAAGGTTGTATGGTATTTAGGAAGGATTACATTTTAGTTGGTCTCTTTTTGGACAAGTGTTTTGATACCAATGTTTGCAGCTAATAGATGTTGCACACTCACATGCAAACATAGTAAGAGGATTCAGGGAAGAACTGATATAGTAAAATTTGGGATCTCAACTAAAGGTTGATACTATTTAAATTTGCTATTACACACCCTTATTCAGAAGAATATAGATTGGATCAGATAGGCATCTAAGAAAGCTATGGCTTACATCTAGAAGGCTATATCAAGGAAAACACTTATGAACACTCATAGAATTGAGATAGTATACCTAATTGCATGAGATCAATGATAATTTCTAATTATATAATAGTTATTTCACATATTTTAATTATAATACAATAATAATAATAAAAGGAATTATTTATATCTTTTATACACTTCAAATTATTGAATTAAATAATTAATAAAATAAAACATAACTAATTACAAGAATTAGAATGGAATATAATTGACACAGTTACATGACACTAAAAAAGACTTCTTCCTATATTGATAATTTTTAATGCCTTTGAATACAAAAGTTTTACATGTATAAATAGATTTGGGGAGGATTTGCCTCATCACTCAAATCCATGTAAAATTTAAAGTTACATGTTAATAATTAGAATGTGAGTTCTCATTGATGCAAAGTCTGCATGTACAATTATAGTTGATTACAACTATATCCCCAAAAATAGGCTTGCTATTCTATGACAATGCAATGTGTGCATGCTTACAAAAGTATTTAACTATTACATGTATATTCTACATATAAATAGACTTTAGTTACATCGTTTAACTCTATATAAAATATACATAAAAAATTAACCTCATAAAAATAATATTTAGATGAAGTTGATGGTGCATGGTTGAGGCTGAAGTAGTAGAAAAAACTAAAGTATTTGGTTGAGAATTGGATGGTATAGCCATAACCATTTTATTTTCCTCCAAATCTTGGCACTATTTTTAACTAGCACCATGTTGCAGCCTGATGATTCCATATTTAGAAGAGATGGCCTATGTACTCTACTAACTTGTGCTAGCAAGCATGCATGTTTAGATTTGGTGTCCCTAAACTCTACCTAAAAAATATCTACTTTGGTAACCTTATTTATTACAAAACTAATCTATGATTCAATTTTTTCTTATGTGAGCCCTTGAATCCTTTGATTAAAGTTGGTAGAATTTTGTTGAAGTAATTGGTCAAAATTAGATCTACTTATTAACTTTCCTATAGATTCCATTACTTGAGAGAGATTTAATTCATCCATAATTTGCAAGATTATATTTTCTTGTTCTAAAAAATTTTAGGATTAAAGATTTTATGCTTGAAACCCAGTCTTGAACCTCATGTGTCTAAATGACCACCAAGTTGAGAGCATTAGTTTCCTCTAATGGTGTCATCAAATTACTTTAAATAATTGAATAATTTATTTGTTTCAATAACATGAGAAGATAACTCAGATCTCATTGAAATAAAAACATCCAAAATGTTGTGCAACCAAAGGGTTGTGCTTTGAACATCATTTTTAATTTTTACAGGGACATGAATAATTTAATGTAGTTCCCTTACATGTTCAAGATTTACTCCAACTCCTGCCTAGCCTATTTAATCCCCTCATAAATTTCTACCAAATACTCAATTTGAGTCTTAAATTAGGAATTAAAATCTTCATTATAATGAGACTCACCTAGTCTCCTATTCTTCCTCTTTGATAAAGAGAAAACATCCTATCTCTCCTGTAGAACTAAACCTTTGCTAGTGTCATCCTCAATCTTCCTCTTTTTGACTTGTTGGACAGTCCCTATGGATTTATCAAAGATGGAACTCACTATGGGAAGCTATGTTATTTTTATATTAGGCCTTTGGTAAGATTTGGCCTCTAAATTAGCTTCCTACTAATGGATCACAAATTAGGTAGAGTCAACTGGCTGAGTGTCCTAAGCATTAGTCTCAACCAGTAGGTCCCTTAAGGATTACATTAAATCCTATGCTTGTAAGGGGTATGATAGTGATGGATAAATGATTTTGTACAAATATATACCACAAAAATATGGTATTGGATGAACTATACATACAAGCTTCTTCTTTCCAAATTTCTTCAATAGAAAAACATACATGGATTGGGTGGAACTAGAAGAAGGCATTAGAAATCCTAATTGGGTGGAAGAGAAATGCAGCTAGGAACTCACCATGGATCCTTTAGTTTTATTTAATTTAACATTTTAGGCTTAGGATTGGTATGGGGAATGGTGATTGAGGTAAAAATAGTGTAAGTAGAAATAATAGAGGCTTGAGAAATAAGACTAATACTAGAAACAACTGGAACTATAGAACTAATAAGACTAGTAGCAATAGGATCCAAAGCAACAAAAGTGATAGGAGAAATAATAGAAACCAAAGGGATTAAATAAAAAATAGGGATTGAGGTAATTAAATGATAAATGTCCTTACCTAACTTATCACCATCAAGTGATTTTTTCTATTTTAATCCCTAAAGGCTTAAGACTTTAACCTTCTATAGTTCTTAATTCTCTTCTTCATCCTCAGGTTCCCTCTTTATGGGAATTTATCCATGGTATATTGGGACATCTTATATTAGAGATTCAAAAAAATTATCTACAATGATTCCAAGAGCTATGGGCTTCCTCTTATAACAAATTGTAATATTCCTAGGCAAGGGGGAAGTCTGTTGAGTGGAGTAAGAAGTAATGTTCATAGTTGTGGCAACTATAATTGAGGAGGAAATAGGAAGGCCTTCCTCTTCTATATCTAAATAATCAATACAAATTGGTTCCTCTAGTACCCCTATACCACTATCAGTAGCTAACATTTCTTCCTCCTCTTGCTATTGCTTCATATCCCTCATTACAAGTGGTGGTGCATGGGATGGTCCTTATTGTGAGGAAATTGAAACCACTGGGGTCTCTTCCACACCAGGATCCTACTTGACTATTGTCATCACCATGGGTTGTGGATGAGAAGAGGTTCCTTGGTCTTGAGGCCATTGAAACTATATGAGGTCTAGTAGTTTGTAGTTGACCATCCACTAGGAAGAGTGAGCCTAGTGTGTACATTGATAATTATTATTGAATAATTATTAAAAGCTCATCATTCAAACTATCTACCTTTGCTCTTTCAAAAACTTTAGCATCATAGTTTGCATTTATAAAAATGAAATCACGGTCATAAGGTTCATGTTGGTACAGGATACCAAGGCCTTAGATGTGATTCTGAATTAGGTTATGGGGATCCCAATCCCTATATGGAAAATAATCTAATGAATATTACTCTCTATTATTTCCAACTTCTCAAAAGTGTTTTATGATGGTATAACATAGCTGGCCAATCATCAAGGAGGAACCATGAAATAATCCTTTCTTCTTTTTCTTCAAGTCTTCATCCATACTTCACCACAGTTGGTAGGCAATCTCTAGCTCAACTTGCTTGTTAAGGACAAACTTGGGAAGCTGTAATGGAGTAACCTTGTTCCCCATGACCATAATCACCATGTAATAAGGGTAAATCTAGTAATCCCCCCTTATCTCTAATGTTTTTTAATTCTCTCTGATATTCTAAGCAAACGTTCTTCATGAATTTCCCTCCATATTTGAGGGTAAAAATTCTCGACAACTCTTACTATGTTCATCATGAATACATATATCTTGTAATGTAAAATCTACCTCCTATGGATTTCTCTTCCAATGAATTGGAGTGGAGCAAGGTGAAGTACACTTTACATAATGATAAATATATTGTTTCTTGGATATGAAGAGATCATAGAGGGGAATTCCTAAGTGGTGAATGTAATAGATCAAGGTATCCCACCACATTTTATATTGATGCTAATACATTAAATATTTTTCCATCTAATTTCTAAAAAAATAGGATTGATAGATCTCTCCAATACATAATGTGAGGATGGTGTCTTGTAATAGATCTTAAGAAAATACAAATTGATTTTCTTAATTCTAATATATGCATATTATATATAAATATTGATGTACATATGGCCCTGAGGATTATAGGGATGAATATGATTCAAATTATGAAATTTATAAGGTTCTTAAGGTTGGTTTGGAAGCCTACCTATTTGTAAGCATTTGTGTCATGGATGCCAATGTTATTTTTCTATCTGTGTTTTCATGAAGAATAATTAACAAAATTTGATTACATTTAAAACATAGGCCATACATACTAGGGCAGAGGTAGGGGGTGGGGCATGGTTTGTCATGGGAAAGTTATCAATGAATTCATGGGTAGTCATTTTACTTTAGCTCCATACATTGGTGGCACATTGAAGGATTGGGTGGAGAGATTGTTATTTTTACACCTAACCCCTAAACTTGTTCACAAAAAAACATAATGAAATGGTCTATGATAAATTATGTTATTCAATGGGTATATGGAGAGGTATGATTTAATGAACATAATACAAATTTGAGCCTAGTGATGTTGATAGTGTTATAACATTTATCACCATAAATTCTGAACAAGTATTTATGTATGATAAATCTAAAAAAATAGGATCAGAGGAGAAACCCTTTGTCTTAGGCCTCCATCTTCCTTAATAATATGAGTGGATGTTGAATTATGAACATAAGAATATAATTTCAATGGAATCCATATATGATATAAATATAAAAAAGGTACTTGTGGATCTCTAAATTTGAAAATTCACACTTGTTATTGCATAATATTTATTATTGATGTGGGTTTTATGCACACCAAGGAACCTTATGAGGTAGCCTGTAACATTTCAAGATCTATGAATGAAGATTCACTATAAGGCACAAGTTGTGGGGTATTAGGTTTTATAAAAAAACTTGTTGGTGGAATAGCGGTGAGCAAAGCAACTATTTATCATGGATGGGTTTGACTATGGATGAATCTAGACCAAATTGAGATGGGTGGATTGATTATGGATTTTACCTATGGTGGGTAGGACCAAAATAAACTCAAAAATATGAAAAGGTAAGGTAGAAAAGAAGTCAAGTGGACCAAAAAAATGAAACCTTTCTAGGTCAGCACTTGAACTATAGGTTGGACAAGTAATTAGAAACCAATATTTGATGCAAGATGTTATAATCACACAAAAAATAAATAAAAATTAGGAGTTTAAGGAAACAATAATATGGTAAAATTAAGCATATATAATCAAAGGTTGATGTGTTTGTAAGATTGTGTTCACACATTTACAAGGGGGGATTATGATTAATAGACAAAAGGCATTCAAATTAGAAATAACACAATGTGAATAATTATATTGAAAATCCAACTCATGCATAACTAGAAGACTAAGATACCTGAATGACAAAACTTCTCAAAAGATTCATAGGTTTGGAGAAGAATCAAATTTATACATCAAGAATAATTACAAAATAATCTATAAAATTTCCTATTAATCTTAATATCCAAAATTCTCATCCCTTTCGGATCAAAAAGATACAAACATATATAATCTTGGGATGGGGATGCCTCATATCTCAAGTAATATCTAAAATTACATGTCCAAAAAATGAACCATGTTTCAATTCTAATGCAAATCATGTAAGTACAATGGTATTTTCCCATAATAAGATTTTTTGACTAAAATACAATATATACATGCCAAATAAATTAGGAACTAATAGTTCCAACTTATCTGAATCATGTAAATACATACGTATTTAAGGGGATGATAATGTGGAATCACCAAAAGAAGAAAATTATGGGGTAAAAATTGTAGAACCTAAAGTAGATGAAACTATTGTAATAACTTGGGTTACAAATAGAATAGACACTATCACTGTAGATACACTAGAAGTTGTTACCAATGCAGTTGTAGTAGTGAATATCAAAAGTGGCACATATTTTAGCCCTTTCTATTGAACACTGAACACCTTACATTAGTATATATATTGAACACTGAACACCTTGAGGAGGTGCCAATGGTTCCCTTGCTATTAAAGTTACTTGCTTTGCTACCTCTATTTGTAAATATAATACCTGGCTATTATAGAAGTTGATATTAATATTTTCAAAGGCAAGAATATACCTCTTAAAAAAATATGGGAGATTGTCCATCAACATCTTATGTGTGACTAATTCATCTTTAACCTCCACATGAAGTGTATTAGTTCTTATAATTATATCCTTAGTAGAATTTACTAGCTGTATAATTTCCTTATTAGTTATGTAGACTATGCCTTTAATTTAATCTTGAAAACTATTAGTTGAAGCTCAAAGGAGATTCTCAAAAATGGGCTTAGAAACTAATTACCAAAGAGGAGTTATTATCTCTATGACTCTCACATATTTTATAATAGAGTCTTCTTCTCTCTCTTGATTTATAAATTTTTTCAGCAGAGTTCACATATCTTGATGCCAATCAAGCAAACCATCCCTTTTGGAAACGATGTAGTTTTGGGCCCATGCATATTATATTTATATTATTAGGTTTAAATGGGTATACACCTTATTTATAGTTTCCTAGCTTAAGAATCATATATTACCATCTATATCCTTCATTTTATTGAATAACTAAATTATGTCCCCCCACTTAGGTTGGTATGTAGCCTTTCAAAACTTTATTAAATGAATGGTGTCATAAGTTTTTTAGATACCCCCTAAAAGTTATCTATTATATCCTTAGGATATTGAATAGTGATCCTCTATAGTGGCCTCTGGATGGATTGGTCATAGATTTTAAACATTTATTTGGTTACCCCTCTAGGAGCATCCACAAACTTGTAAGGATCCTCTATGTATATTTAGGTCCAAGGGATTTGATTTTATTTTATTTGTTGGAGAAAATATATCTTCTCTATGATCCAAATCAAATTTTTCTATTTTTACAACTACAATATTTCTTTTAACCTTACTCAAGGTATTCATTTGTCTATCAAAGTGGAACTTGATTATTGGTTGCTCATAAATTAGTAAGTTTTATCTTCAAGTTCCTTCTTATTTTAGATGCTTAATATATAAGGGTATGTTAATGAAACTTATTACTATACTTACTCTACCTAAACTATAACCATTGGAATAGAAGAAGGAGATTTCCCTAGAGGATGCATCATTTTTGGGAAAGATGTTCTTAATGTAGGGAAAAGAGGTATAGTCTTCCTCCATATGGTGACCCAGTTTTGTGTTGGTGTATAAATGATGTATTTAGTTTAATAGATGCCATATTCACTAAAATATTATGGTAATCTACTTGAACAACTTGGCCAATGGGCATTCCTAATTATGTGGACAACCTGGGGGGTATGGCCCATGCAACAAAAATGGAGGTGGACCCCAAGTTTTCAAAATGTACTCCCACTGATGTCTCAAGGAATCGGGGAATGGTTCCACTAAATATTGAATAGGTCATTAGGGTGATAAGTATATTTTAAAAGTAGTATGTGACTGATGTATATGTAACCCCAGTGGTAATAATAGTAGTTGGAGGACCCATAGTAGAAAACTGGGCTATAGTGGACAAAATTAATAGTGTAACTATCTGAGGCTTATTTGTTTAGCTCAAAAAATTCACATAATAAATAGTATCCACCACACCAATTATAGAAACATTAATTGAGTAAGTTATAAAATAATGAGGGATTGTTGTACGTATAATTTGAGAGGAGATAACTAGGGGAAATGATTGTTGTAATTGTCACCATTATAACCTGAGATGGAGAGAATCAGGGCATAGTTAATGATAAACCTGGTATTAAGGTATATAGTTTTAAATTTACATTCCATTCTACATCTTATTTATCTGGAAATAATTTAGTGACCACTAAGCTAACATCTCCTTGATCAACCTCCTTATATTCACATAATATCTTAGTTCCTTAGAACTAAGTACTTTATTTTGTCATCCATTCATCCTTTTCCATTATTTTATTCATCTCATAAAATGAATTTGTTTCCTTAGTGTCTACCTTGGACACCCATTCCTCCATAATTACCCATCTTTTATCTTTTTCTTCACTGTCATAAATTTAAACAGGGTTTGATCTTTATTTACCTTCCCCTTCCATAGGAACTTATAAATGTTTCCCTTCCACTTCCACCTTTTGAGATGAGATAAGAGGAGTCTTGGGATTTGTTTTTATAGGTAATTAGAAGTTTAACAATAGAAGGGGTTGGCCCTGTAGAAGGTGGAGAGGGAGATGAAGGGATTTTAGTGGTAATAGGTGGTAATAAAATGGGGGTAATAGTGACCACTAGAGGAATCATGGGTGGTGAAGATGGTTTCCCAAGAGATTTGGGTACTATTATTGGTGGTGTTTTCACAATAGGGGGTGACATAGGAGGAGAAATAATGAAAACATGAGACAAGAAAGTAGGGAGAATTACCTATTATGCTATAGTTAATAGAGGTAGTGGTGACATGGAAAATAACATAGTTTTTGTATTAGTGATTTTAAGTCTCTCCACACTAGCTATACATTGAGGAGAAGCAACAACATCTGAATGTACATTAGCAGTCTCAACTATATCTTCAATACTTTCTTCCCCAAATGGGCCAACTTATCTTTGTATATATGTTTTTATGTGAGGAGGAGGTTCATGAATAGGTTTATAAAACCCATTAATATTTTTAAATCCTCCTGGAATCTTCATTAATAATTATGGGATAATATTAGATCCTTTGTACTAAAATCATTAACATTTTTAACCTATGCATCCTAATAGCAACCTCGGTCTCATCCTCTGCATTCATGAACACATGGTCATGATTGTAGGACTAGTGACCATAGTTGATTTTCACTTTCCTCTCTTATCTCTTGATATAATCTTTGACATTATCCCTAGGGTCCTAATACCTAAAAGGTTCCCATTTTAATCCATAAATCACCCTTATTATTCCAAAATATTAGAAGTACTCCCACCTTGTATATTACATTTGACCAATGTTGAGAGGGGTCATGTGGATGAATGCTTGATTATACTTTTATAACTCAACATCAACACTATGATCTAATTGAGTAACAATTTCCTATTCAACCAATTTTTTAGGTATAATCTAGTGTAAGTAAAAAGGGTGTGCCTTGGTACCTTCTATCCTGATTATAGTGCACTTAGGATAAAAATAGTAGTCACCCATTTTTTAAATAGTCTTATTTATGGGGTATGCTAACTTAGGCATGTTATTCTCATATATGCCTGATAAACCACAGGGTGAAATGATTATGTCAACCTTTTCAACTAATTTTCAAAAATGTACACATGGAGGACATTGAATTCATCACAAATCATGTTCTTTGGGTATTTTGTGGATGGTTTCTAGGGTTCTTCATATGTTCAATGCATAGTTGCAGTCACAACATCTACCAAATAGAACATAATATAAAATTTACCATCTGATAATATTTTTAGAATTGTGATTCATAGAATCAAATTAGAGCTAATTATCTCTCCTAGGTATATGATTTTTTTAGAGGTAAGGATGATATCCAACAATAGGACCCATATTTCATTGACATAGGAAATGGTTCAAAAACCATATATTATATTTTAGTAGGGACATAGAAATTCTTACCCTTGGTTTGAAGACAAAAATGGAGATGATATAATTATGGACCTAAATTATAAATTTTTTGGGTTGCTAGACCATTATTGAAACTTGTTGTATATGTTATTTTCAAGAAGCTATGAATTTATCGTATCTTGCCTATAGTACATTTCTAGAGAGAGCCTGTAGTATCTATCAAAATAATTTCCACTTATGTATAATACTAGAGTCTTGATAAGTATGAAATGTAATATTTATATAAAAAAAATCCCATTCAAAAATAAATCAAATCATAGGTCAATGCAGGGTATTACCTCTAATTTAGATACAACATTATGTAGACTATTTTTATTGACAATAAGTCATTTTTATACCTTTATGTGAAAATTGAAAGTTGGTCTTCATCCTTGTATGGATAAACTACTTAAAAATAATATCAAATAGTAAATTAATGTTTTAAATCTTGGTTAAGAATCACTGAATCAATGTTGTATCACTGTACTCAGTTAGTCCTACAATTGAATGCATAAGGAGGTGGAGTGCAAGATGAGGAGGCCATTGAAAATCTATGTGGAAAATATTTTTTATGTGAGGAGTATATAATTTATTGGTAATAATATAGATTTTAATTTTTAATGTGCACTCGATAGTTAGAATGCAATGTGATTAGATTAGAAATGGCAACTTGAATTATATTGCTTTGGATGTGTTGTCCTTGAGAATTTAATGTATTAATTTGCCAATTCATATGAATTAATGTAAATAATAGCTTTCACTCCATTAAATATATATTATTTCCATCTGAATTATATATCACTAATTTATATGGATTTTAGTACCATGTGGCTTCCTTTACATTCTCTTAGATGCTTAGTTAGCATAATGTGATAGTTGTCTCTTTTTTTCACCTTCAGGCTTCATGGCCTTCATGTCTTGTTATCTACTTATATGGATGAGTGACACATGTATAAATATCACTATTTTGATCATAAATGATCTATATCCTATTTTTATGAAGTAGATACTAAGATGGGGGGGTGAATCAATTTATAGTCCTATAGAAGTTTATGTTCAACACTTGTAAGAGTGTTACAATTTATATTCCTATAGAAGTTTATGATCAACACTTGTAAGAGTGTTACAATTTATAGTATTATAGAATTTTATGTTCAAAACTTGTAATAGTGTTACAATTTATAGTCCTCTTGTTCTAGAATCATTCAATGGTCTAACAGACCAATTCCTCAAACCTCTATCTCTCAGTCTTAACACAATTTGACAAGCCAATTTAGATTTCACAATTTAATACCTCACACTAACTCACCACCTATCATAGAGATTTTATAGTTCACTTAGGTCCTAAACATATTCATAACACTAAACACCATGATCATTAGATTAAATTAATCTTGTCAAAGAGTCTCAAACACATCATTTTCCTTATCACACTTAGAGCAGTCAATCTGACTCAAAACATAATCATGGTGAACATGACTCATAACACCTGTGAAAAAAATTACTTGATATTTTAATGAATTAATTTTGTCCTTAAAAATCCTTAGAAAAACTTAAATCACATAGACATAAAATTATAATAGTAAATAAGGAATGCATAGACCAATATCTGAACTCAACCTTTCACTATTCACCTTCACTTAAACAAGCCACTTTGTGAGCAACATATAGCCCATGTAAGAGAAAAAAAACACTTACCATAAAAATTAAAATGAGGCATAGATATTAAAAAAATACCCCAAACCATTTTATCTATCCCTAGTCACCTATAACTTTTCCCTAATCACTTTTTCACTATGCCTAGTTTCTTTCACTGTTTTCACTCTTTGGCAGATTTAGTGATAGGAAAATGTGATTGACCAAAATGTATGACAAAAAATATGATAATTTACAAAATATTTTATTTTAATTAAGAAAAATTATTATCCTTCAACCACCAATAACTTTCATGTGTTGACTTGGTTAACTCTACCTGTAGAATAAAATTCTCTAGAAATAAGCACTTTTTGTACCTTCTACTCACTACGCTGATAAACCAAAACCACATGGGGATGATTAGAAGATATATATACATAATAAAATCATAAAAATTTAATTTAAAATCCATTATGGGAACTAACCTTTCATATCTTTCCAATCGCTCCACTATGAGAGTTTATAGGAGGGTTTTGTCCAATTTACATTATTAATGAATGTTCATAAATATATATACCTAAAACCACTAAAAAATGCTTGTAAAAACTTATTAGGTCCATATTAAATCTATAATAAAATGATAATGTCACCATGAAAAGTATACACATGCCGAAAATCATCAAAACTTTCTTCTTGAGCTCTCATCTCTTTATTCTGCATGCATATGAGACCTTCCAATGTTGTTTCTTGCTTTGACTTCCACATCAAGACCTAAAACTTGGTAAAAAACATTGAAAAATATTTTAAAACCTCATTTAATTCCTAATTTTTCTAAACCATCTTGACAACTCACCTTTACCCTCCATTTGGACCTCATTAGGTCTCTATGCATATTAGGTCTAGAACCGCAGACCATACTTTGACCAAGATACCACCTTGAAACCTATTAAAATGTTATAACCACATTAGAAACATTTCATACACATTAATTAAATGATAAAAAACTTCCCACCTTATACTCACTAGCCTCAACCTGCTCAACACAATAGGCTACCAGGCTTATGCCACCACACAAGGTCTCTCATGCCAAAACTAGACTTCTCAAAGTATTCTTGTCATTTCATGATATCATCCTTCATCAATGACATAAACACTTTGTCATTAAATTTTAAATCAATTAAAACAATTTCAAACATGTTTTACTTTATTATTTTAGTTTTGGGTTAGCATAATGATGACATGTGGATGGATCTTACTGCTCTACTTGCCCAGGATATTTGTACTAGGAACTATGCTGACATAACCTCTAAGTGAGTGGTATGATGACATAGATGGATATCACTACCCCAATTTTTAGGGATATATATATGAGTAACTCTTTTATCATCATCTATGGTTGAGTGGGATGATGAAACATGGATGGTTATTGATACTCCACTTGCTTGGGATATTCGTATGAAGAAATATGTTGATGTCACCTTCAGGTGAGAGGGATGATGAAATAGGGATGAAAATCACTAATACACTTTGCTAGGATATATATGAGGAAATATGATAATTCCACATTTAGATGAGGAGGAGGATGATGCATGGACATATATAATGGATTCACTTATTTGGGATATCTATATGAGGAACTCTACTGATGTGACCTCTGGGTTAGTGGGATGGTGACTCCTAGATAGATCCTGATGATTTACTCACTTAGATGACTTATGTTATTTACTTGAGCTTAAGGTTATTAGAATAATAATACTACATGGAAAAATTAGATGACCTTATAAAATTTCTAAGGAAATATTTAAGCACACAGTAACATGTTTAGGACACAAAATATACAAAGAATCAATTAAAACTATAAAATGTTAGCCCAGTTAGTCATTCAATCATAAATCAAACATATAATTAAGTATTAAGTTAAATACAAATCAAAGGTGAAAAGTGAATCATATAATATGGCTTATGAAAAAATTTGATTCTCCTATAACTTTGAAACATACAAAAAAATTCAAAATGACCTTAAGTTTACACTTTTTTAAAATTCCACATCATAGACTTCTGGTTCATGAGACCTTGAATTAGGATATTCAATCAATAGTGGGTACTTATTTATATTTTATCATAGATTTTGTGTGTTAGAGAACAACAAATGGTGACTCAGAGTGAAAAATAATCCTAATTATTTGAGAACCCAAAATCTCAGTAATACATCATAACCAAAATATAGCTCTATTGAGAAAAGAATAAACAAACCAAACCCTGATAAAAGACTCCTACTTCCTCATGCAACATACTATTCCTTTCCATTCTTTTGGTTTGAGTGTGTGATTTTTATGAAATTAATTTCCCTTGGTTATGAGAGTTTTAAAAAATACCTAAATAAACACTGTATGTTTCATTTTGACCTCAAAGTTTATAATCAAATAGTGAGGGAAGACTAGGCATTGCTTTACCGCCAGCCATGCATCTATAGTCCTGACAGAGATACTTCTGATTCCACTCAAAAGCATACCTCTACTGCTAATCAAATTTCCATATCTCCAATAGAGATTATTTAAAACACCCATCTTCTATCAGTTTGTATGATTGTTTTTTTAAACATAGATAGAAGAAGGGTTAAAAATCACCATTGATTGGGTGTATGTATAATAAAAATTATTTTAATCAATATATTTTTATCAGTGTGCATCCATTTCTATGTTTATTATCTCCCATCAGAGTTTTAGCATGTAATGGTGCTAATGATATTTGGAAATGGAAAGCCTTTCTAAAATTTGCATGAGTATATATGAGTAAATCCTAGAGGTCTAATAAATTCATATAGCCCAAGATAGAACCTAATTTAGGCATAACACATAACTCAATCTGAATAACTCAAGTACTATAACATATATCCTTGTGAGAATAAATTTTGCATCATTTTAAATCATCCCCTTATTTTGGAAAGTCTTGTATGACTTTAGCATAGGAAATTAGTTGGTCTATTTCACAATTTTAGAAAACTAATCTATACATCATAACAATAAGTCTACTGAAAGTACATGAAAAAAGTAGGAAACATTTAATATAAGAAAGCAAAAAGTATATTCTAAAAAATGGGAAATATAATTTACTCCTATGTCTACATCTCCACTTACAGTCACTTAAAATCATCTCTAGTTGGAGAAGCCATGAAATAACATTTCAAAAATTGTCCATTGTCTAGAAAAGTGAGGTAATTACCTTAGAGGTCCTTCAAGTGGAAATAATTATTACCTATAATTTATCATACTTGATATGGTCCAGTCAAAAAATGAGTGAACTTATTATAGTATCTTTTATTCTCATGTGTTTTATCCCATAGAAGCACCAAGTCTAAAATCATAAAGGCATTGATCTTAAACCTTTTTTCAAACCATCTTTTGACAATGTCTTGATATTTATTGAAGCTGTGCAGTGATTTAATTCTTGCATCTTCTAAAGATGCAAAATATCAAGTAGTCTAGAATGTATTTTTTCATTTTATTTCGTGTACTCTTGCGTAAATTGATACATTGGGTTTTTAGAGTTATGGGAAAAACTAGTTGTTGCCTATACATTAGTAAAAAAGTTGAAGCCCTAAGAACTTGCTTATGTATGGTTCGGTCTGCCCACAGTGCATATTTTAATAAGATATGCCATTCCCTTGGTTTATACTATGTTGACTTATTAATGGCATCCATCATATTATTATTGGTAGATTTAACCACTTCATTCCCTTTCAAGTAGTAATTCAAAGAGAACTTGATGGTGATTTGGTTATTGTAGGCCCACTCTATTAATTCAATATATTGGAAAACTAGACCATTAGCACAAACTAATGATATTGGAGTTTCAAACCTGGTCAACATGTTTTCTTCCAAAAATTTGATGACATCCAACACTTTAGAATTCTTTATGGCCATAGCTTCTATCTATTTGGTGTAGTAGTCATTAGTTATTAGGACAAAATTGTGCCCTATTGAAGGTTTTGGGTTAATTACCCCAATAAATTTAAGGCCACATTGAGTAAAGGGGAATCCTTCTATGATTAGTTAAATAGGCATGACAACATTCACTTCTCTTTTCCAAAATACCTAACATTCATGACATATTTTAACATGGCTATGTACATCTTTGAAGATCATGGGAAAATAGTATCCCATCCTCAAAATGTTATGAGCTATTGTATTGCCTAAGGGATGTCCACTACCAATATTTTGATGTATTTTTCAAGATGTTAGTAGATTATTCTCTTGAAACACACCTTAAATATATTCTCTCATAGCTATTTATATACAAGACTCCCTTATTGATCATGTAATGAGTTGATTTGAAACTAAGGGCTCTTCTTTTCTGTCAGTTTAACTCAAGAGGGTATGCACATGTGAGTAAGTAGTGGATGATTTGAATATACCACTAACCACCAACTACCCAAGCTTCATTGATTTATTCAATGAAAATGAATGGATTAGTTTTAGTCATGAGATCAATTATTCCTTGGTCCCTCACCATCTTGGTTGGACTTATTTTAAGATCAAACTCCTTAAGTTTAGCCATCTATTTACCTCTTCTTTCACCCAATTTATTCTATCCAAGTGTGAGCTTAATAGTCAGGTCTAGAATGATGGTGTATGTCTTTTTTCTCAAGATATAATACCTAAAAATTTTCACAACTTTGATCGAGGCATATATCTATTTGTATATCATAGAGTATTTCAAATTTGCATCTTTTAGATTAATGTTTATTAAGGCAATGAAATGTTCATTTTCACCAACCTTTTGTGTAAGTACAATAGTTATAGTATGTTTTGAAGTGAATTAATAAAAGTATAAGTCCTTATTGAAGCTAGGGATAATGATAAATAGAGTTTGAGAAATAAAAATCTTGATGTCTTTAAATTCTCTCTTAGCCTATGTTTTCCACTTTATCTTAGTATCTTTATTCAACACAACATTCACTAGCTTAACAATCCATAAAACTAGAAATGAATTTCCATACAAAGTTAATCTTACCAAATAAAGACTTTAAAATGTTTTTTTTGGGAGGTGTCATCTTGGAAATGGCCTAGAATTATTATGGATCCATAAAGATCCCATCCTTAGTGATGACATGACCTAATACTTTCCCTTTAATGACCTTGAAGATGTTCTTCTTTGGATTAAAGGAGACTACATATATTCTACATCTATCAAATACTATTTGAAGATGAGTTTCATCATCAATCCTATATTTTTAATACCGTGTCAAGTCATCCATATAGATGATGATTCATTTTATAGCAAGTTGATAAAAGGTGAAGTCCATCACCTTATGGAAGGCTGCTCCTACATCGACTAGGCTGAAAGGCATATTTTTATATGCAAAAGTTCCCCACTTGGTGGTAAAGGTAGTCTTCATTCTGTCTTGTGCTTCCAACAGAACTTGGTTATAGCCTAATAATCCATCCTTAAATGACATCATCTTAGATCCATTGACCATCTGAATTACCTCATCTATGGAGGGTAAAGGATAGTTATCCTTTCTTGATGCTCGATTTAAGTTCCTAAAGTTAACAAAAAGCCTAATTTCTCTATTATTTATAATTGGAAATAGATTGGATACCCAAGTAGAATGCTTTATTGGAAAGACAATCCCAACATTAAATATCTTTTATACCTCTATTTGGATGAGAGGTTCTAGTAATGTATTAACTAGCCTTTGTCTTTGCCTAAAAAGCTTGTGTCCTACCTTCAAGGGAATGGTATGTGTGATGAATCTAAGGTTGAAGACTTTCAAATATTTATATGTCTAAGTGATCATGTCTTTATGCTCTACCAATATATTCTTTAAATTTTTTTTCTCACTTTCAATGTAACTTAGAATAATGTTCACATACTGAGGATGTTGGTTAGTGCCCAGATTATCCTTGATAAAATTAGACTCTATTACTTTAGGTTGCTTCTAATTTTATTTAGTGCATAGATTATCCTTGATAAAAACAAACTATGTTTCTTTAGGTTGATTTTTCTTTTGATCTTGTGGATCTACATCGAAAGTGTACTCTAGGAAAACCATCCCTAGAGGGATGTGGTTTTCCTTTAGCTATAAGACACCATCATCTCCCAGATCTTCAATATGCATGGGATCCACATCCTTTTCATCTATTAGATGAGATTTAAAGGTCCCATAACTTCTCATGAATTTGAAAATCTATCGATCATCTTTAAATACCTAGAAGTTATCCACATTGTTTGTAATAAAAGAGAAAGGAACCATCTCCATAGAGAATTTTTGAATTTTGGATTCTTGGAGTAGTTCTAGATTGGTAGATGAAGTTTCTAGTGAATATACCATCTATTTTTG
Organism: Torreya grandis; assembly: GCA_037957365.1. Classification (NCBI taxonomy): domain Eukaryota; kingdom Viridiplantae; phylum Streptophyta; class Pinopsida; order Cupressales; family Taxaceae; genus Torreya; species Torreya grandis. Next base: position 2,388,942 of record JARHVA010001303.1, read on the forward strand.
TTCCCATGGGATATTCCTAATGTTTAATGCGTCAAAGGACTTATTTAGGTCCCATAATTGGTGGTTATACTTATTCAATTAGGTGAGCTTGCATTGATAATTATTTTCAATCTTGTTAACATCTAGCTCTGAATTGTCCAAGATTTGTAATTACTTGATGTTATGCTTCAAGAAAAATTGTAGGCTAAGGATTAGAGATTCATAATTAACTCTATTACTACTATAGGTGAATTTTAGTATGTAGGTAGCTAGGTACTACTTACCATCTAGGTATGTCATGGATACACACCACCATAACCTTACTTCAATCTAACTCCATCAAAATAGAGAGTCCATAACTGAGAATGACATTCAACTTATTATTCATGAATATTTTTATTGGTAGTAAATTCATACACTCCTGCATGCATATATGTAAATTCAACCTTCTCATTCTTGGTGTTGTAATTATTGATAAGGTACTTCATGTTTAGTTATCTATCCACCCAAATCTAGTTGGCCACTCATTGTAAAGTCAACCACATGTGTGAGAAATCTATGACCATGTACCCATTCAATGTCGTTAACCATTCACAGCTCAATAACATGCCATAAACTTATGGAATGTTAATGACCAAAATATTTATGTATTTTTCCACATGTGGTTCTAATGCCAGTTAGATGTTTATATTTATCAGTTCTCTAATGTATGGGACATAGGACTTATCCAATTGTAGGACCAATCTTTTTGACTTATCTGGGGTCAAACCTAGCTTCTTGCACAAAATTATTGGCATTAATTAGCTGAGGCATCTGAATCAACCAAGAAATTATGCACATTCTTTCTAAACATTATGATAGTCATCAATAATGGTGGTACTTTAGGTTTGTATTTATATACCATCATGTTGGCATGGGCAGATTTGGAATTGTAAAATATAGAGGATCTCCCACTTAGGGCCTTGAGAAATAACTCCCTATGTTAAGTGATATGAGCCAGTTCATACAGGGTGATATTATTCTCGATCTTCTTTATATACTTAATAGTGTTGTACCTAGATCTATTTTGTATTTTCATTATTTAGTGTTGATAACTTCCATTTAGAGGAGGTGGATTGTTATTTTCCTTCATATTTGGGGGAGTAGTAACATTGTTGTTCAGAGGAATGGAGGTAGCAATAGGCTGCTTATTCATCATATTGTAATTATTCCTTTGGAAATGTTAGAATAAATGATCCTCATTAGTATTATCCTCTAATTCATTCTCATTCTCTATTGGGAATGAGAATTCATAGGTCTCAAAGACCATTACTATAGTGAGATGTCCTAGATAAGTATAGGAAGATGGTTTTATTAGATTTACAAAAATTTCCTATGTATCTATCTCTTTCTAAAATATATCGAAAGCACTGTAGAACTCTATATGGTCCAGATCACTATGTTGTGTTGTGTTATGATATCAACCCTAGTTAGGAATATTTTATTCCATGGTATTTATCTCTATCACCTTGTTAGGTGGTTACTACTCTAGATTGTTTCCAAACCTGTTGAAAGTCATGTTGTACCTTTAGAATCTAAAAATATAGATATTATTATGTCCACTAGTGTTCCCCATGCACTTCTGCATATTCATAAATTCATTGATTAATTTTCACACCATCTGTTGAATAAATTTTTGTTCTAATTTTGTGGAGTCAAAAACATTACCTTATGTAGTAGTAGTATCAACTTATATCAAGGATTTATTTTGGATTTGCTGGTTAGGTGTAGGTGTAAAATTATTTAGGAAACTAAGGTGCTGATTAGGTGAAGCATGGTCCGAAGGCAAATATGTGCACACTTGGTTCTGGTTTTAGGCCACAATATTTTGATTTATATTTGGAATTAGGATGAAGGCTAGGAAAATATGACCAAGACTAAGTAGGGCCAAGGCTTGTGACTAGGGGTTTAATTATTTGTCAATGTTGATAGATTTAACATATGCTAAAGTTTATGCACTGACATTTAAAACTCTATGAAGGAAGATGATAGTCATAGGGTCAAAGGAATTCTTATAAATTTTGAGGGCCAATGCCTCCTTAGGTTCGTAAGCAGTCTAAAAATGGTATACATTTTTTAGAAATTTGCATAAAGGCCCATATTGCCTCATTTGGTTCTCTTCTCATACTTTCAAAGTGTTGATATTCCATACTTGCACTGGTGACTTGGTTTTACTATGCCAAAAAGATGTTTTTACATTGATCCCAAGTCATAATTAAACTTTATGGGATGCTGAGAAACTAGTCATTGGATGCATCTTATAATGTGAAGGTAAAAAGTATACATTCCATGTCTTCATGGGTTATATTCAATATTACTAAAGTAATTTTAACATCCTTGGTATGTTATTCAATAGTCATACCTCTTGAGGGAGAAAAGGAAGTAATATACTTCTCAAGGTTTTTGGGTAGATCATGCACATATCTAGGGATGTTGATAGTAAAATTAGTTAACCAAGTTTGGGCATTTGGGTGTAATGGAAGATGGGGTTGTCTACCTAGAAGGTATGATTGAGCCCAAAGTCTCTTCCTAACACCTTTATCAAACCTAACTTTTTATGGATTTCCAAAGGTAGGTATAGAAAGTTAGTGTCTGAGGTAGACCTTGTTAATATTTTGAGTATATCTAGTACAACTCAAGTGATTATTTTTGAATAAATATAGTTGGAGGTTTGGGCCCTCCTATCACTAAATAAATTCTTATTTATTTAATAATGCAAACATTAGAATTGAAAAAGTGAGGGTGTCAAGTTAAATTCCAATAAACAAACCACAAGGTCAGAAGTTCCATCCCATAAACAAATTGAGGTGAAAATAGAGGTTAAATCCCTCATTCTAGTACCAAATAAATTATTTTTGATGTGGGTTTTATGCACATTATGGAGCCTTATGAAGTATCCTCTATAATTTCATGATTTATGAATGAATATTCACTCTAAGGCACAAGTTATGGGGTATTAGGTTTTATAAACAACCTATTGGTGGAATAGCGGTGAGTGGAGTAGTTATTTACCATAGATGGGTTTGACTATGCATGAATATAAACCTACTTAAGATGGGTGGATTAATTATGGATTTAATATATGGTGGGAATGACCAAAATAAACTCAAAAAGAGAGAAGGTAAGGTATAAAAGAAGGCCTGTAGACCAAACAAAATGAAGCCTTTCTAAGCCAATACTTGAACTATAGGTTGGACAAGTAACCATAAACTAATGTTTTTTGTAATCTATTATAATCACACTAAGAATAAAACATAGTTAGTATTATAAATAAACAATAATACAATAAACTTGAGCATATACAATCAAAGGTTATCACGTTTGTAAGATTGTGTTTGCAAATATACAATGGGGGGACTATGATTAATACACAAAAGACATTAAAATTAGTAATAACAAAAAATGAATAAATGTATTGAAAATAAAACTCATGAAAAAATATAAGACTAAGATAAAAAAATGATATAACTTCTTACAATATTCATAGGTTTGGAGAAGAATCAGATTTGCACATCAAAAATAACTGCAGAACAATATGTAGAATTTCCTATTAATCTTAATAGCTAAAATTCTCCTCCCTTTAGGATCAGGAGGATACCAATATATATATAAGATTTATATGTGGATTCCTCATCTCTAAATCAAAGTGTAAAATTACATGTATAAAAATAGAACAATGTGCTAATTCTAATGCAAGACATGCACATACAATGGTATTTAGCCAAAATAGAATTCTTCGACTAAAATATAATATATGCATGCCAAATAAATTAAGATCTAATAGTTAAAAATTATTTGAATCATGTAAATACATACATATTTAAGGGGGTGATGATGTGGCACCATTGGAAATAAAAAATGATGGGGTAGCAGATGTAGAAAATGAAGTGGATGAAACTATTGTAATAACTTGGGTTATAGCTTGAATTGACACTATCATTGTAGATACACTAGAAATTACCACCAATATAGTTGTAGAAATGATTATTAGAAGTGGAAAATATATTATCCCTATTTGAATTTACACTAGTATATATCTTAGAGACTCAGTACTTTGAGGAAGTGCTAGTGGTGCCCTTGTTACTGAAGTTGCTTATTTTACTAATTCCATTTGTAAATATAATACATGGCTAGCCTGGAAGTCAATATGAATAGTTTTAAACTCAAGGAAAGACATATTAAATTTTTTTTGGAGCTTATCCATCAACTTATTATGTGTGAATAATAAAACTTTGGCCTCCAAATGAAGTGTCTCAGTTCTTATAATTCTATCCCTAGAAAAATTCACTATTTCTATGATTTCCTTATTGGTTCTGTAGACTATGCCTTCAATTTTAGCTCAAAAGATGTCAGTTGTAGCTCATAGGAGATTCTAAAAAATGTGATTAGGAACTAATTTACCAAGATCAGTGTTTACCTCTATTAATCTCATATATGTAAAAATAGTACCACTTCTCTCTCTTGATTTGTAAATTGTTACACTAGAGTATGTGTATCTTGATGCCAATCAAGCAAGTTATCCCTCTTAGTAGTGATGTAGTTATAGGCCCATATAAATTGTGTTGATTTTATTAGGTTTAAGTGGGAATACACCTTATTTATAGTTTCTTAAATTAAAAAGTGAAGCTTACTATGTATATCCTTAATTTTATTGAATAATTGAATTATGCCCCCCCACTTGTACTGGTATGTACCATTTATAGAATTTATTAAATTAATGGTGTCATAAATATTTTTATCTACGCCTTTAAACTTATCTATTATCTCCACAGGATATTGGATATCAATCCTCTCTAGTGACCTCTAAATGGATTGGTCATAGCTTTTGAAAATTTATTTGATTACCCCTCTAGTAGCATCTACAAAGCTATACGTATCTTCCCTGTATATATCTAGGTCTGAGGGATTTAATTTTTTCTCTTTGTTAGAGAGAAAATATCTTCTCTCTATTTTAACTTGAATTTTTATCTTTCTATAAACACAGTCTTTATTTTAACCTTACTCAAGGTATTAGTTTGTCTATCAAAGTGGAACTTGATTGTTAGTTATTCAATAATTACTAGGTCTTACCTTCATGCTTCCTCTTGTTACAACTACTTAATCCATGAGGGAATATTAAAAAAACTTGATGCTATAATTAATTTACTTGCCTTGTAAATTTATGAATAGAATAAGGAGATTACCTTGGAGGATGCACCACTATGGGAAAATATGTCCCTAATGCAATTAAAGGAGGTATAGCCTTCCTCCATCTAGAGACCTAATTTTGTGTTGGTGTATCAATGATGTATTTAGTATTATAGATTCCCTATGCACTAAAGATTTAGGGGAATATTCCTAAGCATATTTCCAAATGGGAATTCTTAATTATATAGATAACCTAGGGGGTGTGGTCCATGCAATAAAAATGGAAGTGGACACCAGGTTTTCAAAATGTAGTCCCATTGATGTCTTAGGGAATTAGGGACTAGTTCTAATAAAGAAAGAACAGGTCATTAAAGTGTTAATTAGACTTTATAGGTAACTTATGACTGATGTGTATGAAATCCCATTATTAATAGCATTAGTAGGAGGACCCATAGTATAAAATTAGGCTATAGTGGATAAAATTGGTAGTGTAATCACCTGAGGTTTATTTTTTTCGCTCAAAGAATGCACAAAATGAATATTATTTATCACACCAATTATAGTGGAAATAATTGAGGAAATTTTAAAAGAATGATGGATTATTGTACTTACAATTTGAGAGTAGCTAACTAGGGAAATGGTTATATTAATTGTTACCATTATAACCTAAGATAGAGAGCATGGGGGTGTAGTTGATGACAACCCCTATATTGAGGTATGTATTTTTGACTATGTATCCCCATTTACATCTCTTTATTTATTTGATAAAAAAATTGATGGATACCATGCTAACATCTCCTTGGTTAACCTCTTCAAATTCACCTAATATCTCAATTCTTCCATACTGAGTACTCTCTTCAGTCATCCATTAATCCTTTTCCTCAATTTTATTTGCCTCATAAAATGAATTTATTTCCTTAATTTCCATCTTGGACACCCATTCCTCTTCGGTTACCCATATTTTGTCTTATTCTTCATTGTCATAAATTTAAATAGGATATGATATTTCTTTACCCTTTCTTCTATCTTCCCTTTCCCTAGGAACTTATGCATGTTTCCCTTATACTTTCACCTTTTGAGGATAGATAGGAGGATTATTAGGATTCCTTTTATAGGTAATTGGTAGTTTAGAAGTATTAAGGGATGGCCCTATAGAATGTGGAGTGAGAGATGAAGGGATTTTAGTGATAATATGTGGTAATGAAATGGGGGGATTAGTGACCACTGGAGGAATCATAGGTGGTGAAGATGGTTGCTTAGGAGATTGGGGTACTATTATTGGTAGTGTTATAATAATAGGGAGTGACCTAAGAAGAGAAACAATGGAAAAATGAGACAAGAAATTATGGAGACTTACATGTTGTGCTATAGTTAATAGAGGCATTGGTAATATGAAAATAACCTAGTTGTTGTAGTAAGACTTATAGGTCTCTCTACACTAATTAGATGTTGAGGAGAAGTAGAAGAAAATAAACGTGCATGGGTAGTCTCAACTGTATCTTCCATACTTCTCTAAATGGGCCATCTTATCCCTGTATGTCTACTTGTGTGTGAGGAAGAGGTCCATGAATAGGTTTAGAAACCCAATGCTCTTTCTTAATATGATTGGCATTTTCCTTAGTAATTATGGGATCATATTGGGTCCTTTATCCTATAATCATTGACATTTTTACCCAATGCATCTTGATAGAAACCTCTGTGTCATCTTATGCATCCATGAACACATGGTCATGACTGTAGCACTGGTGACTATTTTTTATTTTCATTTTCCTCCCATAACTTTTGATTTGATCCTTGACATTATTCTTGGGGTCCTAATGCATAAATGGTGCCCATTTTAATCCATAATGCACCCTTATTATTAAAATATATTAGAATTTATCCCATCTTATATATTAAATTAGACTAATGCTGAGAGGGATTGCATGGACAAATGCTTACTTAACCCTTCATAAATCAACATCAACACTGTCAGCTAATTGAGTAGTAATTTATTGCTTAGATAATTTGTCAAACACACATCAGGGTAAGTACAAAGGGTGTGTCTTGGTACCTTTTATCTTTATTATAGTACACTCAGGATAAAACTAGAAGTCACCCATTTTTTTAATAGTGTTCTTTATGGGTTATGACATCCTAGGCATGCTCTTCTCATAAATGACCTAGTACACCATAGGGTAAAAGGTTTATGTCAACATTTTCATTTTATTTATGAACCTGTGCACATATAGGACATTAAATTCATCACAAATATTATTCTTGGGTATTTTTTGGATGGTTTCCAAGGTTCTTCATATGTTGAATGCACATTTACAATCACACCATCTACCAAATAAGACATCATATAAAAGTTACCATCTATTAAGCTTTTTAGATTTTTGATTTGTAGTATCAAATTGGAGCAAATTATCTATCCTATGGATATGATTTTGTTAGAGGTTAGGATAATATTCAACAATAGGACCTATATTTTGTTGACATAGGAAATGGTTGAGAAACCATATATTTTTTTAGTAGGTTCATGATAATGCTTATGTCTAGTTTGAAGATAACAATATGGATAGTAAAAGTAGGGCTATGAATCATAAAACTACTTGGGTTGCCAACACATTCTTGCAACTTGATGTGGATGTTATTTTCAAGAAATCATGAATTTACCATATCTTGCCTATAGGACATTTATAGTATAGGGATCCTATAGTACCTCTCAAAATTATTTCCACTTATGTATGCTATTGGAATCTTGCTAAGTATAAAATGTAATGTTTTCCTAGATATTTTACCATTCACAAATAAATCAAATAATAGGTCAATACAAGGCATTACCTCTGGTTTAGCTATAGGGTTGTGTAGACTGACTACTTTTATTACCAACAAGTCATCATTATACCTTTGTGTGAAAATTAAAAGCTGATCTTTAACCTTGTATAGATCAACTACTTTGACCTCATCCTAAATAGTAGAGTAATGTTTGAAATCATGGTTAAGATCCACTAAATCAAACATTGTGTTGGTGTACTCAATTAGTCCTATAATTGAATATGTAGAAGGAGGTGAAGTGAAAGATAAGGAGGCCATTGAGACTTTATGAAGAAAATGTATATTTTGTCAAGAGTATATAATTTCTTAGTAAAAATAGAGATCTAAATTTTTAATGTGCACTTGGTAACTCAAATTATATTGCTTTGGATGTGTTCAATTTGAGAATTAAATGTATTAATTCACCAATTCATGTGAATTAATGGCAATGTCTTTCACTCCATTCCATGTTTAATATTTCTATTTGAATTTTTTAATTCATATTTCCATGAATTTTATTTCCATGTGGCTTCTTTTACTGCTCTTGGATAGTTAGTCAACATAATGTGATAGATGTCTCTTTTCTATAATTTTAGGCTTGGACTTCATGACTTGTTATTTACTTATGTGGTTGAGGGACACATAGTTGAGGTACATGTGTTTGTGTATTGTTACTCCACTAATAATGGAGCTATGGCCTAATGTACTTTATTATTTTAGCTTTAGGTTAGTGGGATGATGACACATGAAAAACTCTAATTACTCTTCTTTCCTAAAATGCCCATATGAGGAACTCTGCTAATATCACCTCCAATTTAGTGGGATTATGACACATGGATGTCTCTCATTCCTTTGCTTACTTAGGATATCCAAATGAGTAAATCTACTGATGTCACCTTTAATTAAGTGACATGATGACATGTGGATGGCTCTCACTACTCTGCTTGACCTAATTTATGTATGACACATTCTACTAACGTCACCTCTAATTATGTAAGATGATGACATAGATGGATCTCACTACTCCACTTTCCCAAGATATCCATATGAAAAACTCTGATGATGTCACCTCTAGGTGATTAGGATGATGACATGTTGATGACTCTTGATACTCCACTTTCTTGGGATATCTATACAAGGAAATCTATTTATGTCACCTTTGGATGAGTGGGATGATGACACATAGATGGAACTCACTGCTCCACTTGCCTAAGATATATGTATAAGGAACCCTACTGATATCACCTCTAGGTTAGTGGGATGGTGAATCTTAGCTAGATCCTAGTGATCCACTTGCTTGGGTGACTTATGCTATATACTTTGGTTTTGGGTTAGTGGAATAATGTCACATAACAAAATTAGATGAGCCAGGAATTTTTTGATGAAACATTTAAGCATGAAATAACTTTTTTAAGACACAATATAGACAAAAAACCAATGAAAATCATAACACATAAGCCTGTCATTCATCCAATCATAAATCAAACATATAAGTAAAAATATAGTTAAAGGAAAATCAAAGGCAAAAATTGAATCATTTAATATGGCCTATACATAGCTTCAATTATCCTATAACTTTGAATAATACAACAAAATTTGAAATTACCTTAATTTTATGCTTTTTTAAAAATCTACGTCATAGAATTTTGGTTCATGAGATCTCAAATTAGGATATTAAATCAATAACAGGTCCTTATTTGGATTTTAAAATGGCATGTGTGTGTTAGGGTACAACACTTATGTTTGTATTTTAGGATGTAGTTCATGGAGTACACACTTCTTATATTTGATAGTATGTATAATGGACTTACTATTTCATGGGTGTTGATGTTATGGTATAATGTTTTGGACCTAACATCATGGATGCGAAAACTAGTGGTTAGTGCACATTGTCACATGTTAGAATGAAATATAAATGATTTCATGGTAGACAATGCTCATCGTAAATTTTTTGATATTAAGTTGTTTGACCCTAAATTGAGATGGGTTAATATAATATAGGGTTAATAATATATAAATTAATAAGCACAATGGTGATAAATAAATCTATAATAGGTTAATTAAATACAAACTTAGAAAAATAATATTTTAAATTTAAACACTAAGATATGATAAAAATAGTAACTATGCCTAGTGATTGATATTGTAAAATTGGAAAAAAGTACTTAATTGGTCAATTATGTTCATTAAAATTTGATATGGAATAGGCTTGGAAATAGATTGGATTAGTGCCATGGATTAGTTATCAATTTCTAATTTTTTTCACCCTATAGCCTCAAACAATTTCATTGACCTTGGATAGTTACATTGATGATTCCATCTGACTTGGACGTAGGTGTCCAATACAAAATACCTAATGGATCTAGATGTGAAAATCTAGGATATTCTGGGTTCTATGTCACCTTCACTTTAATGTGCTTAAATTTGAATTGTGAATTATCTCTCCTTATCAAATAACAAAACCCTAGTTCTTCAATTTCATAATAACTATGGAAAAAATGGTTTAATGGGATCACAGTGTTAATTCAATCCTAAATTCCCCTATATTATTGGATACTTATTACATATCCACTACTCTAAATAGGTCCTCAAACTGATTTATTTCTCCTCTAATGTGTTGGCTTGTGTGTACACAAGGGTGAAATATGTGGAAAGCAAGTAAAATAATGACCTATCTTGTAACTTATAAAATATGACTCATGGGATACTCCAGTAATTTATACCTATAGATGTGATGTCCTTATGAATAATATATAATTAGGAAAAAATAGGGAAGCTTTGTTCATTTTATTTCTTGATTGAATTATTTTGGTAAGTTTCCTTGTGAGAGGTATGAATTTGATAGGTGAGGAATGAATGAGGGTTGATCTTATATATATATATATATATATATATATATATATATATATATATATATATATATATATATATATATATATATATATACCAATCCCTTTTTGAAATATCTCACATTAAATCACTTAGGCCAACCATAGGGATACATTTCATTTGCAAATTTGATGACTGTATGACACTAAACACTTGTGTTAGAATAAAATACTTGCATTGACATAGGCATCTGAATAGGACATAAGTAGGAATATACAAAATAGACACAAGTCCAAAACTTGAAAAGATAGAATATAAGGAGGTTCAAAACACTCTAAACATGATAAAAGGCCTAGTTCATCATAATAACATTGGTTAGACTAAGAGATAAGTAATTTAGCACAGAGAGATAGTGTATGTGAGCCTTTTAGAAATGTAAAGGTATAGAAGATGAATGTACATCCATGATATGTATTTTCTAAGAATACAAGACTGAGGTGATAAATAAATCATATTTAGTGTCTAAATTTCCCCCCTTAATCTAGTAGTGAAATTTCTAGTTTTAAGGTAAAGAAATGTGTACTTAGGTGTGTATAACACATAGTGCCTTTGTGTAAGTCCCACTTGAGTGCCTTTTTGGTGACTAAACTAAAACCAAGATCATGTTACAATATATAATCAATGCAATAATATGAAATCAAAATCATTGAAATGATTTAAATATAAATATAAAGGTTTAGGAGTACACTTGTGTATCGATGCAACTGCCTTGCCTTTTGGTAACTAATCTTGAAAAGGTGTATCATTATGAATCATTTAAATTGAGATTGGGATAAATGTGAATGTGGAAGTGCATATATATATAGAGGTTAAATTATAAATTTTCCCCCAACCTTGGATAAAAATGTTATTTTCCACCTAGTAGTTGAGATTAACTCAACCATTGAATCTAATCATACTTATAACTTGGTGAGTGTGAGTTGATCCAATTAAACCCACACTATAATTATGGTGAGGTTAAATGATGAAATTGAGTCCAACCTATAAAATTGGAAATATTAAGTGATTTAGTAACCTCAACCATACCAAAAATTGAACCAAGTATTGCATTAGATTGGTTAAATAACATCCTATAACACTCCAACCTAGTGAGCTAAAGTTTGTAGAAATATTTTGAAATGTGAAATTGATTTTGATTTTATAGTTTAGGTGTTATTTGAATAACATATACACCTTATATATGTGTATTTTTGAAACTTGGGTATAAAAATTGTGCAAATGTATATAATTATGCCATAAATGTGTATCTCAATCATATAATTATGCAATTTGGCCAATTTTCAAATGTGAGTAAAACCAGAGATTGTAAAAAGCAAAATGTAGGATTATATTTATTAAAAAATAATATTAGATATAAAATATTCCACACACTACTATATTCCATCACATTCATATCCATATCTATAGATAAAAATATATAGGAAAACCATAGCCTATAAATAATTAGTCAACAACCCATGATTCTCTCCTAGAATCATGTGGTTGTTAGAACTATTACAAAAAATAATATATTACAAATATATTTTTTAATATATTATACTAAAAATATAACATAATCATAAGTATTATTTTACCAAATGGTAAATCACCACTTACCATGAGAATAATAATTCCTAACATACCCCCCTTAGTGTTTTCATGGTAGAAAAAACCTTTAACACTTATTATATGGTTGATCACCTCTGTTCACTCATGTTCTTGGAACACACATGTAATGCATCAGGATATCACATATAACTATGCAACATCAGGCTTACATGAAACACCAAACAAGTTGTATCTTCACAAATGGATTTCATGGATGGATATAGTGACCATCTAGGTATGAATAGGCACCCATGATTCTATTAAACCTCCAAATATGTATAATAATGGTTTTTAAGGCTTTGACCAACAACCTTACAAATGGTTTTATAGGATCACCAATAACCCTTCACAAATGGTTTTGTAGGTTCGCCAATAGCCTTACATAAATGGTTTTTTAGGTTCATCAATAACCTTACAAAAAAGGTTTTATAAAGGTTTACCAAAAACATGGTATGAATAGGAATACATCTTACTATTTAACCTCTACAAGTATCATGATGTTGCTTGTTTTTTGTGCTTTCATTTTTCCACTATATGTTTACATTAGGGGACTTCATTAGGAATAATCACATATACAAGTGAATAGGAACATACCACATATGTTCTTATTTTTCACACCACTCAAAAAGAAAAAAAAAGTCACCATACCAGAAGTGTGACCCTGTCATTGAAAACTGAGAGAGGTTATTGTTTGACCTCCTTCTTCCTTTACCTCTATCCTCTTACATCTACTATTTAGTGAATATGGTGGTGAATCTCAATAGTTTTCACATTGTTCTTATTATAACTTGCCCTCTCAATGTGAAACAACTTGGATGTCAGTTTCCACCAAAAATTCATCCATTACAATAAATATTTTTAAACTCTTAATGAAATCGACACACTATATTGACATACTTGACACTTTGAAACTTTTGAGTGTTTATACATTAAAAATTAATTATAAATTATAAATAGAATGCATAATAACTATATACTTATTTAAAAATAAATATCTATAAAATTGCATTAATAATCCTCAAAACTAGACTTTAACAAAAGCTAAGACACAATGTTAATCGTGACTAAAACTCATAATAACAAACTCCTCACTACATCATTTATTAAATATGACAAAACAAACCCTAAAATATAAACTTTGATGAATGGATAAAATGGTTGAAAAAACTTATATAAGTGACTAACATGAATGAAGGGTACAATCTAAGTATTGATGCTATGATAACTACTTTTATCTACTCCTTCTTAGGTCTTGAATGAGATGCCTATATAGTATCTTGTACAATTTTTTAAATTTATAATGGATATGACTATAATAATATATGATAATCATAATATTGTGATAATCATCACCGTAATACATTAATCCTCCTAAAAATGGACACAACTCTTATTTATAGACTTGATGCAAAGCACATAAATTGTTATTTGCTTATGGAAGATACTTTGTTGAATATATATGCATGGTGACTAGAAGAACATGAACTTGACTGACATTATAGGTATTATAGAGCTCATATAGGTGTTAAATAAGATGATCCTCCATTTTTTTATATGTATGTAGAATGTTTGAGATGAGTCTATACTAGTTGACAAGTCATAACTTAGGAGGGATATACCTATCCAAAAGATAAAGGGTATACGTATTCACTTCATTTCAATAATTATTTTCACATCTCCAAAAAACTATGACCATCAGAGTAACAAGTGCATCTGATAAATTACATCTTATTATCATTACAATTAATAATAACTATGATAAAGGACTATAATTCAAAAATAATGCAACCTTATAGTTTTTAATGGCACACGAGAATAAATATGAATGTCACGATCAAGTTGCAATGTATCCTTACATCTATTGTATATCTAATGAGATGCATTGGTTAATGAACTAATAATTGAATGCAATAAAACCACAATATAAAGTAATACACATCAATATCATATAGTAGGTTATATTATATAATACAAATAATAAAAAATATTCAAAAGACTCTCATAATTGAATCAATATGGCTTTGGTACCAAATGTGAGTATAATCAAAGATTGTAAAAACAAAATGTAGGATTACATTTAGAAAACAATAATATCAAATATATAATATTCCACACACTACTATATTCCATCACACTCATACCCATAGGTATAGATACAAATATATAGGCAAACCATAGCCTATGAATAGGGAATAAACAACCCATGATTCTCTTCTAGAATCACATGGTTTTTATAACTGATACAAACAATAATATATTAAAAATATAGTTTGTAATATATTATAATAACAATATAACATAATCATAAGTAATATTAAACCAAATGATAAATCACCACTTACCATGAGAATACTAATTTCTTGACAACAAATCTGTAAGTTTGGATAACATGTTTCCAAAACATGCCCCATTATATATCTAAATTGATGAACTATGACAAATGTGGATAACATGTTTCCCTAACATGCCCCCACTAATTTACCCCCTCTTTTGAGGTGAGAGGAAGTAAAAATTGGTAGTCACCCTACCTCAAAAGGATAAGATAATTATTTAATATATGAATGAACCATGTAGCATATAGGAGAAACATGTCTACGTAGATATATCATTGAAGTGTGTGTATGTGCATAGAGTTTAGGGAAAACTACATATATATTTAAGATAAAACATATGTGTTATATCCATAATGTGTATGCATTATTCAAATTTAGGTTCAAGAATTCTAAGCCTTAATGCATACATGTTATGTAGTCTACCATAACATGCACACATTATTCCCACTAAACTTGGTGGAAATAATGTGTATGCATTATTACCATTATGTATAGTAAAAATAACACATATGCATAATGGTCCAATCAAGTCATGAATGGATACAATGTAAAATAGGGATTCATTGGATATGGGCCTTTTACTAAACTAAATGTTAAGTATGAGGGTTACATTATAACCCTTATACTTTAAATTTATTTTAGTAAATATAAGAAATTAGGGTCACTCTACATATTATAGAGTTGGTCTTACATATGCACACCCTATGATGTGGAATATAGTTTAAAAAAATATAATCTTGTTATTACTTAAACATTTTAAGGGTTTTAGTATTGAACCTAGGGATTTTAGGGCATAACTTTTGTAATTGATGTCCATTTTTGGTAAATATATAGTCATTTTTAGGTTTTTATGCCTTCTATATTTCTTCCTAAAATTTATACGATTCTTAAGTTTGTCAAAATTGAAGTTTAAAAACTACTCAATTTAAAATCAAGCCAAAGTGGTGTGATTGTGGTAGCATAGGTTATATTGATGACCTACACACATAAAATGACCATTTTGTGTTAATTTCACTTGGTCATCATCCATCCCTCATCCCTAATCACTTCTTCCTTATCAATCATCACCATAATCACTCTCTCCTCATTACTCATTGTATATAAAAATTCTATTATTGACCCTCACCATACATAATCATATTTAATCACTCCTTCATCATCCCTAATCACTCCAAGCTCATTGACCCTCATTGTCCCTCATCATATCTAATCACTACTTCATCATCCCTCATCATCCCTAATCACTATTTTATTAAACTTAACCATCAATCATCATCTATACTCACTCCCTCATCATCCTTAATCACTCCCTCATTGACCCCCACCATCTCCCATCATCCAAAATCACTCCCTCATTGACCCTCACCATCCTTCATCATCCATAATCACTCCCTCATTGACCCTCACCATCCCTTATCATATTTAATAACTACCCCATCATCCCTAATCACTCTCTCATTGAACCTCACCATCCTTCATCATCCTTAATCATTGTTTCATCATCCCTCATCATTCCTAATCACTCCTTCCTCATCCATCATCATCTGTAATCAATCACTCATTAACCCTTACCATCCCTCATAATCCTTAATCACTCCCTTATCCTTACTAATAAATCCCTCTTTAAATCTCACCATCCCTCATCATCCCTAATTACTCCCTCATTGTCTCTCATCATCTCTACTCACTCATTCCTTGTCCCTCCTCATCCTTAATCACTCCATCTAATACCTTGATGGTGGGTGAAATATCTTCTCACTTATGACTAATTGGATTATTTTATAATTATAAATTTTACTCACTCAAATAAGTCCAAAATAAAATATTCTTACACTCATCCTATTTCACTCAAATAAGGAACTAAGATATATCATCTAATTGTGTAGTGGGATTCAAATATCTATATGGTGATCCATGTCCAGACCATGAAGAGAGTGTGTATCTAGAGCCATAGACTAGAATAAATAGGCAATAAATTGAGAAAAGGGTGGGATGAAATTATATTACTTACATATATATTATATTTGGGAATCTATGAATCCTAATCCCATAGTTGAGAATCAAAATTTATATCTATATAGATAGGGGAAACAAGAAACTAGTTGAGAATTTTGATCCCAACCCCATAGTTGACCATATATTCATAGTAGACTAGATTTTTAGATAGGTAGATAGGTAGCCACCAATTCAGTAGAGTGTGTTCTAATCCAATAGCTAATACAGTGTGTTTCCCAACCTAATTTGATCTATATCCAACATGATCTATGTCCAAATTGATATATAAATGGAATTAAGGGCATATACCTTAATCCAATGTATCGATAAGGGGACACTTAGAGTTTAGGCATGGCCTGATGGGCTCTATTGACCAACTAGATTTTTATCATAATTTGAGTATTCTCTGGTACCCAATATGGTATATAAAAATATGGCATAGTAATGGAACCCATGATATATATATATATATATATATATATATATATATATATGGGGTTCCATTACTATGCCATCTTTTGATATACCATATATATATATATATATATATAGGCCCCATTTTTAAGACCTTATTTTGATCTCAAACATTCCTTACCCATTAAGGTAATCAAAGCTTTCCCTACCTTCTTCATCTATGCCAAGGAGTAGGGTAAGGGAATCTTATATTTTTGATATCTAACTTTGATTCACCTAATAATTTATCAAGGTAAGATTTCCTTGTTGATATATATCAAGGGAGTAAGTAAAAAATATCAAGGGAAGTTTGCCTTCCTAGTATCTAGCTTTGATTTGCTTCTAGATTTAGGCATGGATATCAAGGGAAGATTACTTTATGATAGATAACTTTTTTCTTACCTTACCTACTTAGCTATGCCTATCTTGATAAGGAAATGGAATCTTTCTTCTTGATATATAAATTTGTTCTTGTCATACCTACTTTCCCTTTCTAGAATATATTCTTATATATCAAGGGAAGTTTGCTTCCCGATCTATAGCTTACATATGTTCTTTCTCTATCTACTTAGTTATGCCCTACATACTTATATTTTATTGTTGAAAAGGGAAGATTACTTCTCAATAGGTAAACTGAGAAATGAAGTTTTGAATCATGTTACATATGTAATAGATTTATACCATTGAGTATACCCTACCTAGTTTACCTACTTGAGTATTCCCTAACTAATTTACCTACTTGAGTATGCCCTACCCAATTGAATATCTGAGCCATATCTTGATCTTAATTATTATCTACCTAAATACCTTAGCCATATCTTGATCTTGACTATGCACTACCTACCTTATTATACATGAGTATGCCCTACCTACGTATATTTTACTTGAGTAAGGAAGGACATCTATATTGATTTTAGTAGTATCTATCTTGGGGGAGGATGTCTTAATCACTACCTACCCATCCCCTAATAAAATACCCAATACCCTAGTCACCCCTATCTATAGACATGGCCCAAACATCTAGTTATAGGTTATGTAGGCACTATCACCTATAAATTATTATAGTTGATAGACCAAAGTGCTACTCTACCCATGTAGCTCAAGTTGGCCCGACTGGGACTAGTCATATAGGTAAAGTTAGACATATAGGCATGGTTATATAGTTGGGCATAGTTAGGTTGGATAAATAGATACTCTATATGGATTGTATGAGGAGCTAGATATCTAAATTATACTCCAATTAAATTAGTGATAGAGATATCACATATATAAAAGAATATGAGATTTTATATAGAGGATTAGGTCACTATTGGTATAGGGATATAGATATCTAGGTAGTTAATTCCTCACTTCAACATAACATATAGTCTCATCCTCATAGCAAGTCAATTATACTCTATCCTATCCCACTCTAGAATGATATTGTCTCATATCATCTATTATATTTCATAGTCGACTCTATGTAGCCTTATAACTAATCAATCCAAATTGATAATATCTAGTCTATCTCTCTTAATCCTAATTGGACATATCTATATGTATTTATCTTAATCGATCAGTAGGCTCGATTGATTATATATAGCCTCATATCCAATTATGTCAATATTTATCAATCTGAATTGATAGGATCCCCATCCCAATGACCATATATATAAAGGAAAGGAAAGGAAAGTAAAGGAAAGGAGAGGGAGAGGGCCCAATCAAGAATAGTTGATCAAATTTGAGGGACTTGTTAAGCACAGAATATACTGAGAGGGGGGGTGAATCAATATATTATATATCTTATAAATCTTTCCTTTAACCAAATTCCACTTAATCAATCATTCAAGATATGCAATAAAACTTAAACAATAAACATCACACAAGATAGAGAGAGACACCAGATATAACGTGGAAACCCAATGTGGGAAAAACCATAGAGAATCAATCTCAAATATATTCATGAGAACAACCCCACAAGAGCACCATGCCCCTTTGCCAAGTACAAACCTTAGCTACAATTTGTGAGCACCAACCCATAGGAGCTTCAAACCCCTTTGCCTAGCACCAACCCAACACCTATTCATGAGCACCAACCCACGGGAGCACCAACCCCTTTACCAAGCACCAACCCAACAACAATTCATGAGAACCAACCCACAAGAGCACCAACCCCTTTGCCAAGCACCAACTTAGCAACAATTCATGAGCACCAACCCACAGGAGCACCAACCCTTTTGTGTATACCACACACCTATCTCTCAATGTTGCTATCTCAACAAATGATAGATCAATACAACATATCCTTCCTCTCTCTCACTTTTGCTCTTCTAAGCTAGATATAACAAATACAAATTATCTCTCACAATTGCTCTTCTAAGCTAGATATTACAATATCAAATCAACCTCTCACTTTCATATTACAAATGGCTACTCAAGCCTTTAATTATAGCTTTCCAAATGACCTTTGGCCTTCCCCCTTTGTGACCTTTCAATCCTCATGGAAAATGGTGCCAATCTTGGATGACCCTTGATATCCAAGCATTTAAAAAGTCATGTGGTGACCCTTCATGACCAAAAACGTCTTTCCCACTTTTGTCGTTATCTTTGGTGACTTTTCGTATTCCTTAAAGTGTCCCTTCATGAGAAATTAGCCCTTACTCTTTTTGTCTTCACTTGGTGACTCTTGGTATTCCCCAAAATGACTCTTCATGGGAAAATGTGTCCCATCCTTCTTTTGTCTTTATCCCATGACTCTTCGACTTCTCCATGGGCCCTTATTTTGTCTCATATGTAACCAAAAATATATTCATTAATATTAAATAAATATTAACTCATATTAGCCAAGATAAATAACATTAAATGCAATGGGGCCTTTATCACCAATAATACTAAACCTTTGACATCAATGACAATATTTCCAACAATCTCCCCCTTTGCCATTGATGGCAACCTCAATACTAAAACTGCCACATCCTGTCACCTGCACATACCATCATTTGAAAACATACAGTAACTCCCCCTTACTGTAGCAACCTGTACCTATTCCCTGTACCTATTTTTTACACTTGTACCTATACTTGTTATTCTCCCCCTTTGACATCAATGGCAAAGGGCCTACCTAGATCTAACACTTAACTCCCCCTCACTTGATGCTGAACATCAATGGCAGGAAGTAATAAAAATTACTCCCAACTCCTCTCACATGTCTTTGAGAAGATATCTGATAATGCATACAAATCTTTACCTATCCTTTGAGAATCTACAATCAACTCATTTGAATATTTCCTTCTAATCTCAAAACCTTCCACATGAAACTTTAAGGTGTATCCTTGATCACATATTTGCCTTACACTCAATAGATTATGCTTATAAAACATTCTTAGTCTTGGTTCTACCATTATCCAAAAATAAAGTACCTTTTCTGGCTATCCTAGCAGTGGTTTTATCTCTAAATCTCACTGTACCACCATTGATCTTCTTTACTCTTATCTCTTTTCATATGCCTCAAACATCTACTATCAACGAACCATGGCTGATCTTTATTTCTTACATGCAAAGCTGTTTACACCAACATAGAATCTTCAGGTTGTTTCTTCTGCCATGAACATGTCTAAACCTTCTTCTTGATGAATGGAACTTTGAAACTTTAATCCTTCTTCATTGAATATGCATGAGTATTCTTTTCCTTCTTTCTGAAACTGTTAGCTCTTTTTCAACATTCTAATTTCTTATGACCATAATCATTTGAAACACTTTAAAACACTGCATATGCAAGAATCATTCTAATAGCCTCAAACCATAATATTGATGCAAAATTTTCTTCAAAAATGTATTCCCTCAAAAGATATACAAATTAATCTATCAACTCACCTTCTTGTCATGCAAAATATCCAAGACCCAATAGCACCCACCATGCTTCAATTTTCTTAAAAGTGTCTCCTTGAAACCTAAAAGAGACACCCCCACACAGAAGGGTTCTAGAAATAAATCTCAGGAGATTCCCACATCTCCTCTATTTCTTCCTTGATCTTCTTGTGTTTTTATTTTAGAATCCATTTAAGCATGTCTAACTTTTTTGACCTACTAACCTTATCATTTATGATGTTTTTCTTTTTTTCAACTTTTGCAACTATCTTATCTTGACAAAGCTCATGCTCAAATGTAACAAGAGATTTTGCACAATCCTTCTTATCTGATTCTTTATCTACTATAGCAAGTAATTCATTTTCATTCTTGAACTCAACCTAATCAACCTTTACTATTTTAGGTCTCCAAACCTTAATTTGACTCTTCTCATATCTTTTAGGGGCTCTGTAACCTTTGACATACTTTGAATATCTCTTTACTTTATTTTGACAAAATTTAGCAATATGTCCAACCTCATGCCAACAAAATCAAACAATTTTTCTCGTACATTTTTCTTGAATGTGACTGAGATCTCCCTTTGACTGATTGCTTCTCCTCATACAATATTTTGCCCTATGACCAACATGATGAAAAACAAAACAACGGCCGTGAAAAGAATTTGAAAACTTGAAAGCATTGGGCTGCCTGATTAACTTCTTTGATTTGCCTTCAAAACCTGCACCCTTCTTTCCTTTGACTGATATTTCATGATATTTTTCAACCTTGATTATAAGCTTCTCATGATTATCCTTTAAAGAGCCTAACTCAACCTTCAACTGATTACATTCTTCTTCTTTTGATGTTAAAATTGAAGTTGCAACCTCTAACTGATTCTTAAGATCCTGAATAAATATCTTATTTTCTTTTACTTTTATAGCCAACTTAGAATCCAATATACACACCTTTTCCTTAAGAGCCTCAACCATAGATTTTAACTCTTGATTCTCCTTCTTTAGTTGCTTGGCCATCTTTGTGATTTTCCTTGATCTACCTTCAAGCTGTCAAACCCTTTCTGAAGGAACCTGCTCTGATACCAATTGTTAAGCATAGAATATACTGAGAGGGGGGGGTGAATCAGTATATTATATATCTTATAAATCTTTCCTTTAACCAAATTCCACTTAATTAATCATTCAAGATATGCAATAAAACTTAAACAATAAACATCACACAAGACAGAGAGAGACATCAGATATAACGTGGAAACCCAATGTGGGAAAAACCATGGAGAATCAATCTCAAATATATTCATGAGAACAATCCCACAGGAGCACCATACCCCTTTGCCAACTACAAACCTCAGCTACAATTCATGAGCACCAACCCATAGGAGCTTCAAACCCCTTTGCTGAGCACCAACCCAACACCTATTTGTGAGAACCAACCCACAGGAGCACCAACCCCTTTGCCGAGCACCAACCCAACAACAATTCATGAGCACCAACCCACAAGAGCACCAACCCCTTTGCTAAGCACCAACTTAGCAACAATTCATGAGCACCAACCCACAGGAGCACCAACCCCTTTGTGTATACCACACACCTATCTCTCAATGTTGCTATCTCAACAAATGATAGATCAATGCAACATCTCCTTCCTCTCTCTCACTTTTGCTCTTCTAAGCTAGATATAACAAATACAAATCATCTCTCACAATTGCTCTTCTAAGCTAGATATTACAATATCAAATCAACCTCTCACTTTCATATTACAAATGGCTACTCAAGCTTTTATTTATAGCTTTCCAAATGACCTTTGGCCTTCCCCCTTTGTGACCTTTCAATCCTCATGGAAAATGGTGCCAATCTTGGATGACCCTTCATATCCAAGCATTTGAAAAGTCATATGGTGACCCTTCATGACCAAAAACGTCTTTCCCACCTTTGTCCTTATCTTTGGTGACTTTTCGTATTCCTTAAAGTGTCCCTTCATGAGAAATTCTCCCTTACTCTTTTTGTCTTCACTTGGTGACTCTTGGTATTCCCCAAAATGACTCTTCATGGAAAATGCATCCCATCCTTCTTTTGTCTTTATCCTGCGACTCTTCGACTTCTCCATGGGCCCTTATTTTGTCTCATATGCAACCAAAAATATATTTGTTAATATTAAATAAATATTAACTCATATTAGCCAAGATAAATAAAATTAAATGCAATGGGGCCTTTATCACCAATAATACTAAGCCTTTGACATCAATGACAATATTTCCAACATGACTATCTATATGCTCATTCAATCTTAGATGCTCATATATTTTTTGTCTCTAATGAGAACTTGATATTCCAATTGAGAATAATTGATCAAATTTGAGGGATTATGTATATGCTTAATCCCATATAGATAGAAGGTTAAATATATCTGGTTGATCCCTCTCTATTAGTAGGTTACCCATATAGATAAAGGGAGAGGTACTAATCGACCATACAATAAGATCCCCATCTAGATATAGGGCCCACATGTTGATTCTAATATATTGATAGTCTCCAAATACCATCTAGATAGAGGGCTCGATCTAGAATAAAAGAGTTATATATTTTTATATATAAGATAGTTATTTTTATCAATATATTCATTTTCATTGAAATGAAAGTGGAGATAGAAAACTTCTATGGGAAGACCTTTCACCTGATTTGGTTTATTACCTATTGGTTGGAAATATCGATGGTCACAAAATAATGGACATGGATATGGGATATGGCCTACCCAGGCTAATCAAAATCAAACATAACACAGTGTATTCAAGTTGATGGATTTATGACACACCTCACATGAGGGGTATAGATATGGTTATGGATCTAATTTATAGATACCACCCTCAATCCAAAAAACACCAACCCCCACATATATATTTTCCTATTTTTTTAACTTTATCTCTCTAAACACTCACACCTTTCATCTTTCCCTTCTCCCCTCGATCGATAATAACCAAGTGAACAAAAACTACTCATCTATTTGGAATCTTGATAATCACTCAAAATAACCTCATTATGAGATATATGGGCATACAACACACTATATAACACTATTCCCACCAAAACATACTTAAAATAATGGAATGACCTTTATCACAACCCTATTAGTAGTGTAGTTGTAATCATCACCCATGAACTACATCTATTGTAAACTTGGGATGGAGGAAGAAGAACCAAATACCATATATAAGAGAAAGTCCTTAGATAATTTGAAACTTCTAATCCCTACCCACTATGGATATAGTTGGGTATCCCAACTAGATATTAGATCTATCTATATAAATGTCATGTCAAGCACATATATAGTTGTAGTCATCACTTATCCAATAGACTACCCCTATACTATAGAGCTTGAACCTGTATCTAGGCTTGAAAAACCTAGTTAAGAACCAACCCAAACATTCACTGAGGGGGTGCAATGAATTTATTGGTAAAAGAAAACAAGTCAAATAACAATCCCTACATGCATGTTATATATAATAATAATAATAATAATAATAATAATAATAATAATAATAATAATAATAACAACAACAACAACAACAACAACAATAACAACAACAACAACAACAACAATAATAATAATAATAATAATAATAATAATAATAATAATAATAATAATAATAATAATGATAACAACAACAACAAAAACAACAACAATAATAATAATAATTCACATATATCATATCCAATTACTCATGTTTCCCATCCTATAAAATCATGTTATGCATATAGTCAATTTACTCATGTTACCCATCCCATAGAGTCACCCCTATAATGATTAATGATACCCATCCCATAGAGTCATGTTACCTATAGAGTCATGTCACTAGTCAGTCTATAGTAAAACTATAGCTATATGCATTTAATATAGTCATGTTACATTAAAAGGGCCACCTAAGGGGTGAGGTAAACTATAAAATAGAAGTCCACTCGAAGGGTGAGGTGTTAAGGACAGTAGAGAGAAAACACCTTATGCCCAGTTAGAATTTAATACCTAAGGATAAAGAATATTGAATGTCAGTCCCTCGAATGTGTCCAAGTGATTAATTAATGGGGGTAAACATTCTCATTAAATAATTGATAGACGAGATCACTATCCCTTATAGAGTATTATAGTTGATAGACTAGAGCACTACCCTACCCATATAGTTTAAGTTGGCTCGATTGGAACTAGTGATGGAGGCAGAGTCAAGAAGATAGGCATGGTCAGACAAATGGGCATGGTTGGGTTGAACAAATAGATACTCTAAATGGATTAGATAGGGATATGGACAATTAAATTAGAGATAGTCATCTTAGTTAATTAGGGATGATGAAGTAGTGATTAGTGATCATGAGGGTCAATGAAGGAGTGATTAGGGATTTATTAGATATGATGATAGATGGTAATGGTCAATGAGGGAGTGATTAAGAATAAGGAGGGATGAGGAGGGAGTTATTACGGATGATGAAGTACTAATTAGTGATGATAAGGGATTGTGAGGCTCAATGAGGGAGTGATTATGGATGATGAGGGATGGATTAGGGATGGTGATAGATGGTGAGGGTCATTAAGGTAGTGATTAGGCATGATGAGGGAGTGCTTATATATGATGATAGATGGTGGGGGTCAATGAGGGAGTTATTAGGGATTATAAGGGATGAGGGGGTGATCAGGGATGATGAGGGATGATGACTGAATGATTAGGGATGGTGAGGGTGAGGGAGTGATTAGGGATGATGAGGAAGTGATTAAAGATAATGAAGGATGGTGAGGGTTAATGAGGGAGTGATTATGGATTATTAAGGATGAAGGGGAGTGATTAGGGATGATGAATGAGTGATTTGGGATGATGAAAAATGGAAAGGGTAAATGATGGAGTGATTATGTATGATGAGGGATGATGAGAGTCAATGATGGAGTGATTAAGGACAATGAGGGATGAGTAAGGAGTGATTAAGGATTATTAGGGATGATGATGGAGTGATTAGGGATGATGAGGGATGGTGAGGGTTAATGAGGGAGTGATTAGAGGCAAAGAAGAAATGATTAGAGATGATGAGGGATGGTGAGGGTCAATGAGAGAGTTATTAGGGATAATGAGAGAGTAATTAGGGGTGATAAAAGATGAGGGGGAAGTGATTAGGTATGAAGGAGGGACGATGAGTAAGTGAAATTAACATAAATTGGTCATTTGATGTGTGTAAGTCATCAATGTGACCTATGCTACCCCAATCATACCACTTTGGATTGAGTTCAAAATTTTGTAAATATAAATTTTGATAAACCTAGGGTTTATAAAAATTCCATGAAGCAATTTATAAGGCATAAAAACCTAAAAAATGATTATATGTTTACCAAAAATAGACATCAATTGTAGAAGTTATGCCCTAAAATCCCTAGGTTCAATACCAAGACCTTGAAAATGCCTAATTACTAACTAGATTAGAGTTTGAAAAAATGTCTTACATAGAGTAAGGCATGTAATTATGAGACCAACTCTATCAAATGAAGAGTGACCCTAATTTATTATATTTACTAAAATAAATTTAAAGTATAAGTTTACATAGACTTATACTTAACATTTATTTTAATAAACAACCTCCTCTTCCCTACTCACACCTTATAATGCATCACCCTTTTATATTTTATCCACACATGACTTCAATATACCATAACGTATACATTTTACTACCATTGGACTTAGTGGTGATAACGTGCACAAGTTATATAGATAACACATACGTGCTTTGGTTGTTTTGTATTTCAAACATGCACTTTTTTTCAATTTTAATTTGTACATGCAATAACATGTATGTAATAAAAAAAAATAAGCATTACAGTGCATACACACTATGGTGAGTTTGAGTTCAAAAACCAAGCCTTTTGGCTCAGAAATGGATTAGATTCCTAAGCCAAATCTTAGACCTATCAACACATAGCTAAATCAGAGAGTTTTGAGAAAAAACAACAAAATTCAACTTTGATCTCCAAATATAATATGAATTTAAATGGGTTAATTCATAAAATTATTACCACGATGACAATCATTCTCTCCCCTTTTCAAATATATGTTTTTTTTTATTTTAGGTTATTTTTTAGTTTCTATCTATGTTAATTTCTAACTATAGCATTTTTAGGTCACTACATGCCACAAATATACATGCCTATATATGTTTTCATATATTTTTATTTGTTGATCCAAATGCAAAAAAATACATGGTTACAAATTAGGCCTAATTGTATACACATTTTTAAAAAACTAGTTTTCATTTTTATTTGAGGTAGTTAGGGAGGGCCACATGATTGGCTAGCCATTTTTTTGTCAATTTTCAAAATCTATTTACTTGTAAAATTAATATAAAAAATATTCATCAAAAAATTATAAAAAAGAATAGGTTAAAAGTGGAGTTTCACCAAATTATTTTAAACAATATTAAACTATGCTAAAAAAATGAGTGGCTACACAATCAACTATCTACTCTATTTTATTTAAAAATATGAGTTCTTATTCAAATTTTAGATGTTTAACCTAGTTATGCTTAACCATTTAAAAAAAAACTTCATGTTTTTAAAACTAGACTCAAAATGCTACAATTCATGTTCTTATACCATCCTTGAATTTTGAGTGTATCCATCTCAAATAATCTTTAAAAATTTAAAATGATCAATTTTTAATAAAAGCCATGTCCATAGGTAGGCCCATTTTTATCCCCCAACTTTGTGCAATTATCTGTATGTAGAACATGATCACATCAAGCCCTAAGATTCATGATATAGATCATGGTGATGTCTAGATAGTAAAAATACAAACTCAATAAGAATTCAAGGACACATACAAGAGCACTCAAAATCTAATCAAAAGACAATGGTCTAAGGAGACCTCAAACAAAGAGCATGTTCAAATGATGCACAATCTAAGGGACATGGCCTAGTAAAATGTACACAAAGCAAGGAATGAAATATTCAAATGTCTATACAACAAATAATGTCATGTAAATTTTAAGGTAAACAAATAAAGGCACATTAACAACAAACAATGGAGCATATTCAAATACTTAATAGGTAAGACAAGACACTAAATGAAGTATATAAAGGAAAAACATAATCAACCAACATAAATATATCATACTATCCCTTGGATATATGTGTTAGAAAAAACCATCAAGTACATAGCATATCAAGTACATTGTGAAATATATAATCATTAACAAAGGCATGTGCAAGTACATAAGCTCAAACATGATAATGGAAAGTGATTATAGAACCTTATAACCTATGTGTATCGAGATCAAAGAATTAGATGCCCCTAATGCCTATATGATATGAGTAGAAAGAATTTCCAAAATTTGTATAGGAATAAATCATGTATCTATGCATGTCTATTTCACACTCAAATGATATGTGAAACATGTGTATATATAAAGTGTTGATATGCCATCTACCTTTATCTTAGGAATTTGAAGAGTACACAAAATGTAGATTAGTCCCTTATTAGTCCAAATGGAAAAAATCAAGCATAACAATACACTGAGACTAAACACTATTGCCTAATGAATAGGGAGAACATAACATAGTAAATAAGATCAAAAAATAGAGATAAAAATAACACAAGTAATTTACCTCTTTTATTAAATTTGATGCTTACTTATTGGTATAATTATGTTTATGTTCAATCTATGCCAATTAGAGTCTTCTATAAATGATTATTCATGCTGGTAACACTTCTCCAATGTCACTTATGGCTTGGTGTGAATCTTGGCATAAAATGAGCATTATAACACTACTCTCAATGGCTTCTTGAAGGTATTACAATAGAATAACCTTATACACAAAATCTCTTTGGCATATGGTATGGGCTCTTGTATTTATAGATCTAATAATTAATTCTAATGCTAGGGAGGTTAGACTTAATTTTAACTTTGGTTTAGTCTAAAATAACCTAGGTTGAGTTAGGTTAACCCTGGGTTGGGTCAAAACACTCATGAAATCTTGACACTTCAATTTCATATATTTGTGAGGCATGACAACTCATTTTAGATATTTTTGAGGTTGTGACTCATAATTTTGGAATATTTAGGAAATAATAAGTCACTTTATTTTCTTCTTTAACCTTTGACTTCATAATTGGCTAAAAAAACCTTTTTTTATAAATGAAATTCACTAATTTGATTTAGAATTTTTATTTAGGCAAGTTAATTAAGATTTGTAATATAATTAATTTTTCTCAGTGTTTTTTGGCTTTTGGAAATTGTTTTAAATTTTTTGAATTAATATCATGATAGGCAAAAAGTGTGATATTACTAGGTCATAATTTTACTAGGGTTGAAACCAAACTAGGTTATTGGTGCATACATGGTAATATACTAGATAAACTAGCCTCATCACATTTCTGAGAAATTAAATCCCTTCACAGATGAAGATGAATTTGGGTAATTCAAATTATTTATAGGCTTAAATTATATCATGTGCTATAAATTGAACTGAATGTTGGGTTAGAAATGAAAGTCGCCAAAATTGAGTGTATATAGTTTGCCCCTGTTTGAGAAGGTATTACAAGACATAGGCAAAGTAATGTTTTTTTAAAGAATAGAAAAGTTGTTAATCTAAATTGTTCATGCCCCAAAGGGTGGTAAATAATCCCTTGATACCCCATTGAGGGAGTAAGAAACAAAATAGAGTCATTGAATGTTACCTCAAAATGAAGAAAATGACATGATATAGTGGCAATAGGGGTGGGATTACTAAATTATCCAAAGGTGGTTATAAATAGTAATGGTGATGGAGTCACTAATTTACCCAAAGGTGGTTATAATCAGTGGCATAGATATTTTCCTTGGTAGGGCATTGGGATGAATACTAATTTTCCCAAAGGTGATTATAATCAGTAATAAAACATAAAACACTAAGTTTCCCAAAGGCAGTTATAATCAATGAAGCAATATGAGACAATAATTTGCCCAAAGGTAATTATAATTAGTGACATAGGAATTTTCCCTATTAGGGTAGGTGGATTGGTTAAAATAATTATTTACCTAAAGGTGGTTATGATCATTAACATGAGATTTAAAACTAATTATTTGCCCAAAGATAGTTATAATCATTAAATTGGTCGAAAAAGAATGATTTGCCCATAGGTGGTTATAATCATTTGCATGTTTAAATCATGTGATTTAAAGTGAGTTTACCCCAAAAAGGCAGGATATAGAGTTTATTGATCAAAAAAGAATTTACTACAATGGGGTAAATTGGCAAGGGTAGTTTATGTCAAAAATAAAATGGATTTACGATGAGTTGGCAAAGGATAATAACACATTTATAGATTAAATATGAGTTTGAAGATGCACATTCAAACAAACATGGGGTATAGGTAGAAAAATAATGTTGTTAAATAGGTCTCAGATAAGACCCAAAAAGATGGTTTGGTTATAATAAAACTAAAAAAAGGCATGTAGGATCAAATAACATGCAAGATAGACAACAAATGTGAAAAACACACTTCTTAGAGTGCGTAGAATGAACTATAAGCCCTAAGGTGTAAAAATCAAAATTTTGGCTATATATTCACCCATGAGTTGAAAATTAATTCATTTTTTACATAACCTATTGAGATTCTGAGCTCTAGTTTCCTGAGTATTGAGCTGAGAAAAAATGGCCCGTGAAGGAGCTCAACATCACATTTTAGAGTGGGTGAGGGAGCACATGTAGCTACCACATGATGGGACACTAGTAAATAATCTCAATTTTGTCATTAATTCCAAATTTTTAACATTTATTACTTGATTTAGGTCAAAAATGGTAAAGTCATTGTTTACATTTCAGGGCAAATGATAGCTTCACCAAGGAAAATGATAACTTTGCATGAAGTCATCATTCCTTGAAATGGTGATAACATCAAAAGTGGGTAGAAATCACTAAAATGGTGATTTCACCCATTTTTATGTGAATTCACCATTTTCATTAAAATAAAAATGGTGATCTTGCTAAAAAATGTGCAATATCACCTATACAGTGGCTTTACCCTTTAAGAAACAACAACTTCACCCTCAGAGCCAAAAATAGTTGGTTGGAGGATTTGAAAGAGGTCCAACCTCTGGAAGACATTCAATTAGGCTGAGTAGGCTAGGTTTAGGCTCATGTAGCTACACATAGTTAGGTTGATGCTAACTTTTCTTTGATTACAAGAGTGATTGGTTATCCTTTCATGCTAAGAGTGATGGTCACACTATTTGTGGACTCTACAAATCTAGATTGAGGACATGGTTGGTTTCTTGCATATTATATATTCTTACAACATGGCATAGATGCTAATCATCTAGGTCGATTGAGCATACTTGATCATGCTAACTGAGTGTTGGCACATTGAGACATCCACATTTCACTTGTCTATTAGGGAGGCTATTGTGACACTTGAGGATACCTGACATATCCTTAAGTTTCCTATGCATGGATAATGACTATTTTGAACACCACTAACATAATAATAGGTGGTTCTTGATGACTTGTGTAGCTATCAGTATATCCCCATATTTTAGGGGAAGGTTGATATAGACATCATTGAGACTTATACAGACATTTGGCTAGATGATTTACCTATTGGTGATCCATCACCACTAGTTTTTATTGATAGGGAGGTTATTATCCTCATGGATATTGTACATGACATATTGTTACTTGACAATAGTGGTCTATATTTACATATGGGCCTTAGAGGCATAGTGAGGAGCATGCTTAAGGATTACACATAGTTTTGCCTAGAGACCAACTATCTTGGCATATGTCTATAGATATATTCATATAATAGCATGCCAAGGTGGGCATAACATCAACACTTGTACTCTTTTTAGGGCTAGGATCACATCTTGACTAAGTGACTAGTAGGGATACATAGAGTAAGGGATATAGATGACTCAATATCATATAATTGGGATTAGACAAGAAAAAATAGACATGGTCACAGGGGGAATATCCCATTCTATCATTAGATGTTCTATGATCTGACACCATAATTTTTAATTTAGAGGTCATACATTGCATATCAGTTATAGTGGTTTATGGATGGTTGGAACATGGAATTTATGAACATCATATTTTTTTTGGCTGGGAAATAGTCCCACATTATTGAGGAGTACCACCCTAATCAAGTACTTTGCTAGTTCAGATTCATGCAGGATGTTCTTGAGGGGCCAAGATGGTTTTCCCAAATTACACAAGAGATTAGTTAAGATACTCTTGTGATCTTGAGGAGTCAGGATACATCTATTTATATCAGTGTACCATGGGTTTCCAAGGCTTACATAGAAGGAACTACAGATGTAGGGGTCACTATAGCTTACATATATTAGTGGGTACATGTATGCCCTCTAAGGCTGACAATTCCAATATCGATAAGGGGATATGTGCCCATGGATATCAAAGAGATGGAGGTTGAGACATTGAATGATAGTTGAAGCACCTAAAAGGATAGTAATAATGAGGCTGGGGATGATGACAATGATGTTTTAGATAGAGGAGATAGTAGGGTAGATAGAGATAGCGATGTTGGGATGGAGATAGAGATAGAAGTTTAGATTTAATGATGATAGATCCTAGCATGGTAATTGTAATAATGGCACATGTTATTTTAGGCAAGGTATGGCCTTTAGGCACATAGGTAGATCCAAGATAGGTAGGGCCTTTTGACATAGCTACAATGGGATAATATACTAGCATGTTAGAGTAGGAGATCATTGCCCACGTGTGAGAGGTTACCATTATACATTGATAGGTGACTAATTTGAAGAGCACCTTAGATATGCAAGATGATGATATGACACTACTTCAGTAAGAGATTTCCTAAATGAAGGTTGAGATAGATAGGTTGGTTTAATTTTAGGGCTATCTCATGATATAGAGATTAGTCCATTTATGAGTGAGATCAGTTATTGGCTATTATTGATAGGCTTAGGTAGGAGTGACATGAAACTCAAGAAACCATTACACATATTAGGTTCTCATAGATGGTTAGGGAGTACCTTTAGGAAAATGATGAGGCATCATGTTACTATAGAGCTTATGAGTCTACTATGCCCAGGGATCAACATATTTTTACATTTTAGATATGGATTACATAGAGAATAGTGAGTAGATTTGGTTGGACTCAGACTAGGACTCGTGTGATAGGTGCCTCAAGTCAGTCAGTCCATCAACTATGACCACCACCACTAAGATCATCAGGGCCACCTCCATCCATAGGTCCCATGGACACACAGAGTTAGAGTTGAGCACATGTACCTTAGCATTTTGGCACAATTTTAGCATACAAAATTGTACTTATTTTATTGGCACTATTAATGTAATTTTGAGACATTATTATGATATGTATATATCCTCTATATATATGACATTTGAGATACATTAAAAATCAATTTTGGGTCCTTCAAGGCCCATGTAATTATATATGATATTCTTGATATATATATATATATATATATATGTGATGCAACACTTGTTATATTTTGTTTCTCATGTTTAGCATTGATTAATATTATAAATGTTTAACATTGTTGATATGTATGCTCTATTTATTTATTTCTTATGCCAAGTTTATGATATTTTCTATTATTATCATCTGATTATGTTGTATGACTCATATGTATGCTTATTCAGAGATGCACATCTATATAAACACATAATAAATCATTTTTACTCTAGTTTATTACTCATAGATTCATGCATGTGTTTGGGTATTTGGCTAGTTTGATATATCAGAGAAGTACCACCATTGCATTGTTATGATAGACTCTGTGCACACATTTTTGATATATTTTGTGATATTATGCATTATAGTTATGAACAACTAAAATGACAATATATACCCTAAGTATGAAAAACTTAATTTAAGTGTAAATATAAATAACCTAGGAATAAGATATGACCCATCAAATCCCAAGTGAAAATATAATAAATAAACTAAGTGGAAGACTAAATAAAAAAATTCACTAACCAAGTACATGATATGGATAATTAAGACTTAAATGCAAACAAAATATAATAATCTTATGGTAATTGAAAAAAAAAAGATAAAAAGTTTAAACAAAACAAAAAAAATTAATGAACAAATATACAAAATAAACAAATAGACAAAAAACAAATATAATAAACAAACAAACAAAAAATAACAAAATACAAACAAAAAAACAAAAATGAATAAACAAAAAAATAGTCAATATAAACAAAATAAGTCTTTAAAAACAAAAATACATCAAATAGAAAAAAAAACCAAACAAATAAATAACAAAACATCAATAAATAAAAATAAACAAAAATGAACAACAAAATACCAATAAACAAAACATTGACAAACAAATAACACATAAATAAATGACTAAAAAAATACAACCAATCAAAAACAAAACAACAATAAACAAATAAAATACAAAAAAAAAACACCAATAAACAAACAAATAAACACAAACAAACAAACAATTATAAATAATATAAACAAGATAAAAAAGAAAGAAAGAAAGATAGATAAAATAAACAAATGAACAAATAAAATAAATAAAAATAAAAAAGAATAAACAAAACAATCAAAACAACTAAACAATCCAAAGTAAAGAAAAGTGTAATGTAATTTGGGGACTGCAATTTGCTCCTGATACCCAACACCAACTTCCTGGATTCCATATTATTCTCAAAAATTTGCAAACTCTTCTATCAGAAACACCATGCTGCAAAATATCTGTGAATAAATTCTCCTTATTTCTCCTAGAGAGTAGTGTGATAATTCTCAACATGTAATTAGAAAATTCACCATCACATACCTTAGTCTTCACAAAAGACCGTTGTGCTACTTTGATTACCATGCTCTCCAAATCCCCATAAGAATGATGACTCATAATTGGGGGTGAAAATGTAATGCAACAAATAGAATAATTTACCTCATCACCCATAAAATGAGACTCCATCCTGTGAGATGACCCCTCCGTAGGTCCTCCATCTTGTGCTACCCTCAAGATAATCTTCTTTCCCCCAGAAAGGAATTCTAACTGCATATGGTGGTGATCAATAATGTAACGCCCAATACCTTGTAACCACTGCATGCCCAAGACCACATCATAATCCTCTAAAGGAAACACATAAAAATCATCGGTCAGAGTGTAATCCCCCATCTGAATACTAAGTTGTGGAATTCGTTTGGTACAACCCAAAACTGCACCATCTGCCACCTTTACCCCAAAACCACCAAACTTCTCATACTATAATCCACGCCTTCCCACTAACTTTTGATCAATGAAGTTATGTGTAGCACCTGTATCTACCAAGCTCATGACCCACTTACCCTTAAGTGTACCTTTCAACCGAAAGGCATGAAAGTTAGGATAACTAGAGAGGGTAGCCATAATTGCTTTGGCTGACGCCAAAGGCTCCAGGGTGTCTAACTCCAACTGTGTCTGAACCTACTCAATATTATCCTCAATGTCAGTATCAGGAACCTCCTCATCTCCACACTCAGAAGTTACCTCAATCAAATGAACCTTTCCTTTACCCATGCAACGGTGCCCTGGTTCCCATGGATCTTTGCAGGAAAAACATAACTTTTTCCTCCTCAAGTCATTCCTAGTCTCTTGATTCATCCAAGGATTTATAGAGGATGACCCTTCTTTATTTTGTGGTGCGTTAGCCTTCTGTATAGGCTGAGAGTCTATGACTATTTTCTTATCACCCTGATAAGAAGTGGGAACAGTATCCAATCTCAATGTCACATCAATGGCATCCTTAAGAGTGGCTGGTTGGAAAGCACGTACCAGTCCCTTAAGTCTATCCTGTAATCCCTCAATAAATAGCATCACACTCCATCTCTGAGGCATATCAGGTACCATAACTGCAATATGCTGAAACTCATTAATATAAGCTTCTGCATGACCACTCTGTCTAAGATGAGCCAACTCCCTATAGTAAAGTTATGTATCCTTACGGTCAAATCGTGCAATGAGTCACTCAGTGAACTCAGCATAGGAGTGAACTAAGGCATGATCCTGGGTGACCAATCCATGGTGCCACCAATCATATGCAATCCCCTCTAAATGCAACACTGCAAACTAAATGGCCTCACGCTCAGGCATGGGCCTCAAAGAAAGATATATGTCTAGCTTGTGGACCCAAGCTCTTGCACTAGTGTCTCCAGAGCCATTATATGGAGCCAATGTAATCTTCCCCGTAGCTCTATTGAGGTCATGATTATGTTGCTGCTGTGGTGGTCTATTACCATGATCTCCCCTGAATCTGGTTATGTCTCTACGCTGTGCACAATACTGGGGAAAAGGAAAAACCTCCCTAACCTCTGGGGGTAAAGCTCTCCACTCTGTTGTGGCTGCCAAAACGGACTCCTGGAATCCAATCTCTGGTGGCTCCACCTGTGCTATTTGTTCATGCGGTACAAACTGAGGCAATAATGGTCTATTTGGAGTAAGTGTATGATGATGATTTCACCTAGAGGAATGACGAGAGCTCCCCACTGAAGAATGGGAATGGTGACTATGCTGACTGGACTGATGGGTATGATGACTACCTGTCACTGAAACTGATCTATTCCTCCTACCTTTGTGTCTATCCACCTCTAAACGATCCATGGTATCTTGTAATCGGTCTAAAGCCTAAACAATTCTGGGCTAAGTAGTGATGAGGGTCCTCATCATCTCTCTTTCTACCGCATCCTAATTTCTATGGGAATTCCCCTGTTCTTCAGCCATGATAGGTTCCTGTCCTAAACCCAACTCTCACTCGTACTGAGCTCTACTATGTGTAAAATATCTATGGGTTATATCAAATCTTCTTGGATGCATAGAAATAAAATATATTTACCCTTATAGGCTGGCAAGATGCATGGCTCTGATACCACTAAAAGATCCCAAACTAAATTTGGAGACACAAAATATATAGGTTCTTACAAGACAAAGATATAAATCTGATTTTTTGCATTTAGAGTATGCTGATACAAAAATATATTGCCTAGATTTGCTTCAACAGTGAATAATAAAAATTACAGTACACAGCAATACTATAGAAAGTATAATGAAGTCCAAATAACCAAGAATCTGGAAGTATGCATAGATCTGGATGTTGTGTCAAAAACACAGTCACCGACGTCGGTGATTCTGCCGACGCCGGTCGATAAACTGCCATCATCGGTTGCCTGTGTCTGATCTCTGCCTGCCTGTGACTGTCTGCCTATTGATGTCGGTCACTGATCAGCTGATGTCAGTCTACCTGCCGATGTCGGTCACTGTAATACTTTGCGGCTTGCAACTGCAAACTGTGCCCTTCTTTCCTTTTTTGAATCCGCTGGTATGGCCTGGTACCGATCTGTGCGGATTCCATACAGCACCTGATTTGAAGATATATATATATATATATATATATATATATATCTTAAATCAAATCTAATGAATAAATACCTGGAAACCTCTGCATACACTAAACACCTGATATACCCAGTGAATGACCTCTGAAGCCCCAGATCTGATCAATAAGCACAATCTGAATTCCATCAAGAATCCACCCCTGAAAAGCGCTGGGTTTTCATCCAACTCTTCTCCAATCTGTTGAAGGTTTGCATCCTCAAAGATTTTAGCTGAATCACAGATTCAAGCTTCACAATACTCAAAATATTTTAGCAACAAAAGATATTCCAAATGCTTGGCCCTCAGCTTATTTTAAAGGCTCCCAGGAAACTTCTAGAAGAAGTCAACTTTATTTAATATGTTATTTTATTTATTTCCATAATAATTAAATTAATTAATTAAAGTTATCCTTTTGAAGAAATCTTAATTTTTGGACAACTTAAATTAATTAAACCATTTTAACAAAAATTTGGGGACATTACATATATCTTGCATGGAAATTCTAAGCCAATTTTCATGACTTTGTGATTTTTAAGATTTTCCTAGGTCTTTTACAAATATTTAGGGGTTTGAAAGTATTTCAAATGTTTTTGGAAATTTTTAGGCCTCTCAACTCAATTAATAATTATGATATACAAAATGGTCCAACTCGTAAAATGGTGAGAGCGTATCTTAAACATGCTCATAAAATAATGAGAGTGTGAATCCTTAAATTACTCATAAAATAGTGAGAGCATGGTAAAGGGGTGATTGATCTAACCTCAATGTGAATTTAGCATTGCCTACATATTCCTATGAGATCTCAAGTCTTTTTATTTCTACCTATACAAAAGGTATTTGACTAAGTACCAACAAGTTTCAAGCATAAGCAAATGGAAAGGTGATGCGGTAATGCATGGTAAAGGTGTTGTTCCTAATTTACCCAC
This sequence comes from Torreya grandis, assembly GCA_037957365.1. Classification (NCBI taxonomy): domain Eukaryota; kingdom Viridiplantae; phylum Streptophyta; class Pinopsida; order Cupressales; family Taxaceae; genus Torreya; species Torreya grandis. Next base: position 2,427,297 of record JARHVA010001303.1, read on the forward strand.
ATGTGATTATAATTAATAAATAATGGGAAAATGTCATTGGTAATAATTTTTCCATAGGTAGTTATAATTAGTAGCATGAGGTGGGAACATAACAACAAACAAAATATGAAATTGCCAGGACCACTATCATATTGCTCTCATATACTACCATTCAAATGTGTAATTCTAAAACTATTAGAACTAAATCTATCATCGACCATTGAAATGATTGAAGTATAAATGAATTAGAACCAAGGCTAAATATGATAGGTGGGGTTAGGTAAAAATAAATAGTTGGTGAGGGGTCAAGGGCATGATAGAATGGTAAGGGGTATATTAAAAAGAATGGGTATAATGTGGCATAACTTAGACAATCCTTGTAGATAATAATTTGAGTCCCTCAAGTGAAACATGTTTAAGGTAAATTATGTTCATCAGTTGTCAAGTTCATCTCCCTCTGGTGTGGTGAGCCTATATGTCCCATAACCATGTCAAAACAACTACATAGGGCCCTAACTAGTTTGGTTGGAACTTTCCTTTTTTCTTGGTTTTAGAATTTACATTCTTATAATTCTCTTTTAACACCATGTCACCAAGATTGGAATCACGATGCTTAATTCACCTATTTTATCGGCTCTTCAATCAATTATGATAACCTTGAAGACTATTTAGGGTGGAAAAGAATTTTCCATCAAGTATGTCTAGATTTTGCAAGTGAGCTACTCTATAGTGTTTGTCATTGATGATGGGCTGCAATGAAACTCAGAGAGAAGGTAACTCAACCTCAACAAGAAGAATAGCCTTTGTGCCATAAATAAGTGAATAGGGTTTAGCTCTTATTGGAATACAAAATGTGGTACGATATTCCAAATGTGTGTTAAATATTTAAAAGTGCCAATTACAACTAGCATCATTGATAATCTTCTTCAAAATATTGACAATGGTTTTATTAGAAGCCTCAACTTGGTCATTGCCTTGTAGGTAGTAGGCAGTAGAGAAATGTTTTTTAATGTGGTTTTGGGAACAAAGTGTTTTCACATATTTGTTTTTACATGATCTACCATTATCAGATATAATATCAAAAGGGATATCATAACTACAGTTGAGATGGTTGAATATGAACTTGAAGATCTGCTTATCAATTAGGTAAGTGAGAAGAATGGATTCCACCCACTTAGAGAAGTATTCAATAGTAGTGAGGATGTGTTTATAGCCATCAAAATATGTGGGATTGATCTTCCCTGTGAGGTTGAGTCCCCATGTTAAAAAAGACCATGGCGGTGTCAATGGTTTGAGTGTATTTACTAAAGCATGAGTCATATTGGCATGCTTTTGACACTTGACACACCTCGTCACATATGTAGTTGTGTCTAGTTCCATAGTTGGCCAGTAATAACTAGTACATAAATTTTTGGCTAAGATTACACACTAGTGTGGGATCAACACACTCCTTCATGGACTTCCCTCAATACTAGTCTAGATTCTGTCAAAGGTAAACAATAAAGCAGAGTTCTACCATAGCTTCTACAATACATGGTTGGTCCAAGTAGGGTATAGAGAGAGGATTTATGGGCAATGATTTTTTTTTAATGATAAGTCTAGAGGCATATTTTGGTCTTGAAAATACCCATATATATGGGTATCGGGGAGCTGTGGGACCAAATATGTCATAAACCATCTTGACAACTGACTTTTCATGAGCCGATGCTAAGAGATGTTAAATTTTTTTTGGTAATCTCTTCCTCTGCCTGTGATTTGAATCATGGATCTAATAGTGGCCATGGCATTAGTTATGTTTTTTTCTTAGCATATTATTTCAAATTAGATGTTGGCAATTTGCTATTTAAGATTATTGCCCATATATTTAAAGGGAACCAAATTTTCATCCTTCGTCTAGTACTAGTCCATGATGTAATTGATGATTAATTAAGAATCACAATACACAAATAAATGTTTAATTTTTCACTATACTACTTGACAAAGCTATGCAATGAGAGATTCATACTCAACCATTTTATTGGTACAGGGAAATTTAATACGAAAGGACATGGGAATGAGATACCCTTATGGCATAATAAACAATATTATGGAACCTGATCCATAAGCTATGAATGATACACCAAAGTACATCCTCCATAATTGTCTTATTGTTAAACTTATAATGATGTAACTTTTGGGCTACAAACACCATTGGTAAATAGGATTTTTCAATCAGTATATAATTATGCTCATATATGAACAATTTTTGTATTAGATAATACATGACATGTTATTTTACATGTTGATCATGCTATGTAAAAATTTCCCCCATGGCATTCATATTTTTTGATAGGTAAAATTAGTAATGTCTTGTTTGGCATGAGTGGTAGTAAAACATGTGGGTTGGAATGATATTCTTTAAGTTGATCGAATGCTTTTTTGAAACTCTTCATTCCATGAAAATGTAACACTCTTATTTAGTAAGTGTGTAAATGGATGGCATTTGTCGGTCAATTTTGAGATGAAGTGTATGATAGATTTAATTTTTCCCTACAAGTTGTGGAGCTACTTTAAGGTAGATGGTAGTGACATTACTATAATTATATGAAATTTGGCTAGGTCAAATTTAATGCCCTTGTGAGAGGTAATGAAGCCTAATAATTTGAAATATATTACACCAAATAAGGACTTCTTTAGATTAAGCCTAACATTATACTCATGAAGTCTCTCAAAGAGCCTTCATAGTACGACTAGATGATCAACACGGGTATTTGATTTACCCAAGATGTCATTGACATAGTATTTAATAAAATCATCATCATCTCATGGAAAATCACTATCATGGCTCTTTGGTATATGTCCTTTACCTTTTTAAGTCCAAAACACATCACCTAATAACAAAAAATTCCCCATAGAGTGGTAAATGCTATTTTGCATTGGTCTTCTATAGAAATTATGATTTGATTATAACCTAAAAATCCATCCATAAGAGAAAGCATTTCATATCCAGCCATGGAGTTGACTATAATGTCAATGTTAGGTATAAAAAAGTCATATTTCAAGTAGGCTTTGTTGATATCTTTGAAATCAGTGCAAATTTTGATAACTTCTAGTTTCTTACTTACTAGCACAATATTTGAAATCCACTTTGAATAGTCGATTAGTCTGAAGCATTTCATTTATAAGAGTTTCTCCAACTCTTTCTTGACTAGCACAATAATACAAAGATGTATCTTACATATATTCTATTTAAAAGGATTCATATCATGACGTAAAATAGGATGGTGTACAACCAAGGTAAGGTCCAAACTTGGCATGTCTAAATAGGCCCATGAAAATATGTCAACAAATTCTCTCCTAAGGGATGTAAACACTTCATGTTCTACCTTAGTGAGGGACATGCCTAGTTTAATCCACTTTGGGTCCTCTAGAGTCCCAATGTTAACTTATGAAGTGTCATCCATAATAAGTGTATAACCATCATTTAAAATATTTGGCAAGGAATTAAACTGATTGGTAATGGAAAATTCCTCCAAATGGACTGGTTCATCTAATTCTCCCAAGTAAGACAAATCAAAATCTCCTAATGCTGGAAATGACCATGAAACAAATACCTCAGGGAACTCTTGAATAATACATGTAAAATTTTGTCACTCCTTATTACTAATCTCTAATCCATAAATAAACATTTGGGTTGTAGGTCTCTTGTGTTTCATAAGAAGAGGGGTAAATATCCATATCTAATGGTTCTAGAAACTAGTTTTCACTAACAGACTTACCTTTGTCTTTAATTGTTCCATGGTCCAGAAGGGCCTCAAAGAGGTTATAAATTTTAGACCTCAATTTTTGATTTTATTTTTGTTTTTGGTTAGGTAACTTCACTCGCTCTCCAAATTAGGCAGCATGATCCAATCTAATAGAAAAGCCTTGCATGTGGTCTCCAAGAGGAATGTGATTCATCAATCCTATAAATTTATATATGGACTCATCATTTTAAAACTTATATAATGGCATTTTTGAATATTGTTGGTCCAAGTCTATCAATTATGGATGGTAAAGGGTTAAATGTGAAGGTTGATAAATAGGGATAATGGTGTAAATGACATGGGGGTTAAATAAATTTGTAGCGATAAGGTCATTATAGATGTTATAATCATACCCTACATCACTACCAACATTATCTTTATTAGTCTTTGGTGTTGGAACATTAATAAGGTATGTAGGGTCACTCCTAGGTAGTTTAAATCGATTGCCATGGTTTACCTTATACTTGGTCATTAAAACTAGTTCAATCATGCCTTGTTGATGTAGCCCAGGCCTCTATCTTCATAAGCTATGTGATCATAGGATACTTTGCACTTTGGTAAAATTTAGCTAACTCATCAGTGTAAAGCCATGAATCATCTTCTACCAAGGGGTCCTATGTTAGGCTAGAGGTTGGTTTAAAAATAATGGGCTTGTTCAATTGATATTTTCCCTTGGTTTCCTACTCCATGTGAGAAGTTTTGGCCTAAGGTCTCCCATAAGATTTTATACCTTTATGAAATTTGGAAATTTGGAATGTGTTATAGGTACTATATTATCCATGACATTTTTCAGATATATAGAAGTGGTTGGAAATATCTAGTGGAGGCATGGTTGAGGTAGAGGATAAGCTATCTAGGTCAATGTAATTAGGTTTTGGGCTTGATTCAATGGATTTTCCTTTCTCATCTCTTTCTCCATCTAGTTTGGGCATAAGATTCATGCCAAATTGATAGTTATATATTTTATACTTGGCCTCAAGACTCTTACAATCCTAATATGGTTTAAGATCAGTTGGTATAATCACTTTTATTCTTGAATGTGTAAATTTTATACATTGATGAAATGTATAAGGTATAGCCTTGATTTTTTGGATCTAAGGTTGGCCCAATAATTTTTTTAAAGATAGTTCTAAGTCTAAAACATGGTATAAAGTGTTATGGTCAAAGGATGAATGACCATTGGCAAGATAATAGTACCTTAAGATTCTTGTTCTTCATTATCATATGCCTTGATAATGATGGTATCTAGTTACAAGTCAACTATTATATATCCAAGATGTTTGACCAACTTCAGAGACACAATGTTGAGGCTCAAACCATTGTCTACAAGGACACATTTAAATTTATGGTTCATTATAACAACCTCAATTGATAATGGTTTATTATGTAGAGGGATTAGATATGACATGTCACTTTGGTCAAAGGTAAGACATTGACTAGGGGATAAGTGTCCTACCATAGCTTGGAATTTATGTGGATTGATGTCATCTAGAATGAGGGATTGGCTCAAGTATTCATTCAAGATGTCTTTGTGTATAATAGATACACGCAATAAATCAATGATGGATATGTGTGTAGGTGTCTTCTTCAATTGATCCAAAATATCATAGGTTTTCCCCTCAATTTTGTTGGTTATTTTTTTTAATAGGCATGGAAGGTTGAATAGAATCATTTATAGTATTTGGTTGTGGTCCCTTGATAGTGTCCTTAGCACATCGAGTTGATATTTCACAATCTCAATCTAGAACTAAGTTTTGGTAGTTGGATGGGTAGGTAATGAGGCTTGGAATGATAATCCTTGGATGGTATGGATCCTATGTATTAATATGGTTAGAAGAAGAATCACCATCATAAGGGGATTGATAGGAATTGTTGGTATAATAGGCATTATTGGGTGAGGGTTTAGGTCTGTTGGTAGTTGGCTGAGGATTTATGGTAATAGTGGTAACATGATTACCTAAAATGAGTCTTATAACATTATTATAGGTATACACAATGAAATGATGGCCTCCTTGGTTGGTTTGGTCAATTTTCTCTTGGTTTTGACCTATTTTCTATTATTATTATAGATGGCATTATTGTTGGTGATTTTTTGGTGGAGTTCTCTATCGCTATTCTTGTTATTGATATTGTTGCTGGTTGTTGTTATTGTTATTATGTTGGGGAAATGGATTTTGATAGATACCCAAGTTACAATTGGTCATAGGATCATGGGTATCTCTTTCTATCTCTATATTTTATAGCATGTTATCAATCAAATGCCTGAGTTGGATAATTCATCGTAGGAATGTCCTTTTACGTGATGGTATTCACAAAATTCATTTTTTTTACCAATTAGGAAAAAGAATCCCTTCAGGAAATGAATTTGATATTGACCAAATGATCATATTTACTTGAACCAATCATCTAAACATAAATTCAATAGGATCACTAAGGTCACTGAACTATCTAGTAATGGGGCATCTTCTTCTTGGAGGAGGGGATTGCAATTGGTTTTGATTATATGGTAATTAGTTTTGTGGAGGTCCTGGTTAAATATACAGAGGAGGTGGTTGTTGAGTAGGCAAAGGTAAATAGACAACCGATGTTTCCACCATTTGAACATGGCATGATTTAGTAACACCATTTCTAATAACATTATTATTTTGGTTATAGGGCTTAGGTATCTCTTTGTTATTGGCTCAAGGTGGTGTTAAAGTTGGTATTTAAATTGGGTTCTGATTATGGTTCTGGCCTTGGTTCTAGTTCTAGTTTTTCTAACCTTGATGTTGATTTTGTCTCTTGTTATAAGAGGATAGCTTGTTTATCTCTTTGTTAACAAGGGCTTTACCAATATGTATTCATTTATCTATAACCTCTTTGAATGTAAGAGCACATTATAGCTTGATATGGTATAATATATTTTTGTGTAACCTCTTAGTAAATATCATAGCCAATTATTTATTTGGCAAATTATGAGTAAACTGGCTCGCTAGTGCTCTTTAATGTTGTAAGTATACAACAAAGATTCTACTAGTCTTCTATTTAGCTTAGCCTAAATCCACAATAATAATCTCATGATCGAGATTATATAAAAAGTGTTGTATGAACTTATTTGAAATATCATCAAAGTTAGGTACAAAATTATTTAATAATTTTAATAGCCATTTTAAGGCTTGTCTAGCTAGACTCCTTGGAAAGAGAAGAAGCAAGTATATGTCGTTATATGCCACTAGATACCATAAAAAAATAATTATTTTATATGCTCTTTTGGGTCACCTTTTCCCTCATATTTATCAAATTTTGGGGGGATCATAACCCAACATAAATGGTATTTACAAATACTCCATATTGAATAGATGATAACATATTTCATCTAGTTTAAATTTCTTTGTTTTTCAATCTATATAGCTTGAATTTCATCCTTCATATGTTATAAATATTGGGCAAGTAAGTCAGATGGAGTGACCTATTATTTTTGAGGTCATGTGGTCAAAGGTTGATGACCTTGATCGAGGTAGGCATGTTATGGAGTGTTAGTCTAATTGGTTGAATGACTAGGTATATGTATTTGTGCATTGGGATTATATTGTGGATATAAAATACACTATTGTTGAAACCCATTCTGGTTTGGATTGGTTACATAGCCCTGGCTATAAAATTCTAGTTGTGGTAATGACATTTAGATTTGTGAAATGTGTTGGTATTACTGGGTTTGGGAGGGAACTTACTGCCTATTTCTCAAACCTTGTTGTATATAAGGAACACATTGTTGACTAGATCCTTATTGTTCGAGGTGTTAAAAGTTGGAACCTTATTGGGCATGTGGTACCCATTGGGTAAAGGGAAACTATTGCCTAGTGCTTGGTACTTATTGTACATGGAACCTTGTTGTTGGTTGAAAACCTATTATTGGTTATATACTTGCTATTGAATAGGCACTTATTGTTGAATATGCACTTATTTTTGGTTTGGTAATTATTGGGGGTTTGGTATTTGTTGTTGTTAACTAAATGTTACTTTTTGACCAATAGAAATGCATTACTAATTAGGCAACATTTGTGATTTTTAAGGTATATTAGTCTACTCTTGTTGTGGTAGAACATTCATGATCACCTATTGAGGTGGTATAGTGTTCTAAACTTATTATAGTGGTAAGTTAGTCTGTTATTAATTTGTTGTCCCATATTGCACACTCAAAGAAATAATTGGTTGAGGAGTGGAGGTTGTTTGTTGATTTTGGGAAGTAGGCATACCTATATTTTATTATTCTAATCCACTTAGGGAATTATTTAGAGGAATCTGCTATGTATTTCTTGATGGTAGATTAGACCCACTTTGGTTTAAATTGTAATGCACTTGCATGCTATCAAAAACATTTTGCATGAAGTATTTAGTTTGAGTAGTAGTCTCTTCAGTCAAAATATAGACATTATACATGTCACCAACCAACATGCTCTTGCTAAACGGGTCTATGTTCTATCTTGCATAACCCAAAGCATCTATTTTTTACTCTATTATGGAGTTATCTCAATAATTGATGTGTTAAAAACAACCCTTGCATTAAGATTATGAGCTAGATTGAGATAGTTTTGGTATTCTTGTTATACCTATTCCATTTATTCATCCATAGGGCCTTTTCATTTTGTAAGTGTACTTTAGTTTTGATACAAAATTTTTACTAAAGATTGACTATAACTAGTTGATGCATGTTTGAATTATTGGATTCGAGGCACATTACTAGGAGTTCTAATCAAACTAATTAGATTTTTGTGTGGGAAGTCTAACAAAAACTTGGCTCCTACTTATATGACTCTAATGAGAAATTTTTCTTTGTTATCTAACAAATGACAATCAAAAAATTATGGATCATAGTTTGTCTGTATTGGTGTTGTAACATAGTAGGGATCTTGTTATTGGTTTTGTTTAACATTAGGCATTACCTGAGCAAGGTACTATGTTATTTACTCTTGTTCTTGGTTTGGATAAGAAGGTGCAGTCACCAAATATTGTGATAATGGGTCATGCCTTTTTTTAATTTATGAAATTTTATAATATGGATATGGATCCATCTCATAATCTATGTTGTCATACAACTCTTGAACAAAAGGGTCATCAGTCACAAAGTTGTCATAGTCTGGATTATACATAGTCCCACTACGTGTGTAGTGAGGCATGCTTGGATCTATATCTAATTATCATGAAAAACAAAGGGTATAAATTTTAAAAATAACTCAAGTATAAAAAAAAATAGCATTTGGATCTATAAAATAGGCCCAAAGGGTAAAATAACTAAACTAGGCAATGGTAGGATTAAAAAAACTTGAAATCAATCTAAAAAATGATATTGATTTTCCTAGAGGTAGTTATAATAAGTGTCAAAGGTAACACAAAATATCAAAAATTATCTATGGATGAGGTACTAATTTTCCTAAAGGTGGTTATAATCAGTGACAAAAGTATTTTAAAAAAGTAGAACAATTATGAACTATGCTCAAAGGATAACAATATTTTTCCCAAAGGTAAATCATCAAAGGTAACAATAATTTTCCCAAAAGATAATAATTTAATGTGAAACATAATGATCAAATTAGAAAAAAATAACTCAAATAAGAACTTGAAAACAAACTAAAATAGAGAAATTATCTAGGGTAACACCCAGTAATTGGCTCACTAAGACTCGATACTTGATTCAAAAGAGACTATAAGAATAATGGAGCTATGAAAATTTCAAACATGGTACAATAAACTTCAAACAGGGCACATGGAAATAACTTGGCTCAAAGGACACTCAAACAAGACACAAGACAAACAACAACCTAAGTCTAGGCAAGGGGTCTTTAGATCAAATAGGAAATCAACCCAAGTAACACAATCCAAACATAAAAGGTAGATAACCTAGGCCCAAATTAGATGAGGCTTTCATGTAAACCTAATTATCTTAGGATTTACACTTATAAAGGTTAAGTTTCAAATTTAATACAAAAATATTCAAATGTTCTAAGGCAAAAAGGCTAGACCACAATGGGTAGTGTAACCATGAGTTTAAAATAATAAAGGTATAACAATGGTTTGGAACTTGGTTTCAAAAATGATAAGTGTTTTGAAATTATTTAGGTAGCATAACAATGTTCTTTCAAAAAAATGATATGACAATGGTTTTGGAATCAAAAATCCAAGGCAAATGTTTGAGATGAAATGAGAAACATAATGATGCCCCTTTTAAACAAGTGACACACAAACAGTTTTGAAATAAAACTCTAATGCAAAAAGTGTGACACAAAACAAACAAACTAACACCTCTTAGGCTAAAGGGGTATGAAAAAAATGTGATGATTTTGGATTTATTTCAATGTGACAATACAAATAAATAGTTTTATTCTAAAAACATACATGTAAATTAAAGAAAATAGAAATAACACTAATGGCTCATCCTATCCCTAAAACTGACATGGGTATGCATAGCTTCTACCAAAACTTCTATCGATATACTAATGCTTGTGAAAAATTAAGTGTTAATCCAAAAATTAAAGTACAGGTGTAGGTAGAGTTTTTATGTCTCTCTATCTATCAAGCATTAGTACGTGGCATGAACTTAGAGTGAGGAACACTTGGAATTTAGTGATAAATTTTATGACAAATGGGGTTGACTAAAAATATATAAGTTTTGAATGTATTAAATGGTCCTAAGTGTGGCTAAAATAAGGGTGAAATCACATAAATTGGGTTCATACCTACTAGATTACAATGCAAGGGTCTATTCTTTTACATAGAGAGTCCATCCATGTACTGCTTAGTAGAGTCTAATGTTTAGTAAGTTTTGAATTGGGTTTTTGTTAGAGAGGGTAGCTGCTCAGCCCCTTGATAATCCCAGTATCATGTGCAAAATTTATATATATTATCATAAAATGAGGTTGATATTATGATGGGAGATTAAACCCTAGGTTAATTCACCCCTAGATAACTTGTGAGGGAGAAAAGAGCTCCCACCCAGAATCCAAATGCAAGAAAATGAAATTGAAATACTTTAGAGGTCATTTTTGGGTCACCCAAGTCACTCGATATTGGAGAGAGAATACAAAACATTATTTTTGAAAAGACCAAATAAAAAAGGTAATAAACTAAGTGATTTTGTTCACCCAATTTCCCTAAAATGGATGGGGAGGGGAGCATATACGTAATAGTTTCTAATTTTCCATAAATAAAGAAATCTAACTATGAACTTTGAAAGTTATATAATAATAAAAAACAAACATAAAGTGAAAAAAATATTAAGAGATCCAACTAAAATGTATGTTCCTTTTAATAGCACCAAATCAAAATTTGATTGAAATTTTGGCCCCTTGGCCTTGTTTTCACTTATAAAAACTTTGAAAACTAAAAGACAAGTGTGATTACATTGATTTTAAGCATGAAACAAATGTGTATGTGAAATTTAGAAATTCATAGGATTCTCTCTCTCCACCTTAGTTATTGTAAAAATTTATGGGGATTACTTATATATATGCCAAAAATAAAATGAGTAAATAACAACCCATTTTGAGCTCTTGAGTTTTTGGAAAAACATAGAGCAAAGCCACCGTTTAGCAGGGTGAAGCTATTGTTTTCCTAAAAACACAAACAAATAGAGAGAACTTTGGTTAATCCACCATTAAATAGGTTGAATTATTTATTCATATGTTTTGAAGCCATCAAAAATAGTAAAAAAATAGGTGAAGCCACCAAAACCTAGTGTAATTTTACCTGGCGAAGCCAATATTTAGCAAGGTCGAAGCCATTGATTGTGAAGAGTGAAGCCACCATTTGGAAGGTCAAAGCCATAGTTTTGAAGCTAATATTTATACACCAATAAATATCACAAATAAGACAAGATATTTTAAAATTCACCATTACATAGGGTGAATCCACCAATTACACAAAAATAGAATGATGTTAGTTTTAAGGCTAAAACTCTAAACTTGGAGAATTAGATGCATTTGCTAGAAAAACTAAAGCTAGCATATCATTATCCTTGGACATATAGGATGCGTGGTCTATCGGGTGTGTCATTATGTATCTTATAAATTTTAAGAGTACACAAAACATAGATTAGTCCCTTGTTAGTCCAAATGACAAAAAATCAAGCATAACAATACACTAGGACTAAACACTCTTGCTTAAGAACTAGGGAGAGCATAACATAGTAAACAAGATCACAAAATAGATCTAACAAAAAATATAATTAATTTACCTCATTTTTCAAATTTGATGCTTATTTTTTGGCATAAGGATGTTTGTGCTTAGTCTATGAAAATTAGAATCTTTTAGAAATGCTTTTCCATGGTGGTAGCACTTCTCTAATGGTCACTTGTGGCTTGGTGTGAAGCTTGGCATAAAAAATGAATTATAACACTACTCTTAATGGATTCTTTAAGGTATTCTAGTATAATAACCTTACACATGAAAACTTATTGGTATATGGTGTGGGCACTTGTATTTATAGCTCTAAAAACTAACCCTCACCATAGGGTGGTTAGGTTAAATTCTAACTTTGGTTGAGTCTAAAATAACCTAGGTTGAGTTAGGCTAACCATGGGTTAGGTCAAAACACTCATGAAATCTTGACACCTCAGTTTCAGATATTTTGAGGCATGAAAACTCACATTAGATATTTGTGAGATTGTGACTCATAATTTTGGACTATTTAGAAAATAATAAATCACTTTATTAGTTCCTTTGACCTTTGACTTCATAATTAGCTAAAAATTCATTTTTTGATAAATGAGATTCACTTATTTGATTTGGAATTTTTATTTAGGCAAGTTAATTAATAATTTTAAAGTAATTAATCTTTCTTAGTGTTTTTTGGCTTTTGTAAATTATTTTAAATGTTTTGAATTAAAATCTTGACAGGCCAAAAATGTGAAAATGAACTAGGTTATAAGTGCATAAAGGGTAATACACCAAATAAACTAGCCTCATCATATTTATTAAAAATTAAATCCATTATGCGGATGAATTTGGGCAATTTGGTGGATTTCTAGACTTAAATTGGTCTTGTGCTAGAAATTGAACTGAATCATGAGTTAGGCACAAAAGTGGCCAAAATTGAATGTCTACACTACCAACATTAAACCAACAACATAGATGCTAAGGAGCCAATAACACATGTAAATGCTGAAATTATTTTTGTATTTTGATTTTTTGGTATTTTTGGAATATTTGAAAAGAAAAGACTATGATATGATTTCATCCAAAGGATGTTCATAGGTATCTCCCCAATGGGAACCTAGTATATTACAATATGAAAATATTTGAAGTGTATCATGTTCCATATTATATGGGTGTGTGGAGATGTATAAAGCGATAACAAGTTCCTCTTCTTGATTTATTTGATTTGTAGAATCAAAATTGCCATCATGTGGAATGCAAACCAATATCCCTTTATGGGAAAATGAAATACCTTGTTGATTTTGGTCAATTTTATCCTCAATTTCATGTAACCAAAATTTTACCAATATAAATGAATGTAATGAAGTATGAGGTAGGACCCATACTTTTGTAAGGACAACATGAGGCCCACAAATAATTGAAATAATGAAGAAACCCAAAGAATATTTCCATTTTCCCTTATCACATTGGTTTTCAACATGATAACCAAGTTGGGATAAACATATTCTAGTGTAAAAATTTTCTGATTCTATAGTATCAATATGGTTATGCAAAAAATAAGCACCACCCATGAATAATGTTATTTCAAATCTTAGTTACATGGATGAATTTTGATTTGGTAAGCTTGAAGAGTTTTCTTAGTATGTGTGCCTTGGATGATTAAAGTTTGTAAAAGTCCCATATAAATGTTAGTAATACCAAATCTTTGTTCATAATATTCCTTTGGTAATTTATCTCTCACTCTTATGTGTGAGATAAAACTTTTGTATATTTAAGGAGATATGTTGAGCTCATTTGGATGAATAAGTATGAATGAAGCATATATGTGTACATAAATATATAAATAGGTAAATGACTCATACTTTTTATGAAATTATCTTTGTTTTAGTGGGGAAATAAGACCTCAACTAAAGATGAATTGTAATTCTAAATCCAAAGTTCTAAATGCTAGTTCATATGATATACTTTTGAATTGAATAGCATAATCTTTAATATATTCCTCATCATGTTGTTTGAAATTGTGAAAATGTTCTAATGCAACTTTTGGCACCTTGTGGATATTGAAAACCATGAAAAAATCATTTTCCTTGTGAAAAATTAGTTATGGAACCTTTTGGTAAGCTATAGAATCAATAATATATGTATATATGTATGTATGTATGTATGTATATATATATATATATATATATATATATATATATATATATATATATATATATACACACACACACACACATACATACATACATACATACATACATACATACATAACTTATTATGATTTATTATGACATATGGTTATATGTTACATGACAAAATTACCATGTAGGATCTCATATATACATACATACATACATATATATATATATATATATATATATATATATATATATATATATATATATATATATATATATATATATATATATATATATATATATATATATATATATATGAGATCCTACATGGTAATTTTGTCATGTAACATATAACCATATGTCATAATAAATCATAATAAGTCATGTGCTTAAATGGATATTTATGATTCCAAAATATAACAAAATTTGGTAGTTCAAAACTTGTTGGATGAATATATTCAAATATATATTGTGTAAGGTTGATTGTTGAATGAAGTAACATTTGCATTAGTATTATGGAAATCCATTTGCATTTGAAGTATAAATATATAATTTTGAAGTTCCCCAATAGTTTCCATCATATATGTGAGATAATAAATAGGAATGGTGTTACATAGTAAATGTGTTATCTTTGGCTCTAATCCACCACCTCCTTTGAATCTAGGCATATGAGTATCATCATCCTTATGAATAACAAGTGTGAGTTCAAAATGACTAAATTTATGATACTTTGGTAATGGTATTGGATTTATGAATTGTGGTACCCTTGGTATATGGTTTGAAGAGCTTGAAACATTTGAAAATTTTTGTTTGTCCATCTTTGGTAATAATATAGCCATTATAACTTCTTTTGGCATAGTAGGAACTTTTAGTATGAATGGATAATTTTGGATAGGAATATCCTTTGGTTGAGATACCATGGTTGATATTGGTAATAGTACATTATCTAGGACATTAAGATCCTTTGGCATTTTTGGTTTGTAATGATTATTAATTATTGGTGCCTAAATATGACTTGGTAAAGATGCCATGATATCTTGATTTAACTTTCAAAAAAATTCAATGTCAAATGAAGGTAGAATAAAATCATCACCCTTGATGAGGGGGATATTATTTTGAAATGTAGGAATGATGGGGGCTTGAATTAATATTATTGAAGGAACATCCCACTTATGAATAGTTTGTAAATCCTCCCCAATATTTTTATGGAGTTGATTAAAGCTTTCATGATTAAATTAAGTAACATTATCACCATATATAACCAATTTTGGTGTATAAGGTAAAAGTGAATATATCTTGTCTTCCTTGGGATGGGTTAGCTCATCTATTAGAATGGTTGTGGCATAGACCTGATTAGAGGGATGGTAGATACCACTATTCAAATATTTGAGATTATATGTTTTTTCACTTGGAAGAATACAATAATAATCAATTTTTACACCTTCCTTGATATAAAGTTGGATGGTTTCATAATCATAGTCATCAAAAAAATCAATATCATCCATGATGAGGGAAATAAAGAAAACAAAGATTAGGACAAGGCAAGGAAGAATCATCCATTATTATAGAATGCTTATGTAACAATGATGCTCAAAAAATTGGGTTCACCAAATGTTTTATCCTAAATTGAGATGGGTCAATATCGTGTAGGTTTAAGAATATAAAAATAAATAAGCACAAGGGTGATAAAAATATATATAACATGCCAATTAATTACAAACTTAGATAAATAATATTATGATTTGAAATACTAAGATATGTTAAAAAAGTAAGTACACCTAGTGATTGATATTATAATAAATGGAAAATAAGAGCACTTATATGGTCAATTATGCACATTCAGATTTGACATGGAATAGGCTAGAAATAGATTGGATCAATGCCTTTAATCAGTCATCAAATTATGGAAATTTATACCCTATATCCTCAGACACTTTTGTCGACCTTAAATGGTTGCATTAATGCTTATGAATAAATTAGACATAGGTTTCCAATATGGAATGCTTGTTGTATCTAGATGTAACCACCTATGATATTATGGGTTATGTTTTACCTTCACTCTGGTGTGATCAGATATAGATCATGAGTTGTCATTCCTTGTCAAACAATAAAACCTTAAATTTTCATCTTCATAATGGTTGTGGGAAAAATGTGTTATACAAATCATGGTGTCAAGCTAAACCCAAATACCCCTATATAAATGGGTGATTTTTACATATCCACTACTCTGAATAGGGCCTCAAACTTATTTATTTATCCCCTAACATGTTGTCTTGTGTGTGCACAAGGGTAAAATATGTAGAAATAGAGTACACTAGTGATGTAGATTGTAATTGGGAAAATATGACTCATGGGATGATCCTTAAATAATTATAAATTGTATAAGTGATGTCCTTATGACTAATATGAATATATGATACAATAAGGAAGATTTCTTCCCTTGCATATTTGATTGAATACTTTTGGTAAATTACTGTTGACTATTTTGACCACAAGTCAAAATAGGTTATATTAAAAAACTTGTATATGGGTATTATAGGATGTAAGATGGTGTGTAATGGTCTTATTTTATGTCATTTAATGTGTTATTAACCTTTGTCATAGTTAAATCTAGTCCTAAGTCATTCTATGTCACTTAGGGGTCATACTTGATTCATTTAAGAAGGTTGTATAGTTTCCCCTAGTAGACAAGTGTTAAAAACTATATTTAAAATTATTCAATGCTATATAATTATCAAGTATGTAATTCCTAACTAAAATATTATAGGTATTATGTAAAAATCAAGAAAATAGTTAAAAAGGGGAGGATTTTGGTAGTTGTACATCTTATAGAGAAGCGTGGCACATGTGGAAAGCTTATGGAACGACTCTTAAAATTCAATAAAATAATTTCAATGATTTATATACTTTTTAAATCTAAAAAATGGCTCAAAACTATTTCTCTTGTCCATCACTCCACTGGGCATGCATAAATGGTCAACATGTTTCTTCATGGTACAGATAACAAGAGTTATTTTAAGTCAAATGCCTCTAATAGATGATAGATAACTTGGTATAATTCATATTCATGGAAGGATTTCAAGGATTTTTACCTATGATTTTTAAACCATCCTTTAAAAGTTGACTGTCTCATTTTGCATGCTATTCCCCATACCCTACAAGTTTTCTCCTTGCCTAAGCTAGTTTGTACAATCCAATGTATGAAATTTATTATATATCATATGGAAATATTTATCTCATGGTTTACATATTTTTTTGCATGGTTAGAGGTGATTTAATGAGCTAAACATCTCAAGTTACAGGTTGAGTGCATTAATGGAATTACAGGCATGATCAAAAACTATAGAGGTTTCCATTCCCTATAGTGGTTTCAATAAAAATCATGTTAATGTTTCATGCTTCTCATATGAAATGTCAATCACTTCTCTTTCCAAGATAAATTTCAAAATGTCTCATATGAAGTTGCAGTCAAGAAAGGCTAACACACTCAACTTTATGCATGACTGTCATACATAGTTAGCTAAATGAGGTGTATGAAGCTTTGAGAACATTCATGGAGGTGTAGTGAATAATTTCAATAAGTTGAACGTAATATTAAATAATTAACAAATAAGCTAAGCTACTTAAATGACACATGATAGCATGTGATAACTAGTTTTCCAACACACAAAGTTCTGTATCATTGATGTTTACTTACAGGTCCCATATAGGAGGCTAAGCACATTGAAATAAAGCATGTGACTTGTTTGAATTCCTTCATGGTGGAAAGGATTCATTTTAAGACTGTGATAAGGTATAAGAACTGATTATAGGCCCATATTCTATACACATTATCCATATCTCATCCTCACTGCCTTGTGTACTATAATTGCACCTATAGGTGGCTGTCATAGAGACCTAAAGGTAATCATGGAAGATTTTGAGCATGTTGGAGACCATACTTAAAATTTGAGGATTTTAATAATGTCATAATAATCATGTTGAGGTCATAGAGTGGTAGGAATGTTTGAAGAGTCATGTTCAAGTTGGAGAAACTAAGTTCAAGGATCCATTACCTTAAAAACTCCAAAATAGAGACTTGTCCACTTTTGGTGCTGCCATAAAATAAGGTAACATAGAGTCTAGATGAATATAAATGTCTCAATCATTAATTATTATCATAAGAGTGATGTCTTAACTAAGTAGAGTGAATGTTTGACTTCAATAGGTGATGTAGAGGGAGCCTCCATTCTAGGCATTTTTACACTATAGGTTTTCAGTGTTCACTATAGTGCTTGAACTCCAAATGATGTTATAATCCTAATTTAAGAAATAATGATAATACCTCAACGTTAAGTGACCATATGGAAATGATAATGTTACTAATAATCTAAATAATATCAATAAGGGTACTCCTACATGTATACCCTTACTCCTAAAAAGGCAATTTACAGGGTAACTGTAGGTACCTACAGGCTTAAGATATAAAATAAAGAGATGGGAGCCTTGAAAACATAAACACTTTCTAATTATATTTATTTAAAAGACTAAATTTAGATCCTATGAGGTATATCATAAGTTCTAAAGGTAGAAAGACATATACAGTATCCCTTTTATTATAAAAAGTCCACATACAGTCAATTGTAGTGTGATAGTGTCCTAAAACATGACAATCTATTCTTATCACAAGTCTTAAGCATGAAATGAGTCATAAGGTGAGTTTGAAATGAAATATATGAATTAAATGGGATAATATGAAAATGTTATGAGGCCTAAAATTGAAATACACACCTGCAGGCATGTCTCCCCCTTGAGCAAATAACATAGTACACAACCAACCACTCTTACATGGTCAAGAAAAAGTGAGGACACTTAGAGTTTGCAAGAAAGTATGGGTGATATACCTAATTAGAACATAAAAAATAGTGATATAACATATAATGAGACTACAAAAACAAGAAAACATGGCAAGATTTATCTTTCAAGAACAACTACAGTCAACTCATTAACCCTGCATAGTTAGTAAACTCTATAGAGGTTTGTCTTGGGTTTTGTGAGGTTTAGAGGGGATATTGATGTGATAAAATAATTAAAACTAGTAAAAAGTGTCCCAATTAATTTAATAATCCCATAATATCATAATTTTTGTTGGGAAAATAGGGTAAGTTCCCTCTGTTATATCTCAAATAAAGGGTACTCCCAGAGAACTAAACCCTATAGGCTTAGTAACTCAATGATGAAAGGAATGTTCATAGAGTGTTAGAACATTATGTAAATATGTAAGAATTTGCTTTAAAATTTAAAAAACATGGATAAGGTCTCATAGTTATTGGATTCCAAAAATGATGGACTGAATCCATATAAGTGCAGTCAGACCTACTAGGTCTTGACTAGGCCTAATGCTTAAAGAAGGTCCAATTCCACTTTTAACACTAAGTGAGCATGGATTATAATTGGAAAACATTAATTTGGATACATAAGGTGTGTGAGAACATTTAAGTTTCATAAAAGGTCACAAATAATCCATTTATTGGCTTAGAATTATGATAGGGTATGCAAAATGTGAAGGAGAGCTTAAGGAGTCATCTTAAGAAGCTTATATATGTACAAATACATAACATGGGAGTTTGAAGAGATATTATATGTTTTAAAGTGTCTTAAATAAGGATTTAATGGAATTTTTCTCAATATTGGATGTCATAATTTTATGAACTATCCTTAAGAGGATAAACCACTCAAAACCCTCTAAAACCCTTGATGATGACCTAATGGGAAATATTAAGAAATAAAGGCATCTAGGAGAGATATTTTGGGTAGGAAAACAATTTTAACTTGTAGGGGATTCTCTATGGATCCTTCCCATCAATTTGTATTCTACCTTATTTGTATGGACAAGGTACAAGTTAGGTTTTATTGATATTTTTTATGTTGTGAAGGTATAAAAGGGTTTCAAAAGATGAGGATCACTTTGAGATAGATAATAAGACCTAAAATAACTCTTAATATACATTTATTTCTTTATAAAATCTCAAAAGTATTTATGATAACACCTTCATTTCAATCAGTCCAGAATGGCATAGTGAATAGAGAGTGATCATCAAGTGAGAAGGTGATAACTCTAATTGGGAGGATTTTTAAGGTCTAATTTATGGTTATAATTTAATGAGGAATCTTTAAAAGTCTCACATCACATCCTTTATGGATTGGTTTGAGAAACTAAAGACCACCTTGGTGCCAAGTGTGAGGGGTGAGTGAAAGAAAGGTGATTATGACTGCAGGTGTGAGAAAAATTGGCCAAAATAATATTGATTATTAGGGACACATAAAATTCATGTTGGAAAGTATTTATAACCCAAACCACATTGAAATTATCTCATATATTTATATTCCATTATGTAGCATTCAAAGAAGGCCAACTGATGAAGACAGTTTCCAAACAAGCAATTGAAGAGTCTTATGCTAGATTTGATGAGTTTCATGCTTGGAGAGAAATTTTCACATAGATACATTGCATGCTATATTTTATATTCCTTTATCCTAAAAATTTAAATATCTCTCTTATCTTTAAAAATGGCTTTGTGACTCTTGGACTTCATTCTTTTCTCTCTTTCTTCACATTCTATAAGTACTAGCCATTTTGGATCTTGTAGACTAATACCATACTTGGTATGGTGAATCCATAATGGTTTGATGTTTTAATTTACATTTTAATAATTTAATAAATATATTTTTGAGTTAAAAAAACATCTTTTATAAGTGTGTGAAGTGATGAATGGTGTAGTCTAGTGATAAGCTTTTATCCTTGCTTCTCCTTATCCTTTCATGTTTGGTGTAAGAAGTTCTCATTCTAACAGATCATATAGAGTGTAATTAGTGTGTTTTAATCCACTTAAGTTTTAAAGTGTCATTTTATTACATAATTTACCTTTGGTCTACTTACCTTGAGCTATATCATACATATCACCTCTATATTGAAATACTGATGTTAGAACATCTTAGGACTTTGAATCTAGTTTGTAAGTCTTATTTATTAGTGAAGAAGTATGATGGTCTTGTGGAAATATTCATGGTATATCAAAAATTATATTAGTTTATTTTTATATAGAATTCCATCCCTTTTCTCATAGGAAATCAGTTAGTGTAGGTGATAAGCACTTAAAGGCAAATTTAGGGAACTATCCCTTAAACCTAGAGGTCTACTTATTCTATAGGTAATCCACATACCTATAAATATTAAAATGTTTCCAAAATATTATATTAGGCTTGAAAAACCTCCTATAGGGTGAAATATTTGGTGATAATAGTTTTAGCATTCCCGATGGGACCATTATCCTAAAGACAACTTGTCAAGGTGAATGTTGGTCTTGACAACATGAACTGCATATTGATGTGCTACTCAACATTTGACAACTCCATTAAAGGTAAAATATACTTTTATATCATTATTTTGTCATATATTTGTGTTCATACTTAATTATCCTTACTAAGTCATATTCTAGTAGATTTTTCAATCCCATTAATCCACCTCTTCAACCCAAACTTCCTCTTGAAGTTAAATACCCTCAACCTATTCTTCCCTTTGAAGAGCAAGAGGAATTTTATAGCCAAGAAGACTAAGAGAGTGATGAATAACTTGAAGAAAACATGCTATACAACATGCCTTCCTAACCTTTAACACTGTAAATCTAATTCATCTTGAGGCATATGATGACAACCCCCTAGTTCTACAAAGAGTGTTCTTACATTCAATGGTCAAGGCCATGTCAATCCTAGTGAGCATATTATGGATATATTAAACTTATTTAGTTTTCACAATGTCACTAAGGTCAATATTTCTAGTAGACTCATTTCCATATCCCTTAGAGGGAAATAAATTTATTGGTATATGACTTTGCTCAGTGGTTACATCAAAACATGGGATGAATTTAGAGTGTTGTTAACTTTAATATTTTAGGACAAGAGTGACCACACTTCACTCATTCACTAATTCAATGTGATCCAAATATCCCACAAGGAAATAATAAATGACTTTAATGAGAGGTTCTAGAATACTTGGCATAGGTTGCCTCCTCCCATGAGACCACCTACTAGCTTTGTCTTCCCCATATATTTGAGGGCCATTGGTAATGATATTACCATCATGCTACAATCCATGGGCAATTTCATTCTTCTTGAAGCATATGACCTTTCCATTACAGCTAAAAATGGCCTCATTCAAGTAGGAAATCTACCTTTAAAAGTGTTTATGCCTCTACTACTTAATACTCCTACTATTACCCAAAGTGTTGCCCAAGTTCCTAATAGTAATTCCAAACCAAAGACTTATCCTAAGAAGGAAGATGATGCCATGCATAAATATGCAAAAATTCAAATGTTAAAAGATTATCTTAGGAAAGAAAGAATGTAAAAGGGTGTGAATCAAAATCCCTATCCCTATTATCATTAATATGGTTAACAATATGGGCAAGGGAGAGGCTAAGGGAAACCTAATTTTAATAGGCCTACTAATGTATATAATCCTACTTCAACCTCCAATACAAAAGCAATGGTATTGGTGAATAAAAACTTGGTTCAAGGGGAAGAGTGGAAACAAGATCAATTCATGGATGTAAATGAAGGTGGAGAGCAAGCTCTAGTTTCTCAAGGAGGATTCACTCCTCATTTATTAGTAGATGATTAAGACTTCATGTAAACAAATGAAAATTGGTAGCCTCAAGGAGAAACCTTCACTAACTTATTAGTTGAAGACACTTTTATGATTAATCAAGGGAATTAAGTTGAAAAAAATACTAGAGATAAAATCAAGGTTTAGGAGATGCTAATGGTGTGCCTACAAGTGCATCTAATCCTCATACAAGGTAGCAAAGCATGACTGAAAACATGGCAATCCTTATAAATCCTACATCTCCTTCAATTCAAAATATTGGAAAGTTTGCTCAAGGTGTTTCAATACCTCAAGTTCCAAGAAATTCCTTACCTCCAAGGGCCATATAACAAGTATGTATTTATACTCTAGAAATTTTGGACTCATTAAAGAATACCAAGACATCCATTTCTATTTGGGATGTCCTTCATATACCTAGCCAAAAATATCTTTTGTAAAAATAGATGTCCACAATCCACGTTAGTCATCCATCACCAAGTCATGATAATAGAAATTTAGTTCTTACTAATTCCCCTAATAATAATGTGGAACCATCTACCAAAGCTGAGAAGCCTCCACCTTTCTACCTCACTCTCATTGTGGGTGACAAACTAGTTCACAATTGCATAGTTGATAGTGGAACTAGTACATCAGTCATGCCCAAGGTTGTAGCTAAAAATTTGAGCTTAAATTATGAACCACATAGTAAATGAGTGCTTTAATTAGATGGTACAACTACCAAGACAATAGGATTGATCAAAGGGTTGAAGGTTTTCTTGCATGATTGTCCTAATTTTCCCATCTTTAAGACATTATTGTTGTTGACTTACCTACTCATTTTTTAATCTTCCTTTCAAGATATTTTACAACTAAGATAGGAGGCTACCTCTCAACTGATGGGTCCTTCTTGGACTTTAGGATGAGATATGGATCAAAGGTAATAATTGAGACTCGACCACATGTTAAATTTCATATTGAACCTTATGTTGAAGCATGTTCCAATTTGAATTTCAATGATAAAGAGGAGCCTATTGTGGATGATGGTGCTTCTTCCAAGATTGAAGGCATTTATAATTTATTTCTTGATGAGTATGGTACTAACACCTATGAGCATGACCCTTATGATTCCATGGAGGAAAATAATTTAGGAGTGTATTTCATACATGAGGAAGGAATGCCAACACCACTACTTGCTAAAGAGGAAGGTGAGAATGATGGAATGTGGAAAATGTTTTTTGATGGCTCAAGAAGTAAGATTGGTGCATGATCTGGTGTTATGTTGGATTCCCCATATAAATAATGATACTATTATTCATATATGTTACATTTAATTTTCACTTTAAATGTGGCTAAATATGAAAGTTTGATTCATGGCCTTTAATGGACAAGGAGAAAAGGAATCAAGAATTTGCAAGTATATGGAGATAGTGAATTGGTTGTGCATCAAGTTAGGAATGTGGTTGTTTATAAGAAACATTTGATCAAGTAATATAATCATAGGTTATGGGATTTTATTTAAGACTTCAATGAATTCAACATATAATCAGTCCCAAGGGAGAAGAATAATCATGTTGATAGATTAGTTGCCATAGGAGCATAATTTGATACACCTATTGTCATAAAGGAGGTAGGAAAACAATCTCACATCAAGATAATTGGTAGGCCTCCCATACCTGATAATGAGGTTTATTGGAAAGTGTTTTATAGTGAAAAACACATTTCATACTTCTTATAAAATGAAGCCAAGTTTTCCTCAAGAAACCAAAAGAGACTCCAAGAACATTTTGATAATCAGATTGTGCAGCTAAGAACAAACAAGATACCTAAGGGACTGGTGACCTTAGAAAGTATCTTTAATGAAGATGACCAAAGGAATAAAAAAGGGTAATTATGTATACAAAGGAGGATAATTATGAAAGGATCTTGATCTTCAAAGACAAACTCCTCAAACTAGGTAAGGTATGTTATACATTAGAGAAGAAATCATTCTTTGATTTGTGTAGAGAGTTTCATGACATATTTGCTTAGTACTATAAGGACCTAAAAGGGTTTGATCATATCCTAGCACATCATAACATTTTATAATATAGATTTAAAATAGTTAGGAAAAAATAAAGGCCCATCAACCCCAAGGTTGAATAACTCATGAGATTATAACTTACCAAACTCCTTGAATTTGAAATAATCTTTCCTTCAAGCATTCAACATGGGTAGCTAACCTTGTACTTGTTAGAAAGAGGAATAGGGAGATAATATTTTGTGTGTATTTTAGATATATGAATACAATGTCAATCAAATATCACTATCATTTTCCCTCAATGGAATAGATTTTACAAGTTTTTTCAGGTTCTCAACATTTATCTCTCCTATATGGATATTTTGGTTATAATCAGATTCTAGTGAATGAAGATGATCAGTTCAAGATAACATTCACTAAAAAATGGGGGAGTTTTGCTTATATTAAGATGCCCTTTGGTTTTTAAAATGTCGGTGCCACCTTTAAAAGGTCAATGGACATGGATTTCAAAGGTTTAATCAATGAAATGTTATTGGTATATCTAGATAACATAATGGTGTTCTTTGAGGATGATAATGAGCATATGAAACACCTAAGGCAAGTGTTTAAAAGGTGTAGGTAGTATGGAGTATCTATTAATACAAAAAAAAATCATCTTTGATATCCATGAAGGTAAGCTATTAGGAAATGTTAGTTCTAAATATGGTCTAACTATTGATCCTAAAAGGATAGAGGTTATTCTAGGCCTATCATTTCCCTTGCATAAGAAAGGACTTCAAAGCTTCCTAGGCAAGATAAATTTTGTAATGAGGTCCATACCTAGTTTTGCATCTTTGGTGAAACCTATCAAATCCATGCTCAAGAACCAAGTTTTATCTTGGACTAAGGAATGTAAGAGTAGATTTTAATCCATCAAGAAATTAATTACACAAGTTCCCACTCTTGTGAACCCTGGTTTTGATAAAGACTTCGCGTTGTATTCATTTTCTAACTTTGATACTATCTCAGCTATGTTAATGCAAAAAAATGATGAGGATGTGGAATAACCAATTAAATTCTTTAGTAAAGGTTTGGAAGATTATGAGGTCAAGTGAACATTTATGGAGAAACAAGTCCTTGTTGTTGTATGAGGAATAAAAAAGTTTAGGCATATGCTTTAAAATAATAGGATTCATATTATGGTCTCTCATCATAGTACCAAATAGTTTATTTTGATCAAAGACCTTATTGAAAAGAGAGCGGGGTGGATTAATAAGGTAATGTAATATGATGTTGATATCAAAGTGACAAAACTGATAAGAGGTAAAGGTCTTTGTGAACACATAGCTTCAAATCTCCATGAGTCAAAAGAAGAAGCTTTAGTCAATCAGGATTGCTCCTAACTAGTTGATTCCATGCCTCTACAAATTTAAACACAATATGTAATTATATTTATTCAAAGTGGTGATTACCCTAATGGATTGAGTAGACCCAAAATGAGGTACTTTAGATTGTAAGATATCCCTTGTTGTCTTGTAGATGGTGTGATTTTTAGAAGAGACACTAATGGTGTGTTATTGAGATGCATTGGCAATGACCAGTTTGGAGTGTTGCTTGAAAATTTCCATGATGGAACAATAGGAGGTAATTTCTCCCCAAGAACCATAACTTCCAAGATCATGAGGGTAGGATATTTATGGACTAGTCTTTTTTAATATTACTATTCTTAGGTGAGAAGGTGTGTATAATGTGCTTTATTTGTAGGAAAATAGAAGCTTGTAACTCTCCCTTTGAGGCATATCCAAGTAGATAAAACTTTCATGCAAGGGGTCTTCATTTAATTGACATGATAAATCCACCATCAATTTTTGGTCACAAATAGATACTCACATTAACTGACTACTTCACAAGGTGGGTTGAGGCAGTGGCATTAAAGGAAGCTAATGAAATTGTCATAACAAGGTTTGGAACTCCCTCTACTATCATTTCAAATAATGCACTTGATTTCATGGGTGGTAGAATAGCTCATTAAAAAAAATAGAAATGACATATACTTTATTACTTCATCCAAGTATTGCCCTCAAGGTAATGGGTTGGATAAATCTACTAACAAGAATATGATCAAAATCATCAAGAAAACTTTGAAGGATAATCAAAGGGCTTGGCATATTAAATTGAAGATAGACCTATGGGCTAATAGAATCATTACAAAGAGGTTAATATGGAATTATAATTTTGTTAAAATTTATGGAAGAGAGGCTAGATTGTCTATATCCCAAGAGATGCCTGCCTTAGAGTTGGCACATCAACTAGAGTTGCTTGAGATCATTATGATGGATGTGAGGTTGATAGAGTTAATAGAGATGCAAGAGATAAGAGACAATGCTCATAAACATATGGAACATCACCAAATTCTAGTGAAGAGGTCTTTTGATAAGAATTCAAATCCAAGAACATTCCAAGAAGGTGACTTAGTGTTAAAATGGGATGAAGATAGAGCATAGTCAAGGAGACATACCAAATTTGATACTTTATGGAGTGAACTATATGTCATCATCATGTACAAAAAAAAATCCTTAAAATTATTAAGGAGTGGAGAATATATACCTATCCCTATGAATGGGATCCATTTAAATACATGCTATTGATGGAATGAAGGTTAGTCCTATAAATACTATAATAGGTGTGCATTTTCTCTTTGTTAAGTGTGTGTTCCCTAAGTGTTCTTGAGAGCACATGTTTGTTTCTTTTGGTATTTTTTGTTTTGTGCCTATTTTATATTTTTTTATGTGTTTTCAAAGGCAATTAAGTGTCAAATTTTTTAATAAGTGACTCCATGGCCCAATAGATAGGATTAGGCTACTAGTCTTGGCATAACAAGCATACCACCCCTAGGAAATCACCAAGAATGTTGACTCTTTTGACCACAAGTTAAAATAGGTCAAGCCATTTTAAATTATATATGGGTATTTTATGATGTAATAAGGTGTTTCATGATATTATTTTATGTCATTTAATCTGTTATTAACCTTAGTCATAGTTAAATCTAGTCTTAAGTCATTTTGTCACTTAGGGGTCATATTTGAGCCATTTGAGAAGGTTGTACAATTTTAATTTGTATAAAAGTTTTTAAAATTGTAATTAAATATCCTTAATGTTATATTCTTTTTAGGTAATTTATTCTTAACTAAAATCTTGTAGGTATTGTGTTAAAATCAAAAAAATAGTTGAAAAAGAAAGGATTTTAGCAGTTGTATTACTTATAGAGAAGAGTGGAATGTGTGGAAAGATTTTAAAATGAATATTAAACTTAAATTAACTCATTTAAATGTTTTATATACTTTATAACTCTAAAAAATGTCTCAAAACCATTTCTCTTCTCCATCACTCCACTAGGCATGTAAAAATGGTCAACAAGTTTCTTCATGCTATGGACAACAAGAGATGTTTCAGGTCAAATTTATCTAAGGGATGACACCATAATTATTATACTTCACATTAATATAAGTAGTTAAATGATTGGTTTCTTATGCTTTATGAACCATCCTTTAGAATTTGATTGTCTCATTTTGCATGCTAATCCCCATACCCTACAGGTTTTCTCCTTGCTTGAACTGGTCTATACAATATAATGGATTAAATTAATTATATATCAAGTGGACATATTTATCCCATGGTTTACATTTTTTTTCTCATGTTTGAATGTGAGTTAATGAGCTAAACATCTCAAGTTGTAGGTTGAGTGCATTAATGGAGTTACAAGCATGATCACAAACTGTAGAGGTTTTCATTCCCTATAGTGGTTTAAATGAAAATAATGTTGATGTTTTAAGATTATTATATGAAATTTAAATCAATTCTCCTTCCAATATTAATTTCAAAATGCCTCATATGAATTTTTAGTCAAGAAATGCCAACATAGTCAACTTTTTGCATGACTATCATACAGAGTCAACTGAATGAGGTATATGAAGGTTTGATAATGTTCATGGAGGTGTAGTGAAGAGTTTAAAGAAGTTTAACATACTCTTGAATAATGAAAAAATAATATAATCTACTCAAATGACACATAATAACATGTGACAAATAGTTTTGTAACACACACAGTCCTGCACCATTGATGTTCAACTATAGGTGCCATACATGAGGCTAAGCACATTGAAATAAAGCATGTGAATTGTTTGAATTCCTTCATGGTGAAAAGGATTAATTTGAATATTATGATAAGGTATAAAAAATTATTATAGGCCCATATTATATTCACATTGTCTATATATCATCCTCACTACTTTGTGTACTACAATTGCACCTACAGGTGGCTTTCATAGAGACCTAAAGGTAGTCATAGAAGACTTTGAGCATTTTGGAGATCCTTATTAAAGGTTGAGGAGTTTAATAATGTAATAATAATCATGTTGAGGTCATAGGGTGGAAAATAGGTTTGAAGAGTCATGTTCAGTTGGAGAAACTGAGTTTAGGGATCCATTACCTTAAAAACTCCAAAACAAAGCCTTGTCCACTTTTGGTGCTACCATACAATAAGGTAACATGAAGTCTAGATTAATTTGAATGCCTATATCATGAATTCATATAATATTAGTGATGTATTAACCAAAGAGAGTGAATTTTTGACTCCAATAGGTGATGTAGAGGGAGTCTCTATTCTAGGAATTCTTACACCATAGGTTTTCAATGTTCACTACAGTGCTTGAACTCCAAATGACCTTATAATCCTCATTCAAGAAAGAAGGATCATACCTCCATGTTAAGTGACCCTATGGAAATTATAATGGTAATAATAATATATATAACATCAAGGAGGGTTGAATTATAAGGTATTAACCTTTACCATCACCTATAGGTGTACCCCTGCTCCCAAAAAGGCAACTTATAGTCTAACTATAGGTACCTACAGGCTCAAGATATAAAACTAAGAGACATGAGCCTTAAAAACACAAGAAATTGATAATGGGAGTTGGTTATAAGAATAAAATGAGATAATATTATGTGTATCATAGGTTTTAAATGTTTAAATACATTTAAAATATCCCTTTTATTCCAAAAAGTCCACCTACAGTCAACTGTAGTATGACAATGTACTAACACATGATAGTATGTTCTTGTCACAAGTTTTAAGCATGAAGTGAGTCATAAGGTGAGTTTAAAATGAACTTTATGACTTAAAGGGGATCATATTAACATGTAATAAGGTTTAACATTAAAATTCACACCTATAGGTAGGTCTTTCCTTTGAGCAAATAACACAGTACACAGTCAACCACTCTTACCTAGTCAAGAAAAGGTGAGGACACCTAGATTTGGAAAACAAGTATGGGTGATATACCTGATTAAAACATCCAAAATAGTGATATACCATATCATGAGACTACAAAAATAATGAAATAGGGCATGAGTTATCTTTTAATAATAACTGCAATCAACTCATTAACCATGCACAACCAGTAAGCTTCATAGAGGTCTGTCTTGGATTTTGTGAGGTTTGGAGGGGTTATTGATGTGATCCAATCATAAAAAATGGTATATAGTGTCCCCATGACTTTAATAATACCATAATATCATAAATTTAGCTAGGACAATAGGGTAAGTTCCCTCTATTCTATCTCAGCTAGAGGGCACTCCCATAGAACTAAACCCTACAAGTTTAGTAAGTCAATGATGAAAGGAAGGTGCATAGAGTGTTGGACCACTATGGAAAGATGTAGGAAGTTTTTTTCAACATGAAAAATCATGGATAAGGTCTCACAAGTGTTGGAGGCTAAACATGATGGCCTAAATCCACATAGGTGCAGTCAGACCTACTACTTAAAGAAGGTACAATTCCACTTATAAAAATAAGTGAGCTTGATAGAGAATTGGAACACCTTCATGGGGAGTCATAAGGTGTGTGAGAACCTTTAATTTATATGGGAAGCCATTTCTTGGCTTAGTAATATGATAGGGTATGTATAATGTGAAGGAGAGATCGAGGAGTCATCTTAATAAGCTCATATGTGTATGGATACCTAGCATGGGAGTCTGAAGAGATAGAATATGTTGAAGAGGGCCCTAAACAAGGATTTAGTGAAATTTGTCTGAAGATTGGACATCACAATTTTATGAACTATCCTTAAGAGGATAAACCACTCAAAACCCTTGATAATTACCAGATGGGAAAGATAAAGAATTAAAGACATATAGGAGAGTTATTTCTGGAAATAAAATAATTTAAACTTGAAAAGTACTCTCCAGGGCTCCTTCTCATCAATTTGGATTCTACCCTATTTTTATAGACATGGTATAAATTAAATTTTATTGATAGTTTTTGATGTTGCGAATGTAAATAAGGGTTGAAAAAGATGAGGATAAATATGGGAGAGAGAATAAGACCTAATATAACTCATCATATACATTTATTTTTCATCAAAGCTCACAATTATCTCTTCTAACACCTTCACTTCAACCAGTCTAGAATGGTATAGTCAATAGAGAGTGATAATCAAGTGAGAAGGTGATAACTATAATTGGGAGGCCTTTTAAGGTCTTTTTGATGGATATAATGGAATGAGTACTCTTTAAAAGTGTCACATCATCCCATTTATGGATTGGTTTTATAAATTAAATACCACCTTGGTGCCAAGTGTGAGGGGTGAGTGAAAGAAAGGTGATTATGATTGAAGGAAGTGAGAAAACTTGGATAGAATAATATTGATGATTAGGGACACATAAAATGTATGATGGATCCTATTTATAACCCCCCTAATAGTGTAATTATCTCATACATCCTTATTCTATTGTGGAATGTTCAAAGAAGGCCAAATGATGAAGGTA
This sequence comes from Torreya grandis, assembly GCA_037957365.1. Taxonomy (NCBI): domain Eukaryota; kingdom Viridiplantae; phylum Streptophyta; class Pinopsida; order Cupressales; family Taxaceae; genus Torreya; species Torreya grandis. The sequence goes on from JARHVA010001303.1 coordinate 2,458,776, forward strand.
GTTTCCAAACAAATAATTGAAGAGTCCTATGACAAATTTAAGGAGTTTCATGCTTGGAGAGACATTTGTCTAAAGAGACCTTACATGGTATATTTAATATTAATTTATCTTAAAATTTTAACTCTCTCTCTTAGCTTGACAAGTGACTTTTTGACTCTTGGACGCAATTCTTCTCTCTTTAACATTCTATAAGTACTAGCCATTTTGGCTCTTGTAGACTAATACCACACCTAAGATGATGAAACCCTACTAGTTTGATGTTTTAATTTACCTTTGAATAATTCAATCAATCTAGTTTTAAATTCAAAAAACATCTTGTCTAAGTGTGTGAAGTGATGAATGGTGAGGTCTAGTGATAATCTTTTATCCTTGCTTCTCCTTGTCCTTTCATGTTTAGTGTAATAAGTTCTCATTATAATAGGTCATATAGAGTGTAGATAGTGTGTTTGACTCCATTTAAGTGTGAAAGTGTCCTTTGAGTCTATAAATGACCTCTATTCCACTTACCTTGAGCTGTCTCATGTATATCACCTCTATATTGAAATATTAATGTTAGAACATTTTAGGACTTTAAAGCTAGTTTGTATGTCTTATTTCTTAGTGAAAGAAGTATGATGGTCTTGTGTAAATATTAATGGTATATCACCCCTTATATTAGTCTATTTTCACTCAAAATTTTATCCCTTTTCTCATAAGTAATCAATTAGTGTAGGTAATAAGCACTTAAAGGAAAATTCAAGGAGCAAGCCCTTAAACCTAGAGGTTTACTTATTCTATAGGTAACCCTCATACCTAGAAGTATTCCAATGTTTCCAAAATCTTAGATTAGGCTTGAGGAACCTCCTTTAAGGTGCAATATTTGGTGACAATAGTTACCTTTTGAGAGGTATGAATTTTCAAGGTGAGGAATGAAAGAGGGTTGATCTTGTATATATATCAACCCCTTTTGGAAATATATCACATTAAAACACATATACCAACCATAGGGATACAATTCATTTGTAAATTTGATGAAGTTAGGGTGCTAGACACTTTAGTTAAAATAATACACTTGCATTAATGTATGCATTTGAATGGGATGCAAGTGTCTTAGAAGCTAAAAAATAGGCATAGGTCCCAAACTTGCAAGGATAGAAGATAATTAGGTTTACAACACTTTGAACATGATAGAAGGACTAGGTCATTAGAAAAATTGGTTAGACTAAGAGATAATTAATTTAGCTTAGAGATACAATGTATATGATATTTTTATTGGCAGGAATATCTAGAAGTTAAAGGTACATCCTTGATATGTATTTTCTAAGTATACAAGACTGAGATGCTATATAATTTAGATTCAGTGTATAATTTTCCAAACCTTTAATCTAGTAATGAATTTTAGTTTAAAGGAAAAAAATGCATACCTAGGTGTGTATAACACACCTTGCCTTTGTGTGAGTCCCACTTGAGTGATTTATTGGTGAATGAACTGCATCCAAAAGCATGTTACAATATATAATTAGTGCATATAATCTAAAATCAAAATAATGAAAATGATTGAAATATAAAGTGTTGGAGATTTCTCAGTGATGTCACAAAGGTGTCTTGGTGAGTGGATGAAGTGATTTGATAGCCTAAGTAATAATGACAAAGTGTATAATGTGCTTGTTTTAGTGTGCTTTATGTTGGCTTGGTTGATCTTCAGTTTTGGCATGTTTAGATATGTTTAGGGATGAGAATGGTGGTTGGAGCATGTGAAAGAGGTCCTTAAGATGTTATCTATGTTTTGAGAGCTTGTCTACATAAGTGGTATTAATTTGGTTATCCATATATTTAATTTAGACACTTTGGGTCTAATGGTAGAAAATCTAAGTAGGTAGTTTGATGATATCACCATTACCACATGTGAATGTGTCAAAGAGAGTTGGTCATATGGTTGAGATCACAGTAGTCCCTAGTTGTTATGCACTATAACTCAAGTCATGTATCAAAGTGTGGTCAAAGATATGAGGGTGAAAAATTGGCTTCTAAGATGGATTTCACTATTTTCCCATAGACAAATTTATAATATGGCCAAAAATAACTGAGTAAGAAGTTTGATGGTAAAATATCTCACATGTGTGGATGTTTCAGAAGAAGGTGATCATATGGGTTTGTTCAGTTTTGGACCTAGTTTATTTTTAAAAAATTTTAGATCATGAAATGAAGCATGTCAAAAGATATGCATATGCAAAGTTGGGATTCCAAGTAGTTTGACTATGTTTTCCCATAGCCAATTTTGCAATATGGTAGAAAGCGCTGAGTGAGAATTTTGATGCTATTATATCTTACACATGTGAATGTGTCAAGAAAATTTGATCATATGGGTTTATTTAGTTTTGAGCATAGTTGATTTGTGCTAAATTTTAGATCATGCACTAAAGTGTAACAAAATTTATGTTTCTCAAAGTTATCCTTTTAGGTAGGTTTTGACATAGTTGGCTCTATGATAGAAGATTTTGAGAAGGCTCTTTGATGGCATTATATCTTACATGTGTAAAGGTTTTAGGAGTAGTGTGCCACATGGTTAGATTCTCCTATGTGAGGAGATCATCTGATCCAAATTTGAGCTCATGCATCAAAGCACATAAGAAGTTATTAAGGTCTAAAAATGACTACTCAAGCATATTGAAAGGGTCCCCATAGTCATTTATGTAAGATTTAAATATTGAGCAAGATCAAAGGTGCACGTTGATCTAATAATTTAGGAAGTAATAAGATGAGGATATGTGCATGATGGTTAATGACTGAGCAAAGGTACATGATAAGGATCTAATGGTGAGTGGGTATTCATATAGTTTGATCGTATGGTGAGTATTGATTGCTAAACCCTAGTTGACCCATAGAGATTGATGGAGCATGTTCAGTCAACATTTCAAGATTGCATGAGATGAGGTTAAAATGATAGAGGTTTAACATTTGAGATTTAGAACCTATGTGTTAAATATCGATCAAGATCAATGGAGCATATTTAATCTAAATTTGAGAGGAAATGAGATGTGAGCATAGTGTTCGAAGTTTAACTGTGACCATTTGTATTTGAATATTTGAATTTATGAAGGAAATACCAGTGTATGGTTTTTGGACCATAGATTTTGATAGAAGTCAAATTTTCTATTGCAGTAAAAATAAAAGTGGTAAAGGACTTTGAGATACATCTAGATATATGGATTTGAAGATCTAGAAGTGTGTACAAATAAAGATTTTGAGTTCCAAAGTTGACTATGTTTCCATTTATATTCTGCAAGTGACCTGAGAAGATTGTTCAAGCTCATTTTGATATTGTTTCGATATATCTCAGTGAATTTTATATTGGTGAATGTTTTAGACTCCATGAGGATGATTTTCATGTTTTTTTAAGGTTTAAAAAATCATATGAAGTATGAACAAAGGTTTTAAAGTTGAGTGTGTTTTCATTCATAATGATTGTGTGTACAAAGAAGTGTTTGAGATAATTGGGATTTATTAAAAGAGTGATTTGGAAACTCTAATAATTTGTGGATGTCCTAAGGGACATAAGGAGTGGACCTATGCATTTATAAAGTGGACCTATGTTCTTATTATGCTTGGATAAGTGTCAAAGAAGGTGAATGGGACTCCACAGGACCTAAAAGTGACTTAGGATTATTTAAAAGGGGATTGTGCTTAAGTGTGACCCATCTGAGATGCCTTAATGATGAATGCATGTTTTTTTGCTAAATAGGAAATATTATGATCTTGTTAATTCATGATTTCTCCATATATAGTGAAACCAAATGTGTTAGTTTCTATACTTGTAAGAAAGAGATCTGGGAGAGATTAGAGAGGGGATTGTGTATATGTTTTATGGAGTAAAGGATGGGTAGAGTGCCCTAAGGATGAGTTAAAGACCAAAATAGATTGAAAACTATGTATGACTTATAGGTCATGTTTCTTATGTCAGAATTGTGCTCTTGCAATTTGAGGATATGTTAAGAGGTCTGAGTGTGCATATGAGGATTGAATAAGTGAAGGAGAGAGAGTTTGTGTAGTTGATAGAGAATCAGAGGTCCATCATTAGGTTTTGAAGACATCAGATCTAAGATGGAAGTGTTCTTTCCAAGCAGGGTCTAAATGACTTGATCTTCCTTAGGGGTAGTTTCTCCTTGTGAAATAGGGTTTCGCTAAAGACATTTGATCAAAAGGACTTGATCAAGGTTGTAGGTTAGAATAACTTGACCAAAGGTTCCTAATCAGAAGGACTTGATCAATCTCCTATTTATGATAATCTTATAGGATAGTAGTCCATGTGTTTTTAGGCTTGAGTGTGGGTTTTATTCCCCAAAAGGGTTTCCCATGTAGATCTTGTGTTGTGTATGTGATCTTGCATTGTGTTTATTGTTCACTACTATAAGTGATCTGTATGCTTTATAAATGCTTATGTTGAATGCTTAAGTATTTTTAAGGGTTTGGAAATTTAATTGGATTATTTTTCATCACTGATTCACCCTCCTCTTAGTGGATTGTACCTCTAAGAGAAAGATAAAAGTTTAGGAGTACACCTGTGTATCGATACAACCACCATACCTTTTGGGAGCTGGATTTGAAAATATGTATGATTATGAATTATTTAAATTGAGATTAGGAAAAAATAAATCTATAAGAGTGTGTATATATATATATATATATATATATATATATAGAGAGAGAGAGAGAGAGAGAGGTAAAAGGAAAAAATTACCCATAACCTTGGATAGAAAGTGAGTTTCCACTTGGTAGTTGAGATTAACTCAATTGTGCAACCTAATCATACTTATAACTTAGTGAGCATGAGTTGATCCAAGTCAACCCACACTATAAATAGGGTGAGGTAGGATTATGTAATCAAATCCAACCTATAAAATTAGAAAGATTGAGTGATTTAATCACTTGAACCATAACAAAAATCAAACCAACTACTAAAGTATATTGGCTCAATAATAGTCCATGTTTGTCTAACTTGGTGAACTAAAGTCTTTAGAACTAATATTTGAAATGTGAAACTATTTTTGGTTTTGGAATTTAGGTGTTATTTACATAGAATATACACCTTTTATATGTCTCATGTTAAAATGTGGGTATAAAAATGGTACCAATATATAGAATTATATCAGAAATATGTATTTGAATCATATAAATGTGCAATTTAGCCAATTTATAGCTGTGTAAGTGTGTAGAACATATTTCAAAAGCATGCCCCCAAAATATATCTAAATTTGTGAACTGACATGACAAATGTGGAGAACATGTTTCCATAACAAGCCCCCACTATATAATTGAATTTATGAACTATGATAAATGTGGAGAATATGTTTTCATAACATGCCCTCACTATATATTTGAATCTATGAACTGTGGGAAATGTGGAAGCCTTGTCTCTATGACATTCCCCCACTAATATTGCCCCCCTTGAGGTGAGGGAAAGTAAAAATTGGAAGTCGCCTTACCTCAAAAGGATAATATAATTTATAACCTATTAATAAACCATGTAGCATATAGGAGAAACATGTCTAGGTAGATACATCATTGAAACATGTAAAAGGTGATCACGTCAAACCATAAGATGCATGATATAGATCATGAAAATGTCTAGATAGTAAGAATACAAAATCAATAAGAAATTAAAGACACATACGATATAATTCAAAATAAAATCAAAAGACAATAGACCAAAGAGATATCAAATAATGGGCATTTTCAAATGTCACATAATCAAGGGTACATAACTTCATCAAATGTCTAAAAATAAAGGAATGACATATTTAAATGTCTATACAACAATAAATATTGAAATGTCAAAGTATCAAAACAAAGGCATGGAGGCTAAAAATAATGGAGCATATTCAAATGATTAACAAGCAAGATAATAAATTCAAACAAGTGCATAAAAGAAAAGCATAAACAACATCATAAACATGGCATACTAGCCCCTAGAAATATGTGTTATAGAAAACATTAAGTACATAACATATCAAGTACACTATGAAATACATAAGCATGAATAAAATCATATGTAAGTACATTATCTCAAACATGATAATGGAAAGTGATAAAAAAATTGTATAACCTATGTCTATCCATATCAAATAATCAGGTGCACCCAATATCTATATGACATGAGTAGAAAGAAGTCCCAACATATGTATATGAATAGATCATGTATATGTATATGTATGTATCACAATAAAATTATGTGTGATACATGTGTCTATAAATTACTAATATTCCATCTACCAACATAGAACCAACAACATAGATGCTAAGTAGCTAACGGAACATGTAAAAGCTGAAGATATTTTTTGATTTTGATGTTTTTTTTGGTATTTTTGGAATATTTTCAAAGAAATAACTATCTCATGGTCCCATCTAATGGATTCTCATAGGTATCTTCCCATTGGGAACCTAGTGAAATAAATTGGTGGTACTACCAAGGAGCAAGTAAAAGTGTAATATCTAGCACTATAGTATTTGTAATGCTATGTACATGTATAGTAGGACTATGTGGTCATGAAGAAACAAAATAAGAAATGAGGATTAATGGAACCCATCATTGATTTCTCTATGATTTATTTGGAATATCATTAATAGTAACATATTTAACTGCTCTAGATATCTGAATATGGTCCATAGTGGATGATTATTCTGTGGAATCCACTAGGTATCTCTAATGCAAGGGTCTCTTAGGTGTTGGCCACTTAGGAAATGAAATTTATGGCATAAGTCATCAAAAGATTTGTTTTTTTTAAAACAATAAACTCATGTAAAGAGGCAAGTAAACTTTTATTAAAGATGTATTGAAACTTTTATCTACCATTGGATTGGTTATTTTAGCTAACATATTTTGTACTTCAAGACATATTCATTAATATATTTATTAGTTCCTTGTTTGATTTTTACAATTTGGGCATAGGAATAATTTTTGGTGATATTGATAGAGAAGTGTGCCAAAAACTATTCTACAATAGGTTTGAATGTGTTTACCAATTGGATTGGTAAATCATAGAATCACCTTGGAGTATAGTCTTTTAAGATCCTTTGAAATAATTAGGTCAAAATTTTATCATTGGATTCATAATCAAGGCATATCGCATAAAAGTGTTGAATATGTTGTTTAGGATCACCCTTACCATCATAAAATGTGAACTTAGGTGTAAAAAAATTATTTGGTAAGGGGTGAAAATATATATTTAGTGCAAGAGGGTTATGCAGCACCTTTTGTGAATCTATAACATAATATCATTTCATATAATTTTGTTTAATATTTTTAACCTTAATTTGCAAAAGTTTTATAGTTTGGGCAAGAGCTTGTACCTTTTAGTATGTAAGGTTCAAATTTGGGAAGTTACCAAAGGAAGTGTACCCATAGTTTGAGTAGATGTAGGTATTAAAACTAGTAATTAGTTTGAAGTATTTATGTTTACCATGTAAGATGTAGTAATAGTAATTTTAGGGAACAAAGGTGTGAACGCATATCCATTCCCCCATTATAAGTATGAAGTAGTGAAGTTACTAAGGGGAGGTTGATTGGTATATGATGATGGACCATAAATTTAATAGCATAATCAATAGATGGTCATGCTTTTGTTTCTACACTTTTTTGTTTTTTTAGTTTCTAATATTAGGTAAGTTGAGCCAATGTAAATTATAAATATTTATTATTGTCATTGAAAAAATTGATTTATTTTCTAATTTTGTTACTTTTAAATTTCCATTTCAATTCTAGTAAGTTTTTTAATGTGAGGTATACCTTTAAAATTGGCACCTAAAGAGAGTATGGTTGAAAAACTTCATTACAAAAAGTGAAGGATGTTGGAACAAGGTAGATAATGCTTAGAAGATTCAGTGAAATAATGCACAAGTCTCCTACTGAGGAGGCAATGGTTCATGATGTGAACATATTAATGGGAAAATATGTAGTTAAAAAATCATTCATCAATTACTTTAAATATCAATGGTTTCACTACATTGGCATGTGCATTGAGATGTTTTAATATAATGCTTCATGCAGGTCAGGGGACAAATGTTGTGATAGAAGTATATCACTCTCATATCAATCACATGTGTATACGTGAAATAAGAGTTTATTCCCATTGATTAATGGATTTATCGATGAATAATTTGGTTTGTATTGTTTGTGTATTGATTTTTAAGTCAAATGTGCAATGAGAATGGGTTTTTATAGGAACTTAAAGCTAGATAAATTAGAGAAGTCATGGATGAAATCATAATGCATCCCTAATGGCGAGGTGATGTTTAGTGGTTTTTAACTTGATGTGGCATGGGTGAGAAACCAAAGTAAATAAAACACATTTTACAAGGTTAGAATGGTGATTTAGTCTTTTAGAATGTGTGAATTCATGTGGTCAACCCAAGGCCATGTGTGCAAGCATATGTTGAAAGTCAAAGACTTGAGAAATAAACTGGGAAAATAATTTTATTCAAGAAGAAATTTTCCTTTTTATTCAAATAGTAATGGTGTTACTTATGTAATTATTATTTTTGTATTTTTTTTTAACTTTCCATATTTTTTTGATTTCATATATGATTTTCATAGGTTTATTGACAAACATCCATTTCTATCTTGTTTAGGATAATTTCAATAAAAAATTTATTCACCTCCCCCAAGATAATGTTTTTAATGTTCTTGTAATTTAAAATATTGTTGGTGATGTGTATAACCATAATGATCTCAAGATTCTCAAGATTCATGGATTGATAGATAAAGCACTTCTCACTCTTCAGTTGATAGGGAAATTCTTAATTTCCCTGAGAATATTTTTGAATATGGTTGTAACAAGTTTTGAAAAATGTCATTATTTGATAATGGTGAGGTCAGTCATCCCCATGCACAACCTTTTGAACATGTAGATTATGGTTATAATACCAGTCTATGACATTCAATATATTTTGTGGAGAATATAAAAATTGATAGATATGCACCATTGGTAAATGACAAGTCTAATTACCTTTCAAATGTAAAGATAGATCAAAGGATGTTAATTTTTAAGAGGATTTGGATAGATAAAATACAAAATATGTGTACCAAAATTATTTTACATGAATAAGGATCTATAGACCTTGAACCAAAGTTGCTTGGGTGTCCAAAATTTGTTTAGATATCATGAATTTGTTTGGGTGTCCTATTTTTGTAATAAAATGTTATCTATGATGGTTGTGGGTGTCATATTACTCCTACATAAAAATTATGTTCCATTTAATATTATGCACCTTAATTTTATACTATGATAGTTCCATTCAGGAATTAAAATAGTTCTTATAAAGAAATTGGGTCTAAATGATGTTAAAATCTCCATCATCATTGATTAGCTCATCATTGAATTTCCATACCCTATTTCATAGGTCACATTTTGGTGCAAGGTGTAAGGATGCCATCAAAGGTTGATTATCTATTTTTTCATCTACCAATCAAATTTACTAATATAGGTCCAAGGCTTTTTCAACAAACTCACTTTGCATATCAAGTAATAATTACAATTAAAACAACATTTCGTATTATAATGTTTATTTTTGATTTAGTAAATACCCATTATAGAGTAACCTTCATATTAGTATCATGTAAGTTTCATGTCTTATTTTTAACCTTGTATTGAGAACCAATCTTTATTGGTCTTGTGTTCGTAAAGGAAAATTATACCCTATATGTGTTAGTATTTCCTTTGTGTCTTAGTGTTTACTATGTACTTGACATGTGTAATGTTATGAAAATTAGACTCTAATTTGAATTCTAATATACTTCAATATAATATAAATCATTTTTTTTTTTAAATATTCATACTTCCTTTCAATTCTAGAATTTGATAGTATCAGACTATCTACAATATTTTTACATATATGTCTCATGAATGAATACTTGCAAGTTAGATGGTTTTTACCCCACAAAATCTATTTTCACAAGCAAGTCTCACAGATTTATGTATCTAGATGATTATATTATATGTATTGTTATATGTTCGCCTTATATTCTTCAATATAAAATATGAATCTACATCTATATATGCACCATGTTTAAATTCTTTTGTGAAAAGGTGTTTAGTGAGAAAGTTGGAGGATAGTGTCTAAATATTTTGAATAAGTTACAAGCATTTAGATCAAAAGTACAATTGTAATTAATCTTTTTAGGTTTGACAATATTTCATGTGAGGATATGATTATATCTAAAAATATATTTTGTTATATGAGGATAGAGAATCAATCATGTGTTCCACTATTTATCTATTTTTAAGTTTTGTTATAAAAATGATTCAACTACCTCATGGGATCATAGTAGTCCCTTATATCACAATTCTATGAGACATTTTGTCAAATAATCAAAAAAATACAAGATATTATGAAATAGACTACAATTTTTAGACTATGTATTTAGTTTATTTTTTAGGGAATTCATTTTTTGCATATTATGCAATGATCACAATAGTATATGAGATCAAATTTTTGTGAGGCATTTTTTCAAATAACCAACAAAATATAAATATTATAGAATAGCTTGAAATATTTATTCTATGTATTTAGTTGATTTTATAGAATTCATTTTATGCATATTATCCAATCAAAGTATTCCATGAGATTACAAAACTTAGTGTGTAAAACAAACAAAATCCTCTCCATAAGAAATTAGATAATAAAAAGTATTTTTTTGGTCTGTGTGTCTCTGTGTGTGTGTGTGTGTGTGTGTGTGTGTGAGAGAGAGAGAGAGAGAGAGAGGAGAGAGAGAGAGAGAGAGAGAGAAGAGAGAGAGAGAGAGAGAGAGAGAGAGAGAGAGAGAGAGAGAGAGAGAGAGAGAGAGAGAGAGATAAAATAAACCATGGCAAAGACACACACTAATTATGAACATTATTATTGTCATTGGAGTTAGGAAGCATGTATGTAGTGGGAGATGTTTTGAATAAAGTTATGAAATGGAATACAAAGTTTGTCCACACGTTGATCTATTTTTCAGTAAAGTTTCATATGTCTTACATTCCTATAATGATCTACTTCTAAAGTAATAGACCTAGAACTTGAAACATATTCATATACACTCAGTGATGCATTTTTATCCTTGAACCACATTTGAGCCTATAGTTTTTATTATCTTACATGTTCAATGCAAAGCTTTAGCTCCTTGTTCTCATTTATTAGTGATGATGTGGTTGCATTCATTCCTTCAATGTTTTCCTTAAGTTTGTCCTCTATATTTTCTAACATTTTTTCCATTGATTCCAAACATCTAACCTAATATCCAAATTCGTTAGTTGGCATTCTTGAAGGTCTTCATCCAACTCTACATTCATTTGTTCAATACTTTCAAATTAGTCCACAAAATTTCTTAGGGGATTGGGATTCAACATCTTGGAAGTTACATATAAATAAACCATGGAGATTTAATAAGTATACATCTTTTTGAAAAAATAGTCATCTATTCTTATTAAGGGATGTCACCTAAGGTTTGATTATTGACATTACAATTTTCACTCAAAGTACCAATAGATTTCATCCTCACATGTTCATTGGTTCTTTTCCTTTTACATTTATTTCTATCCATTATTGAACAAACCCATACATTGTAATATGATTAGATGCAGGTATTGGGAGACACTATAATCAGATACAAAGCAATTATATATGTAGCAAGATGGATGTAATTATACGATAACATACACATTTATTTCAGAAACCCTATCGAATACTCTACTTATGTCCTTTAATGTCTTGAATTAGGTATACATAGCTACAATTGCTCTCCATAAAGATTTATTCCACTCTAGGTTTGGGTTCATTATTTTAAATTCATGAAAAAAATATTAATGGAACTTAAAGAAAGAGATGTTAAGGGAATTTACATACATAATTTGAAAACAAACATGGATTTATAAAATTAAATACTAACATGTTTGTAATGATAACACTTGGTGGTCCATAGGTGTTGTTGGCCAATTTTGGCCCATATGCAAATCTTTTACCTGGATGGGTCAGCTGAGTAGAGTTCTAGAGCTTTGAAGGATCAAAATTTGACTTACAAAAATTGTGAAGAGCCAGACTATCATCAGGATATCATGTAAAAGTGGATGGGCTAGCTTGATTAAGCACTTAATAGATTTTCTTAAAAATCATCTCAAGCCAAAAGAGTCACATGGACATGATGCCCTTCATGCCAAGATCATCCTTTACAAATTTTATGTCTCGATGAATTCTCTATCTAGAGATATAAGCCTTCAAAGTAGAATAATCAGATGAAGATATTCATGCATACATTAAAATTAAGCCTTGACAATTAACCATTGGGGTTAAAAATGTGATGGGCACATAGACATCAATGACAGTCACACATATGTCAAATGATGGGTGCACAAAGAATTTAAGCCACAACAAATAATGTTGGGGTCCAAAAATCCTAAGACATTTATGTGAACATTAAATACAAGCATGTATATGTCAATTTTGGGCCTCATGAATTAGCCATTTGAGTTAAAATGGTGGGTCATAGTAATATCAAAGGATTGCATTCATTTGTACATCTATATCTAAAGGTGTGAGTTAAAGTCAAAGAGTCAAATGATCTAGATCAAAGGCTCATGTTCATTCATATATCTAGATCTAACGGTGTGAGTTAAAGTCAAGGAGTCAAAGTATCCTAGGGACCAATAAGGAGAAGATAGTTTGGCACAAATTGATAGGTTTGAGTTGGTAATTGACAACCAATAAACAAAGGGAAAATCTAGGATATTTTTGGTGAAGGTTGATGAATTAATTTTTGACTCGAGCAAAGTAAATATGATAGAGTTGAGTCTGAGCATGACTCAATTTGAACCAAAACAAGATATTTCAGGATCGAGGGTCACCATTAGAGCTCTGTGGAGATAAAATAGGTCTTTATACCTAATATAGATCAAATGTCAAAAACTTCTTGAAATGAGCCCAAATCACTTATAGGTCTGTATTGATATAATAGCTATAAGAAAACTAATAAAGGAGATTAGTTTTTGACTTATAGTTAATCTATGTCTAGGGTTTGTAGTAAAGAGCATGTTAAGGCATAAATATGATAGTCATATCAACTACTTAAGTAGACTTACTTATAGATATATTAGGTCTAAGGATATGAGGACCTAGTCCTCATAATGAAGCTAAGTGGAAGATGTGGCAAAATTCATGGAGTAGATTGAGGGATTGGAGAAGCAGTTAGAGCATTCAATGTTGATCAGAGGCTTTGGAGATATTTTATCCTTGAAATAATCATGACTCATGCAAAACTGATTCTTTTCTTCTAGTGGATCTCTCAGTCAAAGAGAATAACTTAAAGACCATTAGGGAAAATGATGGTTAGCTTATTGATAAAGGATTAGTCCTAATTGGAAGAAAGCATGCATATAGTAAACCAATGAACTACCACCACATTTCTTGATCATTAATGACTCCTTCTCCATGCTCCCATGCATGTTCCCCATCTCTCTCATTCCTATTCTTCTATATATATATAGGCTCCTAATCCTTAAAATGAATCCCTCTCTTGGGAATGACTAGAGTCTACCAAGATTGAGCTTTATAACCTCTTGAGATGAATAAAAGATTGATTTAAGATTTCATTATTCTAGTATAGTATGTTCATGTTAGTTTCATTTGAATGTGGTAGAAATATCTCCCTTGTCAAGTCTTAATCTCACCTAACTACTAGTTCATCTTATTATGTAGGTCATATTTAGTGTTTAAATGTCATTTTATTGAAATCAATATGTGGATACATTGACTAGTTAGTGTAGACACCTAAATCTAGCCATCGATAACCTCAAATTAGGCTTTTGACTAATTCTTACTAAAATGCACAATTTGGCCTAAAAACACTAAAATACATCAAAATATTTGAATCTGATATATTCAAGTGCCAATTTTGGCTAGGGTATACCTAAATGGGGCAATGCAATTTATGGGCTTGCTAACTTTGATCATATCATTCTGAGTCAAAATTCCAATTTTGTACCTAGGTGCTCTAGATTGCTCTTTTCTATCAAATCTCTTGCATGAGACACATGCATTTTTTGTTTGGTGTTGGTAACATCCTAAATGGGATAATGGATCCAATGTATTTGACATTGACTTCCAATTCTAATCCAGTCAAATTTTGGACCAATAATAAGGCATTCTGATCAATTTGAGTAATTTGTGCACAAAGTGCTTAATCATGTTTAAGAGCTAATTAAACTAAATTAGAGCCTAATTAAAAATTCCATAGAAATTTTTTGAGTACTTATTTTTAGAAATGAATATTGAATATCTACATCATCAAGTGACATCATTTCTTGGGAAGACATACCTAGGCCATAAATGCAAAAAATATCAAGGTTAACCCCTCCCATGCCTCATCAATGCCTCCCATGCCTCTTAAATGCCCCTATATCCCAAATATTGATGAGCCTATCTATGTATTTTTAATTACATAATTATATTAATCCTTAGCCACACATCTCAATCTTGAGATGGATGGTTCAGGTTAATTCTAGCCATTTACAAAAAAATATAAATAGGAGGCCTTGCCACATGAATTTTAAGCTTAACTTGTGCAAAGTTACCATACTAAATTGATTCCAAAAAATATCACATAACAAAGTTATGATTCCAAAATATTTAAACCAAATCCAAGCAAGGTGCCAAGGAGAGATTGAGGTAGTCAAGCTTCCATTGATGCAAACTTCATGAGCACAAACCGAGCAAGCCACTACAACAAAGCATTTGGAGCATCCAAGGAAGGTGAAGGATTCTTGTTTTTCCTTAATTTTTAATTATGATTTTCATTTTTTTATTAAGCTCACCCTAGTAATTAGGCATCAAAGTTTTAGTTTAGTGTGTTTTTGATTTGATTTATCCACTAACACAATACTAATCTCCCCTTCATCATAAAATTCCTAGTTCACATAATGGCACACCTGATGGGACCAAACACATCCCATGTATGAAGGAGAGCATGAGGAAAATTTAAAATTTCAATTTGGATGCTTAAAACTCTTTCTAAGTTATTTTCTAACTTGTTTTAGCTAGATTTTTACCTTCACAAGTTTACACAGGTAACTGTCGATGTTCAAAGGAACCACTGACGGTTGAGTAAACCGTCAATTGTCATTTTTAACCATCGACAATAAAGTGAAACCATTGATGGTTAGGTATAACCATCATTGTTCACTGTGTTTTAAAAAATATATAGTCCTAAGAGCTAATAGGCTATTTTAAAATGCTTGGTTTGGGGTCATACGGACTTCATTTTTGATGATTTATTTTTTAAAACCATTTGTTTTCTCCTAAATTTTTATTAGTTTATCTTCAATTTGCAAATTTTTTTCTCAAAATTTTGAAAATATCTCTAAATGTTTATAATCTAACACATTTACTTTTGGGGTGATGCCTTAAGGGTAGACAGGTAACCGGTGGACTTCAAATTTGTTAAAACATGCTATTTAGACATATTTTGCATGCTTTAAAATGAATTAGGAACCTTGTTTTGGTGCTTAATGAAACTTTTAGATTCTTAAGTGAATACTTTTGATAGTTATACTTTCAAAGTTAAAACTTAAGACCAAGGGGTCAAAATACCATTACCTCATCTTTCATTTGGGTTTTAAAATTGAACACACTTGTCAATTCTCATTTTCAATACTTATTTAAATTAGAACTTTTTTAGTAAAAAAAAAGTTTTCATGTGTATTCTCATCTATTTGTCCCCTTTAGGGAACCCTTGGAATCAAAAGCACCATCTTTATTGCAAAAATACTAGTCTAAGGCTTAGAAAGAATGTCATCTAAATCACTCCTCAAAAACTCATCATAGTTTAGGTGACCTTGAAAATGACCCTAAAGTCTTTCTTTTTATGTCTTTCATTTCATTGCATCTTGGCTTGTGAGGGGGATGTCATTACCTCCCATGAGTTCTTTAGAGAAGCTTTGACCTAGGATTTCACCTCCTGGCACTAACTTCACCCACTCTCATTAGGATCAGAGGTTTGAGCGGTTAATCCACCTTCTAGTGATGGAATTTCACATGGGACATATTTGCACATTGGACATCACAATACACTAAACAAGTGATGGATGTAGTGGTTGAAAAAAGTACTAGAACTTTTTGCAACAAGCCAAGTGTTGTGAACCCAAAATCTATGCTTTTCTTTTGCATCATTTGATGTGAAATTCATTGTGCAATTGATTCCCCTAGAGATGTTCATAAACATGTAGATCTTAGATAAATCCTCACTTGTCACAAAAGTATTTTTGGTGAAAGGTGTGCCTCAAAGGTCAATGTCATAGTACTATAATTTGAGAGAAGGGGGGTGTAAAAACCCTACCATATAATGTGTATTTACTTTTGGATGAACACTTAAAATCCTCTCAAATGACATATATTGACAAATTATGATAATACCAAGAAACCTTGTTAGTTTAGGATCTAAGAGAGATTAATTATTTGGTTTCATTCTATATTAAAGTTTTGTTTGGAGTCAAAACATGGTGTGAACAAATGATACAAACCAAAACACATAGTCTTTATTTTCTTTTAAACAAAGAAGCGTTATGCTAATTGCATGAATCATCAATTTGCCTTGTTTAAAGTTCATCAAAAATTGGACCCATATCATCCAATTTGGCATAGTTATGCTGCCCAATTGAGTCTAGACCTTTGCCAAAGTTTTTTTAAGTCCTTAATTTATAATCTAAATTCAAAATTACACCTTCATAAAATCATAGAGTTGATGTGTTAAGTGGATTCACCATTTGCACTAAATTTGAGGGAACTTAGGTTAAATTTCCAATTTGGGTTGAAGGTAGTTTAAGACTCATGATTATTATCACCACTTGATAGACTTAATTAATTTTGTGTTAAACACTTGCATTTTGAGTTGGGAAAGATAGTGTTATGCTATCAAATTTATGTGAAACTATCTTTGCTTTAGAGAGTTTTTGAAACAAGCATTTTGTCACATCTTTTGAGTAGTTTAGTGTTGTTATGCTACCCAAAACATTTCAAATATTATTTCATAGGCCCTCTTGCATAGAGTTCAAATTTGTTCCCACATTTTCAAACCAATCCGAGTGTACTTTTGTGAACCTTTGTCTAGCATAGTTACGTCGTTTAATTTTGTCTAGCTTATTTGTCAAAAGAACCAAGTTTTATACCATTATTTGTGAAAAAATAAACTATCTCTAAAGTGCCTTTTGTTTCATACCTTATACCTATTTGATCGAGTCCATGTCCAAGAATCAAATGCCTAGTCT
The DNA here is from genome assembly GCA_037957365.1 of Torreya grandis. Taxonomy (NCBI): domain Eukaryota; kingdom Viridiplantae; phylum Streptophyta; class Pinopsida; order Cupressales; family Taxaceae; genus Torreya; species Torreya grandis. The sequence continues at coordinate 2,476,043 of JARHVA010001303.1, forward strand.
TTGTTAGAAGTGTTTTAAATCCATTAGATTAAAATTTCATCTATTTCAAAGTCTAGATTTTGACACCATTTGGCCAAGCGTCCTAGTGTATGTCTTGTTTGAGCCTAGATTTTGAAGTCACATTTTGGCCAAAAGACCTAGAAAATTTTAATTTTCTACATTAGACTAATTTGAAACACTTTGAACTTAGCATTTGGCATTTTGATTTTTGGTTCATTTACTTAATATTTTTGTGTAAGACATGTAAAATTAGACACTTAACATTAGCTTGTTTTATCAAAAATATTTGTATAAACCTTTTTTATCCTTTTGATGAAAATAAAACAAGTTTGAACATCATATTTTTAAACAGTGTCTTTTTAGAGTTTTAAGACCTCCCTTTGTCACAAAGCATTGACTATGGATCCCAACATGTACCCCTACACTCATAGTGGACTCATGTACAATCTAGGGATTAGTAATGTGGTTGCATAATAAGAAATGATGCAAGACCCCTACGTAGATAATATTGTTTATGAGATGGATCCTTATCCTTCTTATAATACTCAATTAGGGGCATAAAGCCAATATCCATTGGCTAACTATTTGGTTAATACACCACCTTATTAATAACAAGACCAAGAACAAACTACATAATACTTAGATACAATACCCACAGCTGATGAACCAGTTCCTCAACACTTGTGCTTTACTAATATGCCTTCCACATATGATCCATTTTTTTTTAGCATCATTTGTTGGAGAAAAAAGATGAGATTTTGGTTTGAGCTATAGAGGTAGGGTCCAAGTTTTTGTTAGACTTCCCCCATGAGAATTTACCAAGCCTAGTAAGAATGCCCCATAACATAATTTATGATCAACAAGATTCTTCTATAAATCCTTTGGCTCTAGTCCAAATAACATAGCAGGACCCTAATATGCCTAAAAGAGGAAAAATCTCATAGAAGACCACTTTAACCAAATGTAGGCAATATATCAAACCTACCTAAATCTAGTGCACAATCTCAATTAGATGACCATGGTGAGCAAACCTCTTATTGACTTATTTCCTTCTATAGGAGTTTTGATAGAGTTAACTAGTCTAGACAATTAAAATTCAAACCCATTCATATAGAACACTTCAGTCAAAAAATTATTTCATACCCCCAAAATTGAAGAAGTCTCTTCTACTTCTACGTAACACAGTGGCCAAAATATAGTGGACAATACAAGTGCAAGGTCCAATCCACACCAAAGTAGTGTTCATACTCTAGTAGTTATCCAATAAAATGTTCCTTTAGTTAAAACTGTAAGTGGTTCTCAAAATCAAGGAGTAAGATTTTATACATCCCAACCTCAACCAGAAACTTCATCAAGCATGCAACCAATAGGATTACGTAGTCAACCAGCAACTAATGTCGCACCTCAACAATAGAATGTGATAAATCCTACTCCTAATAAATTATGAGTAGTATTCCATAATAGCATACATAATCTAGTGTACCAATGAAACATAGGCTAAATATATTTCCACCTCAATAGGGGAAACTAATGTTCCACCTCATTAGGTAGTGGCAAACATACCTCTTCAATCACATGCTAGTGTACCAATCCAAAACCAAATGATGACTAGCCAACAACATGTAAATATTGGTTAGCGATAGATGTCAAATATTCAACATGCATTCACTTCCTAATAAATATTTGTGTAACAAGGAGTCTCCCATGTTTCTCAAGTACCTACTATGCAATAACTGGTTCAAAATGTGCCATAAGTTCAGAGACAGGGTCTTGATTCATAATTTCCCACTCAAAAAAAGGTTTGATTAGTCAGTAACATGTCCCTTTTCAACCAAAGAAGCCATAGTATAGTTTTATCCCTCCATCCCAACCATAAAATCCTCCAATTCAAACCTTCATAGCCAACCCAAACTAGAATATCACATAACCAAACATACAATTTCAAGTACATCCTAATCTACGCATGTGTATTCCTGGTCCATTTCCCAACCAAACCAACATACCCCAATCAAAGTGTCCCACTTATGAACTCTCAACCATCTACCTAGGCCATTGTTTTCCCTCAAACTAATGGTCCCTCTAGTTTTATAGCCAAATAATTACAACAGATGAAGGATGTAATTACTACCATTCAAGCTGGAAAACAAATTAAAAATTTTAAGTTGGATGACGTGTGTTCTTATCCATTCAACATGCAGTACTTGTAGATACCATTTACTCTAGTATATGAACCAATGAAATTCAATAAATACAAAGGGAAAGGTGACTTTAAGACCCATTTAATTGAGTTCTTTGTTTCATGTCAACCAATGGCATATAGAGATATATACCTTTTATTATTATTTCTAAGGAGCTTGGCTAGACAAGCCTTGGAGTAGTTCTTAAAGTTGCCCAAGAATTCAGTAACAAATTTTGATGATCCTTTCGATAAGTTTATGTAGCACTTTTTTTATAATCTCGAACATAAGATTTCATTAGTTGACTTGACATAAGCAAAAAAAAAATATGGTGAGAGTTTTGTATGTTATCTATAGCAATGGAGAGCCCTGGTAAGCTGATTCACCCATAGTTTACTAGATAAACAATTATCTATTGTGTTTACTAAAAATTTGCATAGTGAGATAGCTTATCATTTGGAACTACAATGTGCACATACTTTCAAAGAGATCATCAACAAAGGCTTGTTTATTGAGTAATCCCTTATTAATAAATGGATCACAAAGCTTAATTTAACTAATTAGAATCAAGGTACCAATCAGGGAAGTGGCCAAAACCAACACCCAATCTAAGTACAAGCATCACGACAGGCATAGGCTAATAACCAAGATAGACCAAAGAAATTCAATCATAATAGGAATGTTGTGAGCAATGGATTAACTGAGTTGCATCATGTCCAAATAGTGCAAACATCATTTTCACCACCTTTTTAGCTTACTCATACTCTAAAACCTCTCCAACCAATGCCACAAGTAAAATAACCAAGACCCGTACAACAAATGTAGTAACCTTTACCATTACAAACCCCTCCTATAAGAAGAATTGCACCTACTCATCATGTCTTTAGTGACTTGGGAGAGCCTATTAAGTTTGTATTTCACAAACTTGCCACTACTAATTTGATTAGTTAGCCTATACCAAAACATTACCCACAAGGCATTCCTTATCTTGATTGGTACCATGAAAATGAATTTTGTGAGTATCATTGAGATAATGGGCACAATCTATGAAGATGTGTGTAAATCAAGAATTTTATCAATAATATGCTGGAGAATGAGGAGATAATATTGGATAATGGTGCTTCTGCTTCCAATTAGACCCTTGAGATTTATCAAAACCCTTTTCCTCAACATAACAATCAACAACAAAAACAATAGCCACAATTGGTGTAACAACACAATCAACAATACCAAAATCTAAAGCAAAATCAATAGTTAGAACAATGGATAAAACCAAAGTTAGAATGGTAATAACCAACAAACCTACCATGCAGTTTCACATGACTACAACAAGGTTCTAGTTCATATTATAGGGGTATCATTAATATCATCTCTATTAATCCTAGACCAAATTATAATCAATCTAGACCATTGCTAAACAATAACACTTAGTTGAATCACTTTGGAAATCTTTCTTTGACCTGAGACCACACATAAGTAAACCAACAAACAAGGATTCCCACTTTTGGACCTTATAATGATAACTCATCCTTGCCCCATAACCACATGTAAGTGCATCGACAACCAAAACTTATTCTATCTAGTCCCACACCATCTCCATCATTTGGTAGCAATCATGGTCCTATATTTAATCCTAATTATGCAATCACAACTTAAAGGTCAAATATTACCATCCTAGGCCCATAGCCATCTACCACTTTACCCATTATCCAACCAACCATTCAACCTCAGAATAAGCCATTTACCACTGACCCATAAAATAAGTTTGATATTATGGAATAATTGTAGAAGACACCAGCACAAATTTCTATTTTATGTTTATTGCAAACATTGATAATTTACAAAAACATTTTGAATGAGTTTTTAACCCAATTCACTATTGTTAGTGACATATCTCCTAATAAATTTCAAGCTTTGGTTAGACACCTAGCTCCAGCCCAACAAGTCACATTCAACCAAAGTGATATGTCTTCTCTTGGCCCACTCCATAATAATCCATTATACATATAAGTTTATATAAAGTGGCATAAAGTGAAACATGTCCTTATAAAAATTGGATCAAGCCTCAATATAGTGTCTTTACAACTCATCAATATCCTTGGGTATATAGTGGTAGATCTCTAACTAGAAACAATAATTATCAAAGCCTATGATAATCAAGAAAGAGAATCAAAAGACACCATTATCCTACCAGTTATCATTGGGCTTGTGACCTGTGATACACTTTGCCATGTGATTTATCTTGAGTTGTCATATAGTATGCTTCTAGGTAGGCCTTGGTTACATGATATTCATGCAATCCCATCAATGTTGAACCAATGTATCAAGTTCTACCACTCAAGGATGGAAGTGAATATTCTAGGAGATTTGCACTTGTATGAACACTAAAAACATCTCGAGGCCGAGTTTCAAATCTAAAATTACCAATACAGCATGAATCTAAGTTTAAATTAGGATAAAAGAAAGGCCATACTTATTGATTCTCCAAAGGACAATTGCATAGATCCTAATACCTTGGATTCCCTTTCCCACATGTCACCTCCTAAAGCTCCCAATCATTACACCATTTTAGATAATGGCCTAGGAGAATATTTAACACATAATACATTTCATATTTCCAATCTTCCTCAAAATACAAATACCTTTGGAACACCTAGAGTTATCCCACACATGCATTGGCAATGAAAAAGTAGATAAAATTCATAATTTGGGACCAATCATGTTCATACCACCATCTGGCCTAGAACCAAACCTTCTCGATGGAGATGAATCATGGTTATACAATGATAACTAAGTTGATTGTTATAAGAGTGTAAAGTATCCTATTCCCAATAGGATCATGAATAATCAGGACTATGCAGGAAGAGGCCTTAGACTGAATCAATAAGGAACTATTGAGCCAATTTCTATGACCAAGTACAAAAGACCCTATGGACTCAGATTTTAACCACTTGGGGGTGGCCCCTCATATCTTATTTGAGTTCCATCACTAGCGACTAGTGATGATGATGTAGACAGTGAAGCAGAGTCTGATCATAGCCTCATCTTTGATGACCTAGCTAAAACCAACTTGTTTACCTCTCATTCTATTTGTACCCTTACCCTAGTCATTTGTAATAAACCATTACCATTATATAATCCTCAACTGATAGATGACAAACAAAAATCTATTTTACTACTTGATGAGTTTTAGAATGATGAGGCATTCTATGATTTTCTAGGCCTTAGAGACAACATTCTATTGAGAGATCATAAATCAAGATTCTCAATCACATTGGATCCTGAAGCCTATTTTGGAGAGTGGGTGAACACCCTTAGCCAAAATAAATTAAATAAAATATTGAGGTCCCAAAGTGAAAACCTCTTTGAGACACTTTTTGACCAGGGAAAAAGTAAAGATAAAGACCAGTTTAGTGGTGAAAACTTATTTCAGGCTTCATTAGATGAGGGTGTTCATTCTTCTTTAAATTTTGACTAGGAGACCACTAATGATGAACTTGACTATGCATCTAAGTTCAATTTTGAGAAATAACAAGTGTTTGATCAAATTATTCAATAATTTATGATTTCTTTTATCACATGGCCAAATCTCCCATTGGAGGACTCGGATTCATCATGCCTAGGAGAAGTTGAAGAACAAGTCCTAGTAGAGGACCCTGATATAGTCCAATAGTTCAAGTCTTTGCCTACTATCTTAGAAGACAGTTTGACCCTTGTAGTCAAATATACAATAGAGGTAAACATCAGGACTCCATTTTACTTGAAATGGATAAAACTAGGTGCATCCCTCACTGAGAAGGAACATGAAGTTTTTATCTCTATTGAGAGAATTTATATATATCTTTGCATGGGCTTATTCTGACATGTTAGGTTTGGACCTCACCTTGGTTTTTTACCACCTTATGGTCAATCCTGATGCCAAATCAATAAAACAAAAGCTATGTAAGATGCATCCTCACATTATTGTCTTGGTAAAAAAAGAGTTGGAAAAACTCTTAGAAGTAGGATGTATCTAATATATTGACTACATAGAATAAACATCTAATGTTGTACCTATTAGCAAAAAACCTAAAGGAATTATCCTATATCTTTGCATGGGCTTATTCTGACATGTTAGGTTTGGACCTCACCTTGGTTTTGTACCACCTTGTGGTCAATCCTGATGCCAAATCAATAAAACAAAAGCTGTGTAAGTTGCATCCTCACATTATTGTCTTGGTAAAGAAAGAGTTGGAAAAACTCTTAGAAGTAGGATGCATCTAATCTATTGACTACATATAATAGATATGTAATGTTGTACCTATTAGCAAAAAATTGAAGGAATTAGAATCTATACTTATTTTTGATACATAAAAAAAACTTACCCTAAGGATGAATTTCCATTACCTAACATTGACATGATCATTGACTCCACAGTGGGTTATGAAATGCTTTCACTCGTGGATGGCTATTTAGGATACAACTAGATCAAAATAGCACCAAAAGACCAACATAAAACATCATTCATCACTCCATGGGGAACATTTTGTTATCAGGTAATGTTGTTTGATCTTAAGAATGATGAAGCTACATATCAAATGGCCATGACCATCATATTCCATGATATGATGCATGATATTGTTGAAGACTATGTCAATGGCATATTAGGCAAATCTAGGACTAGGGCTGACCATCCAACAATGCTATGTAGGATATTTGAAAGACTTTGAGAGTAAAAAGTCATACTCAATCCAAATAAATTTCTGTTTAAAGTAAACTTAGGCAAATTAATTGGCTTCATCATGTCTCGTAGAGGCATTGAAGCTGATTAAGCCAAAGTTTATGCTATAACTGAGATACCACCACCAACCAATTTGAAGCAAATCTATAGTTTGTAGGGAAAGATCCAGTCAAACTAACACTTCATATCTTAGTTAGTAAACAAGTGTCATCTATTTACAAATATTCTAAATAATGGATTTACATTTCACTAGGATGATCACTGCCAAATAGATTTTCAACAACTCAAGGACTATCTAGTTAATCCACCTATTTTGTTACCTCCTATGCTAGGAAAGTCATTCTTATTGTATCTATTAGCTACTAACAATTCCCTAGGGGCACTTTTGGGTCAACATGATAAAAATGGAAAAGAACATGTAATATACTACTTAAGTCATACCTTGGTCACATATGACCACAATTATGTGCTTATTGAAAAATCTTGTCTAGCCATGGTCTTCATAGCTCAAAAATTGTGCCATTACATGTGGAAAAATAAAACCATGGTCATATTAAAAATAGATCCACTCAAGTATCTACTATATAAAACAACTTTACAAGGCAGAATGGCCAAATGGATCATGCTTCTTAGTGAGTTTGACATAGAGTATGTTAATCAAAAGGCAATCAAGAGATAGGTCCTTACAGATCAACTTATTGAAGCACCTTTTGGAGACATAAATCCACTCACTTTTCAATTTCCTAATTAATCCATAATGATCATCATTGACACACCTCTTGAGGAGTAGTACTAGAAGCCGTATTTTGATGGTTCATTTATTGCACATAAATCAGGAGTAGGCCTCTTATTTATTACATTATATGGGGATCTAATCCCTAAATTATTTAGAATCAATTTTCCTTGTACAAAAACATGGTCGAGTATGAAGCACTTATAATAGGAGTTCAATAGGCAATATACTAGAACATATCTCATCTCCAAGTTTATCTTGATTCTTAGTTAATCATCAATCAAGTCATAGACCATTTCCAAACCAAAGATGACAAACTGGTTCCATATAAGACTATGGTCGATACCCTAAAATAATAAATTACAAATATCTAATTTGAGCATATACCAAGGGCTAGTAATATAAATACAAACACCATGGCTATTATCGACTCTCTGATTTGACAAATGGACAAAGTTAGAGAGTATTAGTTCTTTGTTGAGAATTTGTTCACACCGGCTCATGAACCTTCAACTATTGTAATGATTTGTGATATTGTTGGTCCTAATTCTATCTAGTACTCAGACCTATACAACTACCTTCATGACCAAGTCCTACCACCTAACCTATCTTGAAAACAAACCAAAGCCTTTATTCATCATTCCATTCATTATACTCTACTTGTATCCACCCTTTACCACCATAGTTTTGATTGAACTCTAATTTATTGTTTAATTTTGATAGAGTCTACACTAGTGTTAAGAGAAGTTCATGAAGGGGTATGTGGATCTCATTCTAGCAAGGCCATCCTATCCAAAAATATCTTGCATATTGGCTACTATTGGCCCATAATAGATGTAGATGTAACTACATATGTAAAGAAACTTGATAAATGTCAATGGCATACTAATTTGATTCATGCCCCCATAAAAACTCTAAAAATGATGTTGACACCATGGTCATTTTCTATATGGGGACTCGACCTCATTAGGAAGATAAATCCCACTTCATTTTATGGCCATAAACATGACTTTAGCTCCATCGAGTATTTCACTAAGTGGATTGAAGTTATACCCCTCACTTACGTGACTAGAAAGCAAATTTGCAAATTCATCTTCAACCATCTCATTTGCTGCTATGGTATCCCCTCTAAAATTATATCTGATAATAGAGGATCATTTAAGAAAAAGGATGTTGATAAGATATGTGTTGAATACAACATCACACAACATTTTTCTATGGCATATTACCTTCAAGGTAATGACTAGGCTGAAGCATTGAATAAAACCATTTTTAACATTGTTAAAAAGATTTTCAATGATACTGATCATGATTGACACCTGTAGATATTCCATGCCCTTTGGGCATACTATACCAATCATCATACCCCCATAGGAGCCACTCTATACTCACTTGTTTATGGTATTGAATCCATCCTTCTAATTGAGGTTGAGCTACCTTCACTGCACATATCTTTCAAGCATGCCCTAGATGATCATGACTATCGAGTAGCTTGATTGTAAGAGCTAGACTAACTTGATGTAAAACACACAAATTTGCTTAATAATCTTCAAGCATATCAAAACTAACTCAAAGGACACTATAATCAGCATGTCAAGTATAGAACATTTAAACTTAGTGATCTTGTTCTTAAAGAAAACCAAAAGAATACCATAGCCAAGAATAATCATAAAGTTAAATTCAAATCAAACTATATAGGGCCTTTCATCATTACTACAAATTATGGATCAAGAGCATACATTCTCACGACACCAGAAGGAGATGACCTTCTTGAGCCAATGAATATTATTCACCTTAAGTGATATTATTCTTAAGCACTAGGGTGTATTGTTTGTAAGGACCATTTCAATTGTGCCATTTTTTCCCTTTTCTACTTTGTACGAATATCATGTTTGTCATTCCTCTTAGCCCATTCCATTTGCTTTACCATTCCATTCTATCGACCAAGCATGTTCTAAATCCTATCTACCTAGCCTATTTAACCTTAGTTTTTTCCATTTATTTCACATTTTTAGCACCAAGGAATTAAATTAGTTTCATCAATTGTTTCAAGTACTTCAAATAAAGATCATATTTTGGAGTAGTATGATAGAATTTTTGGTAGTTACATCCTTCATTTGTTGTTCCTTTCTTATCACCAATCTTACTACTAATTATAACCTCCTTTGGATAAATTAGTACTATTGATCTATGTCATTGTGTCCTAATTATAAGCACCTATGGTAAAACTAGGGAAAACATTTTTTTATTGAGCCTTGACATACCAACTTGCCATTTCCTATGCCATACTATGCCTTTTTACCAATTGTGCCTATTTTATTTGAATTGATGGCTATGTTAGTCAGGTTCCTCTGCTATAAAGGTATAACTATAGTGACTTGAGGTCCTAATTTGGGACTATATAGGCAATGATCGATACTTGTTGAGGTTAACTCAGTCACCCCTATTCCACACTCTCATCATTTTGTGAGCAACCTAAGTTTGAACACTCTCACCATTTTGTGATTAACCTAAGTTTAAACGCTCTTGCTATTTTATGAGAAACCTAAGTTTGAATGCTCTCATCATTTTGTGAACAACTTAAGTTTGAATGCTCTCACCATTTTTTGAGTAACCTAAACCACACTCTCATTATTTTATGAGATTGAACCATTTAGTGTCTCATCATTCTTGATCGAGTTGAGATACTTCAAAAATTCCAAAAACATTTGTAAAATCGATATAAAAGACCAAAAACACTGACCACTTCTTTGCCTTAAAGATTATGTATTCCTTACTAAGTTTCAAGAAAAAAACTTGTCACTTAGTTTCCCCATCCTTTTTGGCCTTTTCTCCCATGCACTTGCCATTTTGCAAGACCATCCCTTTTCTTCTATCACATCCATTCTTTTTGTTTTCATTTGTTCTCATTTTCTTCTCATTTCTTGGGAGAACTAAATTTGGCCTACAATTTTTATTGCATATTATATCCATGGAACTATGTAGGCATCATCCATTTACCTAGTGCATCTAGAGATAGCTCAGCCACCCCCTTCCTTTTCTTCTATTGCCCCATTTTGTTTGTTTGTTAAGTTATTGCCTATTTTCTAGGGGCAATGTTCATATGGTTTCTATTTCATTATTTGTTTGTTTATTTCTACTTATTTTGTTTGTTTGTCTACCTATTTGTTTCTTTTAACACTATTGCCTTGATTCAGTCTATGTGCATTCATTTGGTGATTCCATGTGTGTATCTATATTTGAATCCATCCATATTCATCCACTAACATTGACATCATGGTTTTTATCATTGGTCCATTGTTTTTTATTGAGTATTAGATTTTGGGAGTCAATCCTTATGCATATTTTAGCCAAGTCCTCATGATGTTATATCATGATGCCTACTGACACATGATACAACAAAAATCAGTTTTAGGAAGTCTATTCATCAAATGGTAGCATTGACAGCTCTTTCAAACTAACATCTTGATTCAATCCCACTCATATCCCAAACATAGTAATTAAGTAATGAAAAAAATTCAACCTTTATTATTTCAAATGAGCATCTTTCTACTAATAGGTTGTTCTAATTCATCATTTTCCCTCTATGATAAGTTGCCCTCATCATCAACCAATCAATCCTATTTTCCATAATCAGGGTATAATGTTTATAACTACCTATGGGCTTATCATTACACACCATCCAACCTACATTTCTCAATGATTATAACCACCTTTATAAAAATCATTGTGTTATTACCCCTTTACTTTTTTTTGCCCATATAGGGGCATGTTTTTATCTTGTTTGTTTGTCCTAACTGGGATAACTCCATCTTATCAATGATTATAACCATGTTTGGGAAAATAATTATGTTATCATACCATGTTTCCACTATCAAGGTACAATCCTTATAACTACCTTTAGGAAAACCATCATACACCATCCCACTTGCATTCTCAATGATTTTGACTACTTTTTCAAAATCATTGTGTTTTCACCCCATCATCTTTCCTTTCTTTGGTCCCCTTATTTCACTTCTTTCTTTTCAAGGGACCATTTACTGACCTACTTATGCCAACCATTCCTTCAAAGGGGCATCATACAATTAGTTTATAATCATTTTAGTGGTAGGCATGTAAGACCTTTTCATTCTTTGAGAAGATGTTATTGTGCTTATAGCTTGCAACACCTTCCCAAACAAGGGCAAATTGTAGACACCTAAATTTGGCCATCGATAACCTCCAATTAAGGTTTTGACCAATTATTACTAAAATGCATAATTTGGCCTAAAAACACTAAATCAAATTAAAAGATTTGAAATTGATATAGTCAAGTGCCAATTTTGGCTAGGATATCCCTAAATAAGGTAGTGTAATTTATGGGCTAGCTAACTTTGATTAGATCATTCTAAGTCAAAATACTAATTTTGCACTTAGGTGCTTTGGATTGATCTTTTCTATCAAATATCTTGCATGAGACATGTGTCTTTGTTATTTGGTGTTGGTAACATCCTGAATGGGATAACGGATCTAATGCATCTGACATTGACTTCCAATTCTAATCTAGTTAAATTTTGGACCAATGACAAGACATTTTGATTAATTTGAGTGATTTGTGCACAAAGTGATTTATCATAATTAAGAGATAATTAAACCAAATTAGAGCTTAATTAATAATTCCATGGAAACTTGTTGAATACTTATTTTTAGAAATGAATATTGAATATCTACATCATCAAGTGACATCATTTCTTGGGAAGACATACCTAAGCCATAAATGCATAAAATATCAAGGTTAACCCCTCCCATGCCTCATCAATGCCTCTCATACCTCTTAAATGCCCCTCTATCCCAAATATTGATGAACCTATTTATGGATTTTTAATTACATAATTAGATTAATCCTTAGACACACATCTTAATCTTGAGATGGATGGTTCAGGTTGATTTTAGCTATTTGCAAAAATCTATAAATAGGAGGCCTTGCCACATGAATTTTAAGCTTAACTTGTGCAAAGTTACCATGCAAAATTGATTCCAAAAATCTCTCACATGTCAAATTTATGATGTTAAAATATTGAAGCTAAATCCAAGCAAGGTGTCAAGGAGAGATGGAGGTAGTCAAGCTTCTATTGATGCAGACTTCATGAGCACAAACCAAGCAAGCCACTACAACAAAGCATTTGGAGCATCTAAAGAAGGTTAAGGATTCTTGATTTTCCTTAATTTTTAGTTGTTCTTTTCATTTTTTTTGTTATTAAGCTCATCCTAGTAACTAAGCATGAAGGTGTTAGTTTAGTGTGCTTTTGAATTGATTTATCCACTAACATAATACTAATCTCCCCTTCATTGTCAAATTCTTAGTTCACAATAAGTGCTTTGAATCAAGCCTTTCCATCACTTCCCTTAGGTTTTGATCACTTGATGAACCTCTACATGAAATATTGATGCATAATAGACATTTAGAGTTGTAGATCCAGTAATGTGATTATCTCATTAGTGTTTTAAGAGGCTAAAGTAGAGTGGATGAAAAATCATTTTAGGTGTATCACCAACAATAGCTTAGATTTCCCTTTCAGTTATCCTTCTCTCCCTTTTCCCTAGTAGTCAATAGGTTTTAGTGGAAATGAGCTAAATGATGCATTAAAGGAGTTAGCCTTGTTAAAAATCATAGAGGTCCAACCCCACCATAGGTGACCCACACCCTAGGTTTATTCCCATGTTGAACTAGATTTTGGGAAAGGACCTGAATAATCCCTTTCCCAACTAGGGTGCAATCTAGACCTCCAATAGTTTTGGCATGCCTAGTGGGATCATTTTTATTATGCACTAAGTGAAGAGTTTTAGTGTTCTCTTCATTCAATCATCCTTTGGAGGCATAAGTGAAAACATCAATGGAAACTCAAAGCTTTCATCTGGTTACAATAGTCTAGGTAAGCCCTCAAGCAAGTTTTATTTATATCTTGTCTCTTTCCCGAGTCTCTATGGTTGTATTTGGGATAGAATTCTATCCTAGTTAGGTTGGTGAGCCATATCATCAACCAAATTAAGCCTACCAGCCTTACCATGACCCATATCAACCATATGAAGAGTGTGAAAATATTCATCAACAATATGGAAACTCATACCAATCATATAACCATGATCCATATGCATCTCATCCTCATTCATATGAGCCTTACTCATTCCAAGATCATCAAACCTTCTATGAGTTTTTTCTACCCCCTCTATAATCTGGTCACCCTCCTAATTAGTCATGGTAGTTACATGACATTCCTGAATAGCCTAATCATACACTAAGCCATTCTATAATAGCCTTAATAAAGCTCTATTGGAATAACAAAAAATATGATAAATATTGACATGTTGAAGGGGTATGGGCAAGAGATCCCAAAACATGTCATTAAAGGGGTTAGTACTTTACTAAAACAATAAAAATAAATTTGGATGTCATTTATTAGGGAAGGTTATTCTAAAAATAGTAGTGACGTGCTTGACATAGATGGACTCATCTCTAAGATTGAGGAAAAGCTGACAGCCCATGAAGAACATTAAACACCCAATCACCCATCTTGTCTTCCCTCATTCACCCTATGTCAACCTTATGTTGAGATTCCCATCACCACTCATAAACCCTCACCACACAAGTTTAAATCCATCATATTTCCCGTTGACTCCTCTCTACCTTCTCCTCATGGAAATCTGTTTAAGGGAGAGTCCAAAAGGAAAGGCAAGTTTATGTTGAAGGAGCTAGCCATCATGAGAAATCAAGGTCTAATTTTGAATCCTCCATTGATAGATAAATTGAAGTTGTAGATAAAAATTTACACTAGACATTGTCAGCTATAAAGGTAACATCACCTCAACTATACATACCTCCTTTCATTCTTCAAGCCACAATGCACATTGTGCAAGAAAATCATAAGTCCAAGTTTACATCTTAGAGTCAAGTCATGTAATCAAACAAATCCAAAGTTGTTCAATCCCCACTCTCCCCCCCTTAGGAGTCTAAGTCATTCCCATCTTGGAAATACATATATAACAATATGAAAAAGGAGGAAGTGGTGATGGTTGAAGACAAGAAAGGAGGAGGAGAACCAAAATCAAAAGGGTAAATAAGAACCCCGAAATTTTCCATCTTAGAGGTCTATCTAGAGATGTTCTCAAAAAAAGAAAGAGACTTCAATTGTGAAGGTTGAAGGGAAGTTTGAAATTATTGAAGAGCCTTAAGAAGGATATGAGGAAAATAAATCTCTGGTCGAAGAAGTTGCTCCTTCCATTGTGCAACTCAACTTGCTTTCCCTACAAAACTTTTTCCAAAAGTTAATCATTATCAAGGTTTCAAGTTGTAAGAAGGTTCCCTCCATTCCTATACCCATTCATGAACCATCCATCATACCTCATACTCCATCTCTAACTTATCATCCCCCCATTACATCTTATCTTCACTTCAAGTCCATGAGCCTATCCATCAACCTTCCACCTTACCCTTTATTGAGAAGGAACCCAATTTGAGAGAAGCAAGTGAGGAAGAAGTAACTCAAGCTATAATTGATCAAAAAGATGTCATGAATGGTTACAAGGAAGAAATCACCATAAGGATTCCCCCTGGTGAACACAAGAATAATTTAAGCTTCTTGAATGAAGAGAAACATATTGAATATTCTTTTGTAGTTGTGCATGAGGTAGAGTGTACTATCAAGGACGAAGGAGGGAAATTTAAAATCATTCCTCAAAAGGTTATAGACCTGGAGGAATATCTTGAAACCAAGGTAGAAGTTTTTTTTCTTGGAGATGAATCAATACCTTATCCAAATTTTGAACCACTCTTAGATGATTGGCAACAATAAATGGAGCTCTTCCAAGAAGAGTTTTGTTGGTTTAAAGGTCAAGTGCCTTAGAAGGTAGAGAAAGAGTTTTCCATAGAGGATAATGACCAAGATTATGTGGACTATGAAAAGCTCCTTGAAGAGATTGATGAGTTTGCAGTTGATAGTAAAGATAAAAATGTCACTCAAGGTGATAAAAGGACTCAAGGACAATGATTAGATAAGGTGTCACTTGTAGAGATTGTAGCTAATAACCAGTATGATAAGAACCCTGAAGAACAAGACTAGTTTGTCTTTATTAGTGACTGGTTTGCTATTGATGACTCACTCCAAGAGATGATAAGAGAGTTGGTAGGAAAGAAGAGAGTCTCATCAAGGGCCATGTTCAATAAACATCTTGCTTTGCAACTTGTACCATATCTTGGACTTGTTGGCTAGTTTTTGGCCCACATTTAAAATCTATTGAATTTTTGATGAAGAAATGGATTAAATGGGAAAAGAGAAGGATATGATTTAGGGGGGCTAATAATAATGTTCAAAACAAACACACAGAAAATATTTATGAAGTGAAGGAACAAAATAAAAGTCTGAAAGGAAAAGTTTCAAAGGAATTCCTTTGGGAAAGAGCCAAAGCAAATAACTGAAGGAGAAAAAGCATAGGAAAAAATCCCAAAATAATTCCTTTGAAGGAATTCCTTTGAGAAAATTATTTGAGAGAAACCAAGAAAATTGTCTATGGAAGAAATGTTGAAGAACAAGGGGAACACACAAAAAAGGGCTGAGAAGAAATAATTTTGAAGACTTAAGACTCAAAAATCTTGAAGACTTAAGGTGCAGAGAGTCTGAAGTAGATGGCCTTAAAAATTTCAAAGACTTAAGGCTTTAAAATCTTAAAGTCTTAAGGCTTGGAGATAGAGAAGCTCGAAGACATCAAGCTAGACAGTTCTAAAGTTGAGGAGCTCAGAGAACCTAAATTACACTACATAGTGTAAGTCAAGATTATCCAAAGATGTTTCTTATGATATTTTTATAAGTCAAGTAGTTAAGAAAACCCAATTTGTACTACAAAGTGCAAATTGAGCTTTAAGAGCTACTTAACTTAAAAGAATTTACAAGTAAAGTAGTCATGAAAGCCTAAAGCAAGTTGAGCAGTCACAAAAGCCTAAAGTCATGATCAGATGAATGAGAGGCTACCAAGTGGTGTAATCTAGAGTAGAAAAAACCAATAAATAAATTATAAGTGGTATAAGGATGACTAATCAGAGCATGGAGGAGTCCAAGCAACTGGCATAAGTTGGTAGCTAGAAATTTATGAAGGTTTCCATCCTTTGACACAGGCTCACACCTGACAAACCACCATTAAACATAGAAGAAACATGACTCAAGTTAGCTAAAAAGACATGAATACCACATCCTTTTATAGGTAAGACATGTGCAAATGAAGATGCCATGCTAATTTTAATGCAAATATCAATTCAACTATGCAAAGAAGTGACATTCCAATTGCCCATGACATGGATTCTCAATATCCACCAAAGAGAGACTTAAATGCAAGAGGGATTCAAGAAGATTTTATGGTGTTCCTAGGCAACACTTTTCATGATCAAAGTAATGATGATGACAGTAGTCAGTAGCCATCAACAACTCAATGAATTCTTCTCTCTTCCCATATTCTCACTTAGCCCTTTTTCTCTCTCCCCCTTTCTCTATAAATATCTCATGATTTTCCATTGTAAAGGGTTCACAAATTTTAGAGTTTTTTTCATCTTGCTAGGAGATGGATGCCCATTGAGATATTTTCAAAAGTGTGCTCCTTCGACCAGGCTAAACTCTATCATAGTATTATAAGAACTACCTCTTAAATGTAATGAGACTCAATTTCCTTGACTATTTCTTATCTTTAATTAGTGCTTTAGTATGATTATTGCTTGGTGGGTTTGTGAATGTATTTATTCTTAGTCCATTAACCTGTTGCTTGCCTCTTTGAAGTATTTTCAAGTTTTGTAGGTCTAAATTAATGTTTTGACTAAACCTCTTCCAGTGTGTGTTAGCTTGACCCTGAGATTATGCAATCCCAAGTCACCTCATGACTGATATAGTGTGGGTTCAAGCATAGATGAGTATTCATTTATTTTTGGTGCATTGCTTGGTTAACCCTCTTAGGATCCCTTATCTCCCTTTTAACCCTTTTCCCCGTGAAGTTTCATTTTAGCATTAGTTTTCGGTGATCCACCAAGAGGAACTAGCCTCTTTAAAAATCTTAGAGTCTCAACCTCACTATAAGGCACCCACAACCTGAGGTTGTCCCCATGATTGTAGCTAGAAGTGAGAGAGCCTGAATAACTCTCTCACAAGGGTGAAATTCTAAGCTATAACAGTTCTAGCACGCTTAGTGGGACTAAGGTCCAAAGTAGTGGAAGGATTTTTGATGTTCTTTTACATATAAATCTTTAGAGGCATTCAATAAATATAAATGGTGACTCTGAGCATCTATCAGCTGGTATAAGTAGCCCAAGTGCCTGATCATTGTTGTTTGCTTTTAAAAGAAGTATTAGCACCATTGGTGACTCCAAATCAAAGCTCCTAGTTATGAGCATACCAGGTTTATATCTTTGAAGTTTTAATTAGCTCATGCTTGAATTATGAGGCTAACATGAATATCTATGGTGAATATTCCTATTATTCACCTCCTTATCAATAGCCCTAGTATGATCCTCATGATCTATATGAGCTCAATCAACCCTACCAAGATTTCTATCAAGGTTATGATGAACCTTGGCAAGTTCCTCATGATCCATATTATAGGTGTATTGCCCTGATCATCCATATGAACAAGTTCATCAAAATAATGATCCTCATCAGCCCTATCATGAGCCATTTATACCAACACTTAGGAAAACTTTAGTGAGCCTTGACAAGCATGCACTAGAGTTGTGCTCACAAAAGTGTTATGGCCAAAATGTCCCTAATCACTAGATCCATTATGTGAGGGATTCATTGAATCAAATAAAATAAGAATGAGCACTTTTTGAGAGAGAAAATTAGAACAACCTCACTGGTGACATGATAGATATATGCAGTTACATTCAGAGCATTGAAGACAAGTTGGAAAGACTTGAGGAATAACAGGGCTATCCTCGCTAACATTTGATGCCTAGGTATGTACCTTCATATCCTTATTATGTGTCATTCATTCCTCCTCAAGAGGCCATTTCAAATACTCCTTTGAATCTTCCAAGTTTGTCATATGTTTTGTAGTCTTTTCCTGCTTGGAAATCCATCTAAGAGGGATATCAAAAAATGAAGTGCTTATTGTGGAATAGCCTAATTTTTGGGCCCAAGACTTCATCCCTCTTTAGGATCCCTCTTGTGTTCTTGAACACCTTAAGGAGGAGTTATTCAATAGAATATACAAAAATAAATCATAGAGTTGGAATTGAAGGCAAGAAAAGAAGAAAAAAGGTATAATTAGTAAATGAAAGCAGAACCACTACCTTTCCCGTCGTGGAGCCAAGTCATGCAGCTAGGTAAATCCAAGGTCATTCAACCCCCATCCCTTCCTCCTCAAGAGCCTCTATCTTTTCCATCTTAGAAATCCATTCAGATTAGTGGGCTAAAGGAGTAGGTGGTATTTCCTAAAATCAGTTGAGAAACCTTGCAGACTCCATTCTTTTCCCCTCAAAAGATTAGAGCCTTTCCTTCATGGAGAGCCATTCAAGAAACAAAGAATCAAGAAGAGGAGGTGAGGGTGATCCAAGTAGAGTAGCTTCAAGAACAAAATTAGGAACCTATGGTAGCTTCCCTGAACCTTTCTCACCTTGTTGAGCATTTTCAAGAGCCTATTATACCACTCTTTGAGAAAGAGCCTCTCCTCTGTAAGGAAAACCAAAGAGATGCATCTAAAGAGGTAAATATCATGAGTAAATATGAGGAATAAATAACCATAGGGTCTCCCCTTAGTCTGTAACAGATCAAATCAGCCTTATTGAATGAAGGAGAACATATTGAAGACTCTTTTATAGTAGTGCATGAAGTAGACTGCACTATTGAGGATGCAAAACTACCACCTTATGTTAAGAATGAAGGGGTCAAGGCTATCGATTCCTTGGATAAGCTGCCACATGATAAAAGGGATGAGGAAATGAATGAAGTAGTTGATCAAACTGATGAACTTATGGAGTAGCTAGAGGTTCCCAATTAGTTAGAGGGTTCATTTGAGGACTTATTTGAGATTTTTAGAGATGGTTATGTTCTTATCCAAGGCAACTATGGTCTAGTTGTAGCCAAGGAGAGAAACTTTGTAAAGCAAATCACAGGGGATGGAGTGGGTGGTTTTCCAATTTTACCACCCCAAGAGTGCATTGTTTATATAGACTTATTTCATATCTTTGGAATAGGATATCAACTCTTTGATGAGCCTAAAAAACATGTAATAAAGGATAAGTCCAGTCTTTTTTAGGAGACCATAGAAATCAAAGAGGTTTGCCTTATCAAACCACCATTAGAGGTTGTAGTTAAGGAGCCATATGAAGAGTTTGGGACTATTTGGATTCATATAGCTGACCTATTTGGAGCTGCTTGGTTCTCATTGAGTATAATGATGAAGAAGCTGATAGTTGCAGTAAAGAAGAGGTAGGCATCAAGGCCAAAGGTCAAGAAACTATATTCCTTATTCAATCCCCTATCTCATAATGCAAGAAAATTATCAAACTTTCCTTTTGATCTAGGAGGAAAGGCTACATATAGTTTTAGGATGTATATATTAGATTAGTTTTGTTCAAATTCCTTTAAGTGCTATTTTAGGCACATTTGTTTATTGTTTATTGTTTTGTTCTAGGCTAGTTTTTTTTCATTTGGTGCCTTGGGCACTTTGCTTTGTGTTATTTTGTGTTGTCCTCATTGAAGAGGGAGTTCCATCAAGGGTCAACCTTTTATCCAATTTTAGACCAACACAGTTGTAGAAGTAGTGACTCCATGCCTAATAGACTAGGCAAGGCAAAGTGGCTGGGTTCTTCAAGCATAACAAGCATGCTTCCCTACAAGTCACCAAAGATGTTGGCCAATTTTTGGCCCACATTTAAAATATCTTGAATTTTTGATGAAGCAATGGATCAAAGGGGCAAAAAGAAGGATCTTCTTTAGGGGGCTAGCAGCAATGTTCAAAACAAACCCACAAAAAATAGTTTTAAAGAGAAAGAACAAAATGAAAGTCTAAAAGGAAAAGTTTTGAAGGAATTATTTCAAGAAAGATCCAAAGCAAATTACCAAAGGAGAAAAAGCATAGGAAAAAAGATCTAAATAATTACTCCAAAGGAATTCCTTTGAGAAAATTGTCTGAGAGAAACCAAGCAAATTGTCTATAGAAGAAATGCCAAAGAACAAGGGGAACCCATAGTAAAAGGGCCAAGAATAAATACATCTAAAGACTTAAGACTCCAAAATATTGAAGACTTAAGGTATAGAGAGTTTTAAGTAGCTATCCTTGAAAAGACTAAAGACTTAAGGCTTGAAAAACCTGAAGGTCTTAAGGCTTGGAGATAGAGAAACTCAAAGACATCAAGCTAGATAGTTCTGAAGTTGAGGGTCTTAGAGAACCCAAATTACACTACATAGTTTAAGTTGGGATTCTCCAACGATGTTACTTATGAGATTTTTATAAGTCAAGTAGTTAAGAAAACCCAATTTATACTGTGAAGTAAAAATTGAGCTTTTAGAGCTACTTAACTTAAAAGAATTTACAAGTAAAGTAGTCACAAAAGCCTGAAGCAAGTTGAGCAGTCATGAAAGCTTGAAGTCATGATCACATAAATGAGAAGCTACCACATGTTGTAAGCTGGAGTAGAAAAATCCAATCAATAAAAGACAAGTGGCACAAGGATGACCAATCAGAGCATGGGGGGAGTCTAAGAGACTGGCATAAGCTGGTAGCTAGAAATTTGTGAAGGTTTCTATCCTTTGACATGGGATCACTTCTGACAAATCACCATTCAAAATAGAAGCAACATGGCTTGGGCTAGCTAAAAATACATGAAGACCACATCCTTTTATAGGTAGGACACATGTAAATGAAGATGCCATGCTAATTTTAATGTAAAGATAAATTTAGCTACAAAAAAAGTGATGTTCCAGTTGCCCACGACATGGCTTCTCAATATCCACCAAAGAGAGACTTGAATGAAGGAGGTATTCAAGAAGATTTTATGGTGATCCTGGGTAATGCTTTTCATGATCAAGGTAGTGGAGATGATAGTAGTCAACATCCATCAATGACTCAATGACTTCTTCCCTCTTCTCATCTTCTCACATGACCCTTTCTCTCTCCCCCCCTTTCTATATAAATATCTCACGATTTGCCATTGTAAGGTTTTCCTAGTTTTTAGAGTTTTTGTCATCTTACTAGGAGATGGATGCCCATTGAGATGTTTGTATAAGTGTGCTCCTTCAACCAGGATAAACCCTATCAAAATATTGTAAGAACTACCTTTTGAATGTAATGAGACTTGATTTCCTTACCTATTTGCTATCTTCAATTAGTTCTTTAGTATGCTTATTTCTTGCTAGGTTTGTGAATGCATTTATTCTTAGTCCATTAGCTTGTTTCTTGCCTCTTTGAAGTATTTTCAAGTTTTTTAGGTTTGGATTAGTGTTCTAACTAAACCTATTCCAGTGTGTGTTAGCTTGACCCTAAGATCATGCAAGCCCAACTCACCTCATGACTGATCTAGTGTGGGTTCAAGCGTAGATGAGTGTCCATTTATTTATGATGCATCACCTGGTTAGCCCTCTTAGGATCCCTTATCTCCCTTCTAACCCTTTTCCCCATGAAGTTTCATTTTAGAATTAGTTTTAGGTGATCCACCAAGAGGAAATAGCCTCTTAAAAAATCCTAGAGGCTCAACCTCACCATAGTACACCCACATCTTGAGGTTGCCCCCATGCTTGTATCTGGAAGTGAGAGCCTAAATAACTCTCTCATAAAGGTGAAATTATAAGCTATAACAAGACTAAGTGAGTTTATGAATTTATCTTTTAACCTAGGTATATCATGCTTTATTTTAGATAGTTAGGTTACTTGTACATAATTAGTTGTTTGTTTCTTTTCTTCAAGTGTTATCCTAACACATTTGAAGTCAACATACCCCCATTTCTGAAAATTGGGGACCCATGTGTTAAATTGTGCAAATTTTTACCTTGAAATTAAAAGTTCACTTAATCAAAGTGTCATTAGCATGATTGCACATTATTTTTATTTGAAGATCATCCACACCATGGTCTACTTGAATTATTTATTCATGGTTCTAGTTTAATCTTATCTAAAGTTTTAACGTTGGATATTTGTGTTTTAGGTTGCATGTCTAAATAGATTCCATTTGGGAATGAACATGTTTAAGGTTTTGTGCTTCAATGTTAAATTGATCTTTTACTAACTTTTTTCTATAATTGATTAATTAAATTCATATTTTGAAACCCTAGCCTAATGTTTTACCTGGACCTTTTAATTTAAATTTAAGCAGGATTAAATTAATAATACCATGGACTTAGTTTCTTTTTTATCCCAAGGCTTGGTCATGTTTTTAGACACATCCAAACCTTAGTCTAAAAATTCATGCTTGGTCCCTTTCTATATATCGTAATCCATGATCCCTTTTATCTTAGCATGGTCTAACTAAAAATGCAGGGTCACTTTTACTACTTAGCCTAAGGCCTTATCCCAAAGTTCCATCATATTTATTTATATAATGAAACCCTAGGTTAAAACCTGATGTTAAGTCATTTTTTGTGGGGTCCCTTTTATTATCTTTGATCTTGGTCTAAACTTTAGCCTAAAGTTTTATTCATGTTTATTAACATGAATAAAACCTTGGTCCAAAACCTTAGTCCAAATTATATATGTTTTTCAATCTTAACTTAATATTTCCATCGAATGTAGGGACCAATCATGTTTAACTACTCAGATCCCAATCTACAGTCCATGTTTGCTCACACTAGATTGATCTAAAAATGCGTATTGAGTCAACTTTTTAATGAAGCTCCAAGAATAGAAAGGTGGTGACAAGTGTCACCATTTCATCTAAAAGATATTGAGTAGCTAATGGTAGTCCACTTCTTAGATCAAGATCCAACAACATGCATTCATCTGGATGAGATCAATACAATAGAGCGAGATCAACATAGAATTTTCAATGGATCCCTAAGTAAATGCGAGACCACCATGTGGTGAAAAGGCATTTTTTGGTAGAATTGACAAAGTGCAAAATAAACCAAGAATGATAAGTGGAAAGCTTGGAAAATAATTCCTAAGATGTGTTTAAAATTGATGATCATGCACCCATAAATGACGTCCATGTGGACATCAAATGATGATCATATGGATGTCAAATTTAAGATAACAAAGATGCCCATGGACATGTTTAAAATTAATGGTCACACACCTATCAATGATGTCCACATGGATGTTAAATGATGGTCATGTGAACGTTAAGTCTAATACAATAAAGAGCCTCGATGATGCATTTAAAATTGATGATCACACCCCCATCAAAGACATTCACATAGACATCAAATGATAGTCATGAGGACATCAATTTTAATATAGCTACTTGGATCCAACTTCAAAGGTAACAACCATTATTTCAACATTGATGAGAATTTTTTTCATGAAAGTGTCATAGGGATGTCATGCAGATGCTAGGATAATGCCACATAAGCAAAAAAGCAATAGGAACTAAAGATCTAGTTGAGCCATGAAAATAAAAATATAAATACATTATCTAAGGCATAATGCTCACTTAAGTCCAAATGTTGTTTCCATTTGAGCACTGTGAAATCTTTAGGTAAGCCATAACATGACCTTATATTCACCATAATCAAGTATAAAGAGCTAAATTATTGCCTATATGAAGATGATTTGACCCATAATCAACCAGTAGGTCTCAAAGTTAGATGAAATAAGAATGATGTTTTTGTAACCAACATTGTATAATATTTTTAGAAAGGATATTCATTTGGTATAGACATGTTCAATTCTTAAGATCACATTGTCTATAATTTATTCCATTAGAAAAATCATTTATTCCAGAATAAAACAAAAGGACAATTGCCCTATACACATGCACGAATGTAATTAGATATGACTGAATGACATACTTCCTTGCATTCTATAAAAGGAGTATTGTCAATTGAAAAAAATGAGGGAGTTCTTAGAGCCAAATTAATTTGTAAACTTGGAGTAGTTAATATAAGTAAGGAATTCTACAAAGATTGTCCAATATTTGCTTGTGTTCATTGTTATCATGGTTTCTCTCTCTTTTGCTTGTTCTGACTTCCAGATTTGAATAATTCTTATGAATTATTGGTGTGTACATTTAAATGTAGAGTTGTTAACTTTTGATAATGCTAGGCTAACTAAAAGTTCTTAGGTTCATTTTATTTCCTTTATTCTTCTTTCATTTGGGCTAATGTTGTTTGCTTGTAGGAGTAAAACTTTAAAGTGAACTAGGTTCTTATTTACATTATTTATACCTTCCTTAGGAGTTTGTCTGATGTGTGATACGATTTAGGATTAATCTGTTTCATGTTACACATTGGTTAAGTGCATACCTGAATAATATTTGAATTTTGTCATAATATTTGGAATGAAGATCAAGCACATCTCTTTTCTGCCCTACCCTTCTTTTTTTTCTTTTTTTAACCAGATAAATTTAGCTTAATTATTAGTGTAAATATCCATCTTAGATTAGTCTTTAGATTAGTTCTTGATAATAATTCATTGTTCTTAGCATAGATACTTTATATTTTGCATAGATCTATTTGGCTACAGTAGCTCCCAACCACTAACTAATATAAATATTGTGAAATAGTCACTTGTTCTACCTCTATTGCACCAAAAAATAACATGATTATCACAACTTACAAATCATGTACTAAGTTCTTAGGAATTCTAAAATGTTAAATGTTTCTTAAACACTATAGGTACATATGATACACATTTAGGAATCAACAAGAGGAGCTCACTAGCACTAAAAGGAAGGCCTTTAGTCAGATCTTTGTGAATTTGCATAATCTTTACTAATTTTGGTTTGTTTTCATCAAAGATTGATGTAATATTTTCATATTCATGTTTATTCTAGCATATTTGTGCAAAAATCATTGATATTCATAGTTTTATACCAAGCTTTGTGCTTTCTTTAGCCAAAGATCGATATTCCATGAAGATCCATGGATATTCATGCAAAGGTAGTTCACACTTTGTGTATTCCTTGTGTTTAAGGTTAGTAATAAGAATTTTGTATAAATATTGATTAGTTCTTTGAAAAGTTGAGTTTATTCAAGCTTAGAGGTGTAAAGATCCCTCTCATTCATCAATCTAGACATATCTTTGAGCTTATTTAGTTAAAGATAGTCATGTTTTACATGTATTTGTGCAAAATTGGATTAACATGCAAACTTAATCATTGTAATTTGAAAAGATTAGTTTGATGTATTGTATTTTAATTAGGTTTCAAGGTCATAAGCTAGAATTTCCCAAGATGAGGCTCAGGTGAGAGAATTTTCAAGGTCTCAACCAATTTCACCAAGTCAAGGTGATCATGTGTTATAGGTATGGCTTGGCTAGGTGGTTCTCCAATCAATGTGCCAGGTATAGTTCATGATCTTCTAAGAAACCTTGAAAGTTATGTGCCTTATTTTAATCCTAATGGTGTTATAATAGATGAAAAACACATTAGATCTTTCAAAGCTGATTTAAAACTCTTGAATGTTGTTCATAAGGATGTAGCATGTAGATTGTTCCCATTTACTTTCAAAGATGCTACATATGAATGGTTTATTAACCTTCTAGATGATTCCATAGATAGCTAGGATTATTTTAAAAGAATATTTAGTGGTCAATTTCATAAAATCATTAGTCCATGCATTCTATATCAACAATTTACCACTATTAAGAGAAATTCTAGCGAGACCATTAGAGCCTTCAATGCTAGATTCCAAAAGCTATATAGCATACCCATAGCTCCTTATAGACCTAATGAGGACTTAGCCTTAGATATTTACAAGGATGCTTTGGATCCCATGAATTCTATGTTCCTTAAAAGGTCTATTAGAGTCATAAACATCTTTACATTGGCTTATGCTAAAGATATAGTAATTAATGATCAAATGTAGCCTCAAGGTCAGCATGCATATGCTATCCCAAATATCAGTCCCAATTTTCCATAACTAAATATCATTCCTAATGCCCATCAGACACCAGTCCAGAACCAATTTCCCTTGAGTCATACATATCCTGGCCAAAACCTAGAGTTCCTGAATGGCACTACAAGTGGATCCCATCCACAAAACCATAGAAATTCAGTGCCTATAGCCAACAGTAATGCTCTAATTCATGAGCCTAAGACACTAAAAATTCAAATGACTTGATATTATAAATGGTCTAAAAATTGAGCACTGACTTTTTTCAGTTACAAAAATAAGTGGGAAATAATGGGGAAAATTTTGACAAGGGTTACTCTTCTCAAAGGTTTAATAGGCCTCCAAACAAGTTTCATGATAATAGTAATAATGGATCATCTAAAAACATATAAATGAGTTTCTTTGATATAGATTTGGTTGATCATTGAAATGTTTATGAAACCTCTAAAATTTTTCCTAATCAAGAAAATATTAAAGGGACATCTAGCTTTTGAAGGACATCTCAAGGTTTCATGACAGAGGTTTTTGATTTTCCATTTGAAGAGGAAAGTGAACCTAAAGATACTCTAGAAGAAGGAACAAGTCTTCAAGATGAGAAGCCTATGAACAAGATCAAATACAAACAGACTTCTCTTTAGAATATAACTATGAAGACACTTCATATGAAGTCACTAATGTAATAGAAGATATTATTGAATAAGTTGACCATGGGAAGCAATTACACTAGGATTTGTAAAAATAAATCAAAGAGTCCCAAGAAATTAGTGATGTCCTAGAGGTCCCAAAACTAGATGAGCTAGAACTCAATTGGGTAGAAGAGCTACCTTTCTTCACTGAGGATGAAGATGAGGTGAGCATGACATATCAAGAATTGTCATGTGAATTCACCAAAAGGTCAGGAGTATAGGACCAACACATTTTTGATGATGAGATTCTAGATGAAATACATGTCAGGATCTTACTCCTTAAGAGAACAATTGATTACCTTTGTATAAGCAACTAAACACAGAATTTAACCATAAGTAATATGTAACTAGAATTCATAAACAACACAGAATATGAGAGACAATACAATCTTGTATTAACACTCTTCCAAAAGGAAATACAATGAAGAAATCACACTCCTCCCACACCTCTTGGGAGTACAGTAATTCTCCCTCAAGAGTTCTCTCTCTCAATTACAACCACAACTCAAACACAGAGTTGTTCCCTCCACCAGTAAGTGAAAATCAACTCAACCATTGTTGCCTACTTCCAGTCCACCAAGTACTCCAAGTACTCCAAGTAGATCTCCTTGATCTTGCACACCTACAGATCTAACTAATCTTACTTACCATGTAGATCTCCCCTGATCTTGCACAGCCTGCAAATCAACTGATCTTACAATTGGAAGGATCTCTTCCTTGTCCTTGATTACAATACAGCCCCATGGGTCTATTAAATAGATCCCATACAAACAATAATTAGACTTCCCAATTACAATAATTAGAAACATAGACTCAAGACTAAAATTAGTCTTTACATGCAAACTGACTGTCCATCTAAAATTAGACTAGTTTTGGAATGCACAGACGATCGACATCAGTCGCTATCTATCTAGAGATGACCGACATCAGTTCCTGTCTGACCGATGCCAGCTGATGCCTAACCGATGCCGATTATCTTGTACATTGGATATGATCGACATCAGTGGATCAGACTGACATCAGTTACTGTGACACTCAACAACCTCCTCCATTTGCATCAATAAAGCTTTTAGCTCCACAACCTAACAATCTCCCACTTGGAGATAAATAGCTGCACCTATACCTGTACCTGTACATCCTCTAATTTTGTTTCCTGGCTTGTATCCCTCTTCAAGTTCAATCTTGAAGACCAATAGAAGTTGAATGAAGATTTAACTTCTCCTTTGCTCCTGGCTTTGTTAACATATTTGCAGGGTTCTTATCTGTATGGATATATTCCAGCTTCAACTCACCATCCTCCAATACCTATCTAATGAAGTGGTACCTAAGTTGTATATTTCTGGTTCTTGAATGAAAGGATGAATCCTTTGCTAAATGAATTTCTCTTTGACTATCACTGTACAATCTGAAACTCTCTTGCTCCTTTCCCAACTCTTCCATGAACCGTGTCATCCATATCATTTCCTTGCTAGCCATCGTGACTGTAACAACCTTCTGCAACTCTGATATCCAGCTAACCACCATTCCACCAATAGTGAACACATATCCTGTGGTGCTTCAACTGTCATCCAAATAACCTGCCATATTTGAATCTACATACCCATGTAGAGAAGTGCTTGACCCTGCATAGCATGAATACCTACTGCTGGTCCCTCTCAGATACTTGAGAATCCACTGAATTGATTTCTAGTGCTCCTTTCCTGGATTGGCCATAAAATTGCTGACAACTCCCACTGCTTGGGTAATATCAGGGCTAGTACACATGTACTCAACCTCATCATGTGATTTAGGACACTATTCTGTGAACTTTCCAAGCATAGGTGTGCTAACCAGTTCTACATCCTGCATATTGAACCTCTCCACTACCTTATTCACATAATCCTCTGGAGAAAAAATCAACCTGTGACTTTCCCTATCTCTAGAAATACTCATGCCAAGGTTTTTCTTTGCTGCTTCCAAATCCTTCCTAGCAAACCTCTAAACTAATTTTACCTTTAGCTCAGTAATTACCTGCATGTATGAACTTGTAACAAGTATATCATTCACATACAATAACAGGATAATATAGCTAATATTATCCAACCTGGTAAAATAAACACAATGGTCACATTGACATTGACTAAAGCCATGCTTTGTCATACACCTGTCAGACCTTAAACACCATTATCTTCTGTCATACACCTGTCAAGACCATATAACCTAGCCTTCTGTCTCACCTATCCATTCTCTCCTTTCTTTAACCTGTGAATCCATTCATCTTTCAGTGCTTTCATCTTGGCTGGAAACTCTACCAAATCCCCTGTTTGGTTCTTTCCCAAGGAATCAATTTCCTCATTCGTGCCATGCTCCCACTGTTTCTTGGATTTTACCTACATTGCCTCTTCAAAAATTCCTGGTTCTTGACCATCAGTGAGCAATAAGTAGTATAAAGAAGGGAAATAATGAATTTGAGGCTTACTTACCCTTTTAGACCTCCACATGGGCGTTTGAGACTCTTTGACAGCTTGTTGTCTGCCCAAATTTTGTTCTGTCAGTGATCGATCTCGGTCATCTCTCAGTCTACATTCGATCGACATCGGTTCCATGCAACTGACTTGATTGACATCAGTTCTTACCTGATCGACGTTAGTTTTCACCTGCTCATTGACGTCAGTTCCCTGACTGATGTCAGTGTCCACCTGCCTGACATCACTGACTTTGGTTTACACATGACCGACGTCAGTTCCTGCCTGTTTGACATTAGTTCTCACCTGACTGACATCAGTAACTATGTTTTCCTATGAGTGTTGATTTTTTTTTACCTTGTCCAAACCAACACTGCCCTACTTAGAATTATTCAGCCTCTTGAGTTGATCTCTGTCCATCATCTTCTCCTTAGAAACTAAGGCTTTCTAGTTCTTCAATGTGTCAAAAACATTAGATTTCCTCTTTATGCAATAAACCCATACCTTTTTTATAGCATCATCCATGGATGAAACATACCACTATGATCCTCTAATAGAAGCTCCCTGAGTTGGTCTCCACACCCCTATGTGAACAAGCTCTAACCTGTGCTTCTTCTTTGTTGACCCAGTTTTCAGAAACCTCACTTTCTCCTGTTTCCCAAACATACAATGCTCACAAAAATCTTGGTCTATAAAATCTAAAAGCTTACCATTTGACTTAAAAACATCCATTCCCTTCTCACTCATGTGACCAAGCCTATAGAGCCACATCTTTGCATCTACAGCTGAAGTAGATAAAATAGAAGGAGAATCAGTAATACAAGTAGATAGATAAAGTGTACCTACTTTCTTACCTCCATCTAAAACAAGTGCACCCTTGGAAACTTTCCAAGATTCCGTTGTGAGAGTAACTGTGCAACCCTCATCACCCAACTTTCCTATAGAAATTAGACTCCTCTTCAGGATGGGAATATGCATGACATCCTTCAACACCCATGTGTTGCCCGTCTGCAATTTTAGCTGCACTTTCCCTTTGCCAACAATTTGACAAGGCTTACCATCCCCTAAATAAAATTTTCCAAAGTCTCCATGGACATAATCATGAAAAAATTCTCTATTTGGGGTTACATGGAAAGAAGCACCAGAATTTAAAACCCATGATTCTACCTGACTATCCAAAGAAACTATAAGAGCATCCTATGCAACAATACTTGCAACATATGCTTTTTCATATTGATCTTCTTTCAACCAACAATCTTTCTTTGCATGTCCTTTCTTTCCACAATTCCAATAGATTATACTGCCATACCTGGATTTGGATCCACTGCCTATCTTTGACCTTGATTTCCCTTGCTCGATCTTCTCTCTTTGTTTTCCCCTGCTTTCAACACTTAAAGCATTACCTGATGTCTCACCTGTGCTTTTCCTGTGAATTTCTTCATTCAAGATTACACTAACAACATCATCAACTTTCAAGATATTTGAAGCAGACACAGTATTACTTACTACCATTACCAAGTTGTGCCAACTTTCAGGTAAAGAGCATAAGATTAAGAGAGCCTTAATTTCATCATCAAAAACTATATTGACTGAATTTAACTGGTTTACCAAACCATGGAAATGACTAAGATGACTATATACCGATCCACCTTCCAGCATTTGCAAATTAAATAATTGCTTCATAAGAAATACCTTATTCAAAGCTGAGGGTTTTTCATATAAATTTTCCAAATATATTTTATTAACTCTATCGTTGTCCTTGCCTGAGATAAGTTGGAAACCACAGGAGCTGCCAAGGTCAGCCTTATAGCTCCTAGAGCCTTTCTATCAAGAACCTTCCATTCTTCATCTTGCATACATGTGGGCTTACTCCCACCCAATGGTAAGTACAGATCTTTCTGATATAGATAATCCTCTATCTACATCCTCCATAATTGATAATTCTTGCCATTGAATTTCTCCATTCTTAGCATAATTTCTTCTGCCATTGCTATACTCCCACTCAAACAGAAACCCCTGTGAGTGACCTATAATCAACAAACACTTAACACACTCTGAAACCAAGGTGTTAGTGAACCAAGCTCTGAACTAAGCTCTGATGAACCTGCTCTGATACCACTTGTCAGGATCCTACTCCTGAAGAGCACAATTGATTACCTTTGTATAAGCAACTAAACATGGAATTTAACCAGAAGTAATATGTAACTAGAATTCAGAAACAACACAGAAAATGAGAGACAATACAATATTGTATTAACACTCTTCCAAAAGGAAATACAATGAATAATCACACTCTTCCCACACCTCTTGGGCATACATTAATTCTCCCTCAAGAGTTCTCTCTCTCTCAATTACAACCACAACTAAAACACAGAGTTGTTCCCTCCACTAGTAAGTGACAATCAACTCAACCGTTGTTTCCTACTTCTAGTCCACCAAGTACTCCAAGTACTCCAAGTAGATCTCCTTGATCTTTCACACCTTCATATCTAACTGATCTTACTTACCATGTAGATCTCCCTTGATCTTGCACAACCTGCAAATCAACTGATCTTACAATTGGAAGGATCTCTTCCTTGTCCTTGATTACAATACAACCCCATGGGTCTATTAAATAGATCCCATACAAACAATAATTAGACTTCCCAATTATAATAATTAGAAATGCAGAGTCAAGACTAAAATTAGTCTTTACATGCAAACTGATTGTTCATCTAAAATTAGACCAGTTCTGGAACGCACAGATGACTGACATTAGTCACTGTCTGTCTGGAGATGATTGACGCCAGTTCCTATCTGACCAATGCTAGCTGATGCTTAACCGATGCCGATTGTCCTGTACACTAGATATGACTGACGTCAGTTGATCAGACTGACACCGGTTACTTTGACACTCAGCAACCTCCTCCATTTGCATCAGTGAAGCTTTTAGCTCCACAACCTAACAATACATTCAATTAATCAATATGAATAAGCCTTTTGGTATGAATTGGAAGAATTTTGTGTAAATATTGGTATTCCATGTCCATCTTAAAAAGAACCTAATAAAGACATTAGTATAAGGATATTAGATGAGATACCATTATTGAGTGAAGATGATATAAGACACTATATATCTATGGATGAAGCAGAACTAACACTCTTGCTACAAAGTAAAATAATTTAGGAAGAAGATGATTGGGTCTTAGATTCATATCTTTGTTCCATGTGTAATTATATAAAATGTCCAAAGTGATAGTTTGAGTGTGGCTTGTAACACCCGATCCATAGGTCCTTTTTGCATGCTATTGTGACCCTTATAGACACCTTTTTACTCATTTCTAGTCATCCATAACCTTTTGAATGGTCATTAGTCCTGAGCCTATAGGATAAGAGCATCCCATTTGGACTATAACACCCCATAAAGAAGTGTCCCATTTTCAGTGGTCATGTCCATTTGCACTTGAATCCCCAACAATCATTTTCATCTAATCCTTATCCTTAATTAGGTCAACCTATCATGAATACATCTGATCCATGACCTATTGTTACCTATAAAATCCCACTCAAATCTCATTTACAAAGAAGGTGACCAAACTTACAAAGCAAGAAAGAATACAAGTAAAGCACTAAGAAAAAATTCCCCATTATTTGTACATAGTCACCCAACATAGATGCAAACCTACTCAAATACTCATACCATTCCCTAGCCACCTCAAACACTATCAATTTGGCATTTACATCTGCATCACATTATTGCATAAAGCACACTAGGTGGGAGAGCTACACATGGCTTGATCCCTCTTCGGAGTATTGGTATGTAGGTAGCATTCCCACACAAGGGGTGTAAATTACATGTTCAATACATATTTTACACTAACCCCCTCTTTCTCAAGTGACTCAAATATCATTTTATCAATTATGATGGAAGGTTAGGGTTTGAAGACAAAATCAGCTCCACAGTGAGTTTTATCAACAACCAATACTCAATTTTTCATAGGCATACTCATATAGGCAAAATGCAACTACCCAAAAATTTTCAAGTCTCTATGATTAGTTTGGATAACAATGATAGGAATGGATAATAGTGTTAGACACTAAAGTGTCCAATTTTTGATGTAAAAAAGCCAAATTCAGGTTTACAACACCTTCCTAGTCTTACACAACCATTTTTAACCTCTATATTAGTCATCTCAGTCTGTTTTCCAGTTAAGTTATATTTCTTCTTATTTATTGCTATCTTTTATAAAGGTGAAAAAGACAAATAGTTCACAAATTAGGACTGTATTTATTACTATATTTTATACTAATTTATTAATCTAGACCCTTAACTAAAATATGAATAAAACTCCATTATTCCCAAAGAAGTTAAATCATTTGGTGAACTTGACTTACTTAATTTGTGCATAAAAACCCTAGAAACCCTAAGGTAAATTCTTTGCTTATTTTATTAATATTCTTTTGATTTTTCTTGAATATATAAATCAAAATTTCACATTTAATTTTTAAAATTCACTATAATAATTTTAAAAATATTTTTTTTCAAACCCTAGTAGAATATACTAGATCCCTATACTTTTTGAGGTATCGCCTTACATGTTAGTGAGCTTCGTATCCTTTTTATGCATATTCTAGTTTGTTGTTTTTAGGACTTTACATTTCATTTATTCAATACTTTCTTTCTATTTCATTCTTCTTAATACAACTTATTGCAAAAAATTCAATCCACTTTCACTTTATTTTCCTACTTTAATAATGGCCCAATATACCAACTTTGATGAAACTGATAAGAGGGAACTTCAAGACCTTTTAACTAAATTTTTTGATATGCAATATGATATGATTAAAATACTACAAGAAGAAAAAAAATAGAAAATAATGGTCAATCCTCTTAAACCATAGAAAAACCAATTTCAAATGACACTATGGGGGCAACTATGTCTCAACAACCCCTATAGCAGCCCAACCTTCCTATGTGGCACCACTAGTTACGACAAGTACATCTTTGCCTCCCGATGTGGCTACCCTTATGCAAGAGATTAAATCTCTTCAATCCAAGGTGATATATCTTGATCAAGGTGCCTTTAGACCAACACAAGATTTGGACTCTTTTGCTCTACTTCATACACCATCGACATGCCATATTTCTTCTACATCCTTGCCACAAGGTTTTGTTCAACCCAAGCTCACTCTATATGATGGCAAGGGTAACCTAGAGACACACTTGAGATATTTTCACATAGAATTCTTGGACTATGTGCCAAATGACTGATTACTAACCAAGCTATTTCCACAAAGTTTAAAGGATTATGCTCTATAATGGTTCTATAGTCTAACGAATCAGTCGATCAAAGCATTCAATGCTTTAGCTGACATGTTCCTAGATTATTTCAGCATTAACATATGTGATAAGGTTTCTTATGCCCAAGTTGTATAATATAAACAAAGGTAAAATGAGCATCTCATAGATTATGTTCTTAGATGTAAGACTATCTTGGCTAAAATGACTAGCCCCATGACTGATCAAGAATTACAAGATCTCTTAAAATAGAGTGTTCTTCCAGCTTTACATGAGTCAATAATGTTCAAAAGGTTTTCTTCTTTCACTGAGTTATATCATACACTAAAGGAAAGGGAATTCAAATTACTTTCATTGGGCAAACTCAAGCACACAAGCATATCAAAAATAATAAACACGAATAACAATAAAGTCCCATAAAAAGTAAATATTAATAATAGAAAAAGTCAAAATCAACCAGTAGTTAATGTAGCTTCAAAGCCCCTCAACTAGTGGTTTTATTTGTGCCTCCTCGATGAGCCTTTACCAATCTACCAGTATCTCTAGCCAGAGTCTTACAATAGCTATTAGAATGCAATGTCTTATCTCTCTATCCTATTCAAAAGTTTATACGACAAAGCCTCTTTCACATGGATATGATCAGAATGCATTTTAAAATTTTCATAGGGCACTAGGCCACACAATGAATAGATGCATCCATTTGTGACACAAGATACATGACTTGATACATGGAAACCTTATTGATCTTGGCACTCCAGTTGAGCCTCCTCAGGCAAAACAAACACAAAACAAGGCTCTAAAATTTTTATTAGATCCTTTCCTATAGCATTCTAAATATGAGACAAGGGGCACATCAGGTGTCCACCATGCATATCATGCACACCTTCCACCGGCTACATACCAAGCACCTTTAGTTGAGTCACATCCTTTCAACAACATGATTGGTGTGTATAATTCTAGAGTTCTAGCTAGACCTTTGATCTCCTTTTCAAAGCAAGAGATAGTTGAGGATGATTCAAACTAATATGCATTCTTTAGAAAAGCCTACATTGATCACCATCCCATTCATAGTGTTCTCATAGACAATGGATCTAGTGTGAACATGTGCAATATGACATTAATTCAACATTTGGAATATTTAGAGTAAGATATCACCTTGATGGACACATTTATTAGTGGATTTAATGGACATATATAGAGTTTATTGGGTAAGATTATACTTCCTCTATAGGTTGGTCCAACATATGTCATCACACCATTTACTATTATTTCCTAGTATAGGAGTCTTCAACATGTAGCTTGGTCGACCATGGATCTAGAAACTTTATACAGTACCTTCTTCAGTTCACAAATGCATGAAATACATTTACATTAATCAAGTTGTTATAGTTGGTGGAGTTTCATATGAGTTACCACTCCCCACTTTAAATCCATCTCCTACTCTACAATCACCAATTTTATCTCTTCAACCAGTTACAGTTCTTCCTCCAGTTAAGATTTAGACATAGTAGAGGCCTCCCTCACCAGCATAGAGAGTTCATACACTTCCACAGAGGCCTCTCTTAGAGCGACCACTACATAAATGATAGTTTTATGACTCTAAATAGTTTCCAACTAAATATTCACACCTAGAGTAGTATCATTGAGGTCTCATGCCTCTACACATAGAGCACATTTTTAGAGAGCTTCTTCTACTACTAGATGGGTCCCTAAGAGCCCCATATTTACATTTGCCTTTCAGAATTATAGGGGGATGCCACGATCAGTTTCCACTACAAACATTTTAGAGCACTTACAACATACATAGCTTTTAGAGTCACAGTCTTATCCCTTCCATCATGCTTCATGATTATGCACGATCCCTCTCCTTGATACATGACACCATGATAGGGAGTCTCTTATGAGACTCATCGATTAGTATCATTTCTTTTTAGTCTTTCTTGTACATAATTTATTAGCTTACTTGTGCATAGTGTCTTTTTTATTACTTGTACATATCTTATTTCAAAATACCAAAAACAATATAACATGTCAAAATATAAAAACATTCAAATAACTCAAAACACCAAACACTTTTCAATTACATGCATTATCCATGATTTACATTTTTAATACCATGCTAGACTTACATTTTGTTATTATATGATATTCTTTGTCAATTTATCTAAATTACTGTGCTTCGCTTGATCTTCTTTAAGTGTGTGTAGTGACACATAGACCCTTGATCTCTTCACTCTACCCATTAAGGGGGGATCCTAATTTTACAATCGAGACATACATCGACATATCTACCCACTAGGGGCATCTTCTACATGACTACACCATCCAAGTTATTTCATTCCTACACCACACACACTAGTTATCATGTTGATGTACATTATTTATTGGCTTACATAGATTATTTTATCGACACTCACTAGTATATAACACATGTGTATTTCTTAGCATCTACCTACTCTTGTACTACATGTTTTGCATACTTTCACTTCTTTATTTGATTAGTTAGATGCGATAGTATTTCCAACATTTACATGACTTCTTTTATTGATTTTATTAGCTAGGTGTGACTACATTTCTCAGTTCTTGTTTTATTACTTGTGTGTGCCTTAGGACATTTACCAATGTCCCTTGCTTGTACTTTTGTATGTGCTTGTGGCTCTTGCACCAATTTTTCTTATTAAAATTTTATGTGTATATGGGCATTTGAACATGCCTTTTATGCTTACTTTCCTAGTTTGAGTGACATGTACCAATGCCCCTTGTTTTCTTGGACCCTTGGCCTCTTTTGTATACTTCTTTCTTCTTACTTTGTGTGCTTGATTGTTTTCTTCTTAGTTATTTACAATGCCATGATCCACATCATTCATTATCTTGCCTTTTTGG
This sequence comes from Torreya grandis, assembly GCA_037957365.1. NCBI lineage: Eukaryota > Viridiplantae > Streptophyta > Pinopsida > Cupressales > Taxaceae > Torreya > Torreya grandis. The sequence goes on from JARHVA010001303.1 coordinate 2,513,962, forward strand.
ATGCTATGATGGACATCATTCTCTATCCCTCCTTAAAAAGTAACAAGATTTCTAGTTTTAGTTTAGTGTATGGCACATGCTATTATATTGTTACATCTATCTAGGCATACCCCTGTTGATCTAACAATTTTCAACATAAACTATGCTATATCTTGAGACATATTTTGGATTATCATTGCTATATCATGTATTTAATAACATAACACACTTGCAGGAATCTTTATTTTGAGGGAAGTCATTATAAGGTATTCATTCCTACCCTTAGAAGAGGGGGAAACAAATCTGGGTTTCGTCACAGAGATCAGAGCCCTTTACCATTAAAAAAATTAGTTTCCAAAACACTCAAAATACCAATCAAAATTCAAAACACGTAGAATAGACTAGATAAAATAGGGACAAACATAGAACAATCATCAAAAATAGTAAAGGACAAGAGCATCCCATTTGGACTATAGTGCCCTATAGTAAAATGTCCACTTTTCAATGCTCCTATCCAAATAGCTAAAAATCCATAATTTTTAGAAATAGATAGAAAGGTAAGGTCAATTACAATTTTTTTAGCTATATTCCAATTTAGATTGGGTAGTTTCAGTACAATTTTACTTAGATTATATAGATATAAGTTGCATCATGCATGACATGATGGCTCTTACTTCCAGTTTTAGATTGGGTAGTTGGTACAATTTCCAGATCAAAATCTATGTTATAGACACTAATGATTGGAGGCAATGTGCATGACACATTTACCTTTTTTCCATTTTATTTCATTGTATTACCTAGGTATTCTTAGTAGTTGTGTGCCTTATTCCATCTGTAAGTGGTTGGCATCATTTTGGAATGGTTTTCATATAATCCTAGTTCTCAGTTTCAGAGTGGATTTCATACAAGCCTAATCTCCACCTTTTAGAGTGGCCAAGATTGGCTTAGTTCTCAGTACATATTTGACTATCCACACCACATTTTTAGATTATAGAGAATTCATGGGATTTATGAGCCATCTCATATGATACAAATTCATACCGGTATCAGTTCATAGTTCACACTTGGTGGGCAATGATGGATCCAAAGGACTAGCTAGCCTTTATATTCTTGAGCCACCTACTCAGAGGGATTGGACACATAGTCCAAACATCAATTAACACATGCATGATCACATAGATTTTGTATTCTTGACCCACCCTCGAGGAATTGAGTACTAAGCTCCATCAATGATATTAATCTTGGTGCAACACATACCCAACATCACTCAATATCACAACATATTTTGTATTGGTTTGCGTACTTGATGAGGTGTATTCCTTCCTTTCTCTTCCTCTCTCTTTTACCCAAATTTTATACATTCTTATTTTAGACATAGCATGTCTAGTAAGAACTGATCTACTCTTTATTTTCTCTTGTATATTTATGCTTCACACTGTGCTCTCTCTATGCATACTCAACATCACACATCTTCATGGGCTTCACCCTTGTAAGTAATTTCAGGTACGCTTTTTATTTTTCCTTTATCCTAGTATTTCACTTTATTGCATCACTAGAATAAAGGCAGGGGGCAAATATAATCATAAAAATTTTCCAAATTGGTAGTTTGAGTGTGGTACGTGACACCCCATCCATAGGTCCTTTTTGCATGCTCCTGCAACCCTTCTAGACATCATTTTGATCATTTCCAATCATCCAAAACCTTCTGAATGGTCATTCCACCTCAAACAAATAATAATACCTATACCAATCCTATTCCTCTAGGTCTTAAGCCTGTAGGATCACCCCATAGAGAGTGTCCTATTTTTGGTGGTCCTATCCATTTGCACTTTGAGCCCCAATGGTCATTTTCATCCAGTCTTTATCATTAATTAGGTCAGACTAATACAAATATATCTAACCCATGACTAATTATTCCATATAAAATCCCACTCAAAGATCATTTATAAAGGAGGTGACCAAACTTACAAAGTAAGCAAGAATACAAAATAATTACTAAGGCAAATTTCCCTATTCTTTGCACACAGTCACCTAACAGAGCTGTAAACCTACTCAAATCTTCATACTAGTCCCTATCCACCTCAAACACTATCAATTTGGCATTTGCATCTGCATCACACTATTGCACAAAGTATACTAGGTGGCAGAACTACATATGGATTAATCCCTCTTCAGAGTATTGGTATGTAGGCAATGTACCCACACAAGGGGTATGGATTGCATGTTCAATACATATTTTATACTAACCCCCTCTTAAAATTTTAGACAAGCCAAGAAGGAAGCTAAGAAGAATAACTCACAAATTTTATTTCATATTCAAACAACTCTAGACAAGAGCCTATTTCCAAGAATTGTAGGTACAAAGACATCCAAGAATGCCTGGAAGGCTATACAAGAAGCTTACCAAGGTAGTGAGCAAGTCAAAGTGTTTAGATTGTAAACATTGAAGAGAGAATTTGAAGATGCAAAAAATTGAAAGTGTGGGTGATTTTTATGTAAGATTAAAGGATGTTGTCAACAAGATAGATATCCTTGGAGAAATGTTAAATAAGGAAGTTATGGTAAAAATGTGCTAAGGTCTCTAACACCAAGGTGAAATAATGTTTCCATCATTATTGAATAAAGCAAAGATTTGACTACTCTTGAGTTTGATCACCTAGTTAGATCTCATGTCCCATGAAGAAAGTCTAATAAAAACATCAAATGAAAGTGATGAGAAAGATTTTACCTCAAAATTAAAGATCACAAAGAATGAAGGTACCATCACTAGCAATAAGAATAGCCATGTATAAGGTAAATAAAATATCCATCAATCCTTACATACCATGCTTTGTGTTCTTGTTTGAGGCCATACAAATCCTTCTTTAAATTGTAGACTAGTTATTCTTTACATTTTACTAAAAAAACCTTGTGGATATTTTACATAGACTTCCTCTTCTAATTACCCATCCAAAAAAGAACTTTTCACATCCATGTGATGTATGTTCCATTTCTTTTGAGCTACTAATGAAATCACCATCCTAATGGTCTCTTATCTTTTAACTGGTGCAAATGTCTCTTCATAGTTTTGAATATTGATTGCTATCGGAGACTTTTAGTAGCCATGAAAGATAAGGGACTATCTTATCAAGATCTTGGATCATCCCTTGTACTTTATGATGACAAAAATATGCAAGGAATTGTGTGGAAGGAGTAATATATTGTAAACAAGAAGTCAGATGAGCACAAAATGATCTTAGAGATTTTTGTTGAGCTCTTGCCAACAATGAAGAACACCATGTCTACTACTTTTTTCTGTAATATACTCAGATCTAAAATTTACTTGAACACAATATAAGCCTACATGATGGATCTAGAAAAGAGGATATTACTCTATATCTAGACCATGCAACTATAGATGATGATCTGATCATGATCCCTGAGTTGCAAAATTCTATGTTACATTGGATAAGTCATTATCCATCTACTTTTTTACTCCAAGATAGATGACTCTTACATCCCCATTAAAGTATTTTCATCATTTGTGGATAGTTATATATTTCTTCCCCAATTTGAAGTTGGAATGTTATAATTCAGGTATTTGTAAAACCTTGGATATGTATTTGAGTAAGAAACATTCTAAAAATGATCTTAAATACTTTGCTCGCTGAAACTCTTGAATCAAACTTGTGATCTAGATCAAATTTATACTATACTTCTTCATTTCTTCAAATCTATGTCAGAATACTTAAAAACTTGATTTATGGTTTTAGGTATGATTTCCTACCTATATCATAACCAAATATTAGGCCTTCAAGCTTTCTAAGCAAGCTATCTTGAGTATATATGGGTTTTTATTGCTCTTGAGGAATGATAAGTTTTAGATTATTTGACATCAGCCTCTAGAGTCTTTCCTTCCATATTTAATTCATTTTTTTTATTTGTACAAACTTTAGTGGGGTTTGTACTTCATGGCACTTTTTATTTTCATACTATATTTTATCTTAGTTCAATTAACATGAAGCTTCATATTTTCACTTGTCCACATGCAGAGTTATGGGTCCATAAGTTAGGGCCTAAATTTGATGGCCATATGTCATATTCAATTTTTTTAACCATAAAATATATTCAATTATATTAAGAGAGTGTACTACATGCAAATTAAAATTTTAGACATACAATAAAAAATTATAAGTGATGGTGAGAACCCTAAGTGATAGTGAAGGGGGAAACACATGTTTGACATCATTTGTAGATCCCATTGGATGGGAGAGGCCAAAAGGTGATATAGGGGAAGTACATGGATATGTTGAAGATTGTTTCCATTGGTATCATATCTGACAACTAATGTTGTATGGGTGGAAGGAAAAATAGGGTTTTGGACCTTGTCTTCATAGATGCAGTAATTCTTATGCAGAAGATTTCTTCAATAGCCTCCATATTATCCAAGAGCTCAAAAGGAATATTTTATTCTATAGGTTATGATCCTATGTTGATGGAAGTAAATACAACAACTAGGGAGCAATTGTCTATAGGGTTTGGAATTATTCAATACCCTTCCTATATAGAGGCAACATCTAAAAAGGGTATGGTTAAATCTTTAGCCCCAACTAAATCCAATCCCACAATTATTTTTGAAAATAAGGTGCTTGATGTGATCATGAAATCAGAAGATATGATATCTAGGCATGGAATGATCTTCAATTTTGAAGGCTTTTGGCCTAGTCTACAAGATCTCCATGGCTGGATCATTGATAACTGGCAAACTTGAGTTGAAGGTAGGATTGAAATCCAAACTTGTGATAGAGGTATTTTTATTGTTATCTTTTATTCTATTAAAGATAAAGACATTTTTTAATTTTTATTGGGCTTGGAAAAAACATATATTGCTATTAAAACCATGGCATCTAGATTTTAATCCCCACATTGAAATGTTTAATATAAAACCAATTTGGATCCGGTTGCTAAATCTACCCCTATAGTTCTAGAACACTTATGTTTTTAAAGGCATTGGTAGTGTTGTTAGAGATTTTTGGTATGAGGATTCATTAACAAAAGAAAAAGGGTCATTCCACCTATGTCTATTTACTTATATATGTTGATCTCTCCAATGAACTCCTAGCTCAAGTGGAGTTGGTTGTGAAGAATATAACTTGGATTTAACCTATAGATTATGAAGGCCTGCCTTTTAGATGTTATAGATGTTTCCTCATGGGGCATTTGGTAAATGATTTTCCAAGAATTAAGCATAAAAGAGGAACTAATTAGTGGAAAAATGTAGAGTTATATCATATAAAAATCAATGCTAGTAAAAATAAAAGAGAAGAATCTGAAAACATTGAGGTAGAGATGAATCTAGATGAAGTGGAAAGCAAAACACTAGAAATAGTACTAAAAAATCCTATGGAACTTTTAGCTCCATGTGGGGAGATAATGGTTAAGGATTCCATATATAATAAGGGGTTAAAGGCTCGGTCTACATCAAACCCTTTTATTGAAGGTGAAGTTTTGCTATCAAGGATCCCATTATTGAATCATACCCCAAAAAATGCTCTGGAACTATCCATTTTTATTTTGCCCAATTTGGGTGAAGGAGGTAAATGGATGATGGTGAGTACCAAAATAAAAGGAAAAGTTAAGAAGGAGATAACACCTCTAAATATGACCCTTAGATTGAAAAAATAAAATGGTTCTATAGGGTCTTAATTTTTTTTCTATTTTTTACTTTTGATGTTTTGTTGTGTTATTTTCCTCTTTCACGGGCACTATTGTATTATCTAGTTGGTAGACCTTGTCTATGTGGTTTTCTTGTCTTTGATTGATATATCCTTTCTCTCCTTTATATCAAGTTGTGGGACTTGTCAATGCCCTCTATATATATAGTTTAATGTTTATTATTTATATTTTAAATTATTTTAGTATTTACAGAGCAATGTTCAATAAATAAATTTTATCCAAAAAAATTATAATAGGTAGGGTCAACCTTCAAATTTAGGCTCCAGGTCCATTAATTGTCAAGTATATTGGATGGGGCACATTTACTTAGAGAGTCATCTATACAAAAACTAAATTTAATGGACAAGCTCGCATGTCATTAAATTATTTATTATGATGATTATTTGTCAATAGTATTTTTGAAATACTAATAAAATTTATAATAGTAATAAGAAGTGTGTGTGTGTGTGTGTGTTTCAAAATTTGATAGTCTAAAATTTCATTATGCATCTAATACAATCTCTTAAAAAAGTTATTTTTATTTTATGGGAGAAAGGTAAATACAACCATACCGCCATCAATTGTACATCTATATATCATCCTTCTAGTATTTTTATTCTAACCTGCATCATATTCAAAAATATTAAACTAATACTTATCTAATAAAAGAAATGAAATTATTTTAATTAAATTTACAAGACATAGCAGTCTATGGGACCACTAATTACATCGATTTTTCCAATTGCTCAAATATTATTGGGACCCAAGGCATATTTTATAATGTTTCTCTACCTTTCGTTGATTTGGATTAACATCTCCCCCAACCTTTTTATTCCTTTTTCCTCAAATATATGCCATGCAACAAACTCTTAAATTTCATACATTTGGCTTAAATGTTTATATACTGAGGACATTCAAGGATGAAGTAGTTCTCCATTTTGACCACCCCTATGGTGTAAAAATCATAAACCCACTCTTTCCAATGTTTCTTAGGAGTCATCCATCTACCTGCCTCACATTACAGTATAAAATATTTTGTTCTTAGTTGAACAATGATGGTATTTTCCCTCCATCTAAGTTTAGACTGTACATAATCTTTTTCAATATGTTCATAAGTTGGGTTGAACACTGAGATATAATTTTGAGTTTTATTGCTTGTCCCTTTCCTCCACATTTCATTCATGTAATTTTTTATAGACCTCATATCTTTGTAGTTTGAGGGAGTGAAGTTAAGGTTTGTAGTTAGTCGATAGATTATATTAGGGAGTGCCATATCTCATATCTTTATAGTATGAGGGAGTGATTATCTATATACCAATTATGAATTATAGAAATAAATACGAATTTATAGTCTCTAATCACCAAAATCTATCTTGGATATTCACTACATTGATATGTATTTATCTATTTAGAGGTCTCAGGAGTCCCCCATAAACCACAAGACTCTAAATCTAGGGGATTAGTTGACAAAAAATATGAGCCACTTACTGAAAGTTTTTTAAATATTTTAGAATGAGTTGTAAATGGTGACAAAGCATGAAGTTTTTCTATAAAATCTCACCTTTCCATTTGTATTATGGTTGTTAAAAAATTGAGACATTTTATGGATGTTATTAGAATATGTAGTAGTATTGTATTGAGATATAAATTTCCATTATTGGAGCATGATAAAACTATAATAACTTGTAAGTTGATATCCCACTTATTCATCCACTTATGGTTTTTTTTCATTCAAATGTTCTTCTTCCTGTGCAGTTCTTCTTCCATTACAACCCCAGGCCATCTGTCTATTTTCATGTTTTTTTGTTTTTTTAAGCAACATAATATCTTTGTCATAGTAGTTACATGTAAAAGGAAAGTCTCTATTTCAGAAAGAATGATTTCATATGGGATTGAGTCGTTAATTTTGATTTTTTTCGTGATTAGATGCTTTTGGATCTTTGTAATTTGCCTCATTTTCAAACCTGTTATTCCACTAGTCCATACCTTACAACCACATAATGCCATTGGTGTGACACATAACTAGAATAAAACCTTGGTGATATTCTATTCCTTTATCTCAACATTCCTATGTTTATTTTAGACTGCACAAAAATCTATCCAATCACCTTATATTCTTTTAATCTTATAAATATCCCATTTAGCCTTGCTATGAAACTCGAGGCCTAAATACTTGTATTTTGACACCACTTCAAGAGATCTTTCTACAAAATGAAAATTGGGGTATTGTTCCTTCCTTTTCACTAATAAAATCCTAATTTTATTTTTTAAATATTTACTTACATCCCTACTTCTTTACAAAATAGCTTTAGATCCATGAGATGGTCTATTAAATCTTGGATTCTCTTTGCCATTAGAATTAGGTCATCGGTGTAAAGCATAAGTTTCACCACATAATTGGCGAAGTGGACCTCATACCCTCCAAATTTATTTATCCAGTAATATAGATTATCAATGTAAATCCCACATAAATTTGGAGATAGATATCAGCCTTGTTTGACACTTATATCACACTTAAAACATTTGGACAACCTTGCATGTGTTTTGATTCTATCCTTGACTCACTCATATAATTTGTGAATTGCTGCCATGTAGTGTGTTGTGACCCCTATATCTTCCATTTTACTCCACAATTTTCTCCTTAGCACTATGTCAAATATTTTTTTAAGTCTACAAAGAAAAAATATGCATCCCTTTTTTAATCACACACCTTCGGAACTAGGTGTCTAAGTTTGACATAGTGATCAATAGTAGAGTGTTTGGGCTTAAATACTACTTTCGCCTTTACCATTTTTAATTTTTTCTCTACCTAATTACTAAATCTTCATTATATCACACTGCCAATTATCTTTTTAAAAATTGTATTGACCATGATAGTTTGATAATTTGAGGGTTTTATTATATCTCCACTTTTAAATAGGGGTATGGTTAAGCTAGTTGTCCACTCTGTCGAGAATCCATTTTAGATGACCTCATTAAAATTGTATTTGATTTGACATGCTATGATATGTTCCCCCAATATTATATTATCTGTTTATAGGTTATCTATATCTCAGGCTTTTCCCATTGATAGTTTTTTAGTCCCTTGCATGATATCTTCTATCATGAAAATATCTTCATTAACACTAATTATGAGAGGTGTATCTTGTTCACCTTCATGAATCTAAATTGGTAATATTATCACTTTTCTTTAAATTATGTCATTCATTGAATTATATTCTTAGATTATAACTGGTATATAGTCTCAAAATTGACATAATGTAGCCTATTTTATTTATTTTAGACATATATGATTGGTAATTTTTTAATCATACCATAAAATGTTATAGGTTTAAAATTTAACAAAACGTATATTTTAAAAATAAATATCCATTTAAATATATAAAATTTTAATAACTGTTAATATTTATGAGAAGATAAAACTTGTAATAAAAAATTACAATTGATAAGTCTCTAAAAAAATTAGTTATCAACAATTTGTTAATTGATAGGTAAGGTTAAGTTGAAATTTCAAGCTTGTCTAGTATTACATTGGATATCTAACACGATCAAAATTTAACCTTTCCTAGCCCTTCCAAATGTTCAAACTAGTTTTATAAGTGAAATTTAAAAATTATTATTTAGAAAAAAAATAAGACTTTGAATAATCTTATGAAGGGCAACAAATTTTATAAAAAATAAAAAAATGGGTGTAAAATTAGAGAGTAAATGTCACACTATATTAATGTGTTTAATGGTGGGGACTTGGAGACTAAGAAATCTCAAAATTCACCATGACAACTACACTAGTTAATGCATACACTCTTAAATACTTTCATTTTACAACAATCAATCAATTTTGAAGTTAATGTATTTACTCATACTAATTTAATATCAAAATAATAAATATGAATTTGAAGACTTAAAAATAAAAATTAAGGACAAATTTATCCATCTCATTGTCTTCCTCATCTTCCTTTGCATTTATTTGACATTTTGGTTCATCAATTAACATTTTTGCAGTTTTTATGACTTTATATTCTATCGTCAACCTTCAAAGTTTAAATTTTTTATAAGGGTAAAACGCAGGTTTTAAATCCCCCCCTCAACTTTTACAACAATAATTTAAATATAAATAAATGACAACTCACATGAATTTAAACATAGAACAATTGCCAATTAAAAGGCAATGAATGGTCAACAAACATTTTCCCATCAACATAAATGTCAACAGAACTTTAACAGCTAGTTAACACTCCAACAACAAAATGACAGCACTAACTAACAACAAAACATGACATTACTTAGTACTATCTAGATCTAGATCTTGATAAGTCCTTTAATTTAGTGATCTTGATTACCCTATCACTTGTCTGAATCATTCTCTTAAATTTTTAATTTTATGTGAGTCACAAAATTCCATTCATCATCCATCTCTCCCCCTTTTGGGAGGATTCTTTCTCCATTTATGCTAATCCCTTTCTAACATACTCCTACAAGTACATAGATCCCTCCCAAAAGGCAAAAACCCATAACTTCCTCCCCTCTATCACAATGGTCGGTGGTAGAGTTTTATTTTTTTCCTATGAACCAATGATCTCACTCAATACCTCTTATGTTTATTGTTGCTCTTGATACTAAACTTTTGGGACCTATTGATCCTCGAGAACTAAATCTTCTTTCTCCTTCTCCTTCAATGGAGTCTCCCAATCATTTATGATCTCCTCCAAATGATCTTGATCTTGATCAAGATCTCTCAAGACTTATCCAGACTCCCCCTTTGGTATTATCAAATAAAACTTCATCATCTTATCTGAGGTTCAAAGTGTTCACACAATCATATCCCCTTTCCCATATGCCCATTAATTCTTCTTTCTATGTGACATTGGGAGTTATTTGTTTTATTCCTTCCTTGTGCACAAAAGGCTAGTCCCTTCACTTTATTGATATTCTCAATCCTATCTTGCTGAGAGTCATCACATTTTTTGTGGTCCTCCTTTTTCCTCCACTCTGATTAAACGTGTTATTTTAGAGGCAAATTATAGGCTTCATGGCACAATCTCTAGCACTCAAGACAAGGCTGACTTTTAAAAACTATAATTTGGGTCCAAACTCCATATTTTGAACTTAGTTTGGTCATCATTGGGATTTTCTCATTCATGAATACATTGACATAAATTATTTCAAAAATTAGTCTTCTCATATATTTTGTAATAGGATAAAGGGATATAATTTGTTCAAGAGAACTAACAATACCAACTACGACTTATAATTCCCAAAATTCCAATATAAGACCCAAAAAATTTACCCCAATTAATATTTTATCAAAATTTTCCTTGTCCAAATCTAACCATGAAGTCCATTTTTTAAGGGATAGGCTGGTCCTCCCCAAAAATAGGTTCCTCCTAATAGAACCTTAGTAAATTATTCCTTTTAGAGAAGGAGAAAAAAAAATTCCTTTCATAAGGCTAGAATTTCTACATGTCCTTAAGGACTCCACTTCCTATCTAACTATTCCCTAATAGAATTAATATTGGGTCTTAACCCTTGGAACTTCCCAACCATTTTGTGTGACCATCTAAGTTGAAATCGGTCAAATATTATGTCATGAATGTGGATAAAAACACACACTTCCTCTTTATGGACGTAAAACTTAGGGTTTCCTTAGAGGTATTTGTTGTAAATCCAACCATTTTATCTGCACAATAGTATGGAACAAAAATAGGGTAAAAAATAAGGTTAAAAACCTAATTACCTGGGTATTACCTCTTACTTCTACAATCTCCAATTATGACTAGATCCTAGTCAGGATTTGCTCCCTTCTCTTCCTCAACTGCATTGAACCTATGGTCTCCCACTTTGTCTTTTTCCTGGAGCTCTATATGCAGGGCATGCCTAGAATGATTTATCTCTCTCATGACTTCCCACCCAAGCTTGGATTCAAAACATCTAATTCCATCATCGTTCAATTGTAAACATATTGCCATCAATTTAAGATCATAACAAGTGTAATTTTAACTTGTATATCAAAGGTTTTGTGTCAGTGTATGCATATATTATTGTCATACTATCAGATGCACAAAAACCTTTGATATGTTTTTCAATGACATCATAGTATAATTAATGTTAAGTTGATTAGATGTATTTTTAGGTTATGTTCAACTATAATCTTGTTATTTTATTTTGTTCATTTTGGTATCCTAATTATTTATTGTGTTACCAGAATTGGGAAGGACAATAAATTTATAATGTTTATTGGCCGGAGAATAATAGCCCTCAATAGAATCAGAATAGAGGAGTTACTAGACATTTAAAGAGTTCAATGTTATCTTATAGTTTTTTAATTGTTTAATTGTAATACACGAAAAAAATTGATTTTTTGAATAGAAAGGCATAATCCTAATAATAATACAAACTTATCTCTAATGATAGGAAATAAAGATTTTGCACCCCTAGGTACATGTGGCACATCATGTTTAAGACATAATATTCAAAATAATTATTTTTCAACACATTTTTTTATAAGTCCTTACATATAAAGGTTAAATTTGATGTTTAACTCTCCTTATTAGATAAGAAAACTATGATAATTATCCATTAAATATTACACGTCAAAAGTTACAAGAATCATTTTTAAAGAAAGAAATATCAAAAAGTTAATATATAAATTAATCATTCATAAATATTTTTGTAATGCTTATGCTTTTTAAGAGCCTACCCAAACTTTTAAGTTTCGCTTTATATAATATTTTAAAAATATCATTATATTTTACAATTAAAAAGTATAAATATAATTTAAAATTAAAAACTATAAATATACCTTTACATGTTTTAAGAAGTTCAAACATATCCTTAAAATTAAAATATGTAAAAAATTATGTTTGTTTTTAATAAATATAGGTTTAGTTTACTCTTATTAATTGAATTACAATTTTATATATATAAAGAGATATTGATTTATATAGATTTTTATGATTTTGTTTTGTCAAATAAATTATTCAATAAAATATATTGACAAACATTTTAATTTTAATGTCAACCTTCCAAAAATATCTGTTAAAATTAAACTTTCTTTAAACAGTAAAATTTATAAATTTATTTTGTCAAACCAATTACTCAATAAAACATCTCAACAGACATTTTAATTTTAATTTCAGACCTACAAAAATATCTTTTAAAACTAAATTTTCGTTCAACAACAAACATTCTAATAAATGAATGTTGGTTTATTGATAAAATTGGGACCGGCTAAAAAAAACTCATCAAAAATAAATTAAAACCCCACACCATAAGGAATAAAATCTGATTCATAATTATAAAAGTACGTCAATTTCTTTAATGGTATTACATGTTCATGTAACGCCAAACAATTCTATAGAAATGGGTATACAAAGTGTGGCTGGAAACGACTCACCCTTCAGTCATTTCCTTTCTCAAAAAATTTGGACCTTTACTCAATTTATGCGTGCGAATCCTGATGCTTTATGATGCAGAAAAACGTCATTTGCCCCACACGCAAAACTGAATCTTCAACTAAAATTTACCCCTACACGCAAAGCATCGATGTTCGAGGAACCACTCGTTGATGATTTGGTTTTTTGCCCTTTCTGGAAAAAAATACAAAAATATGTGGGCTCTGCCTCTCCTACTTAATTCTTACCAAATAATAGAAATGGATTCTCCCAGTTCTCTTTAAATCCCTTCTTATCCAAAGATTTTGAGTCATCTTGGCCATTAGCATGGAGATGACTCTGTCTACCTTTTTAGCGCCACCAGATTTGTATTACCTGCCGAAATATGCTGCTACTTTCAATTGCCGCCGGCGTTGTCGATCCGCTGTAAGTTGTTGTTCAGTAGATGCGCAGGAAAAAAAAATGAACAATACTTTCGCGGCATCTCTGTGCAATGCAGCAGACGACTTCATCGACAAATATATTGAGAAACCTCTGAAACGTTCAGTGGATCCGCGATTCGTTCTGGCCGGCAACTATGCCCCGGTGGACGAGACGCCCCCATCGGAGTGCTTAAAAGTGCAAGGCACTCTCCCCGCCTGCCTCAATGGCGTCTACATACGCAACGGTCCCAATCCCAAATTTCCACCACGAAACGGCCAGGGCCACCACCTCAACGACGGAGATGGAATGCTTCACCTGCTCTCCATCCACCGCGGCCGCGTCACGTTTTGCAGCCGCTTCGTGCACACCGACAAACTGTTGCAGGAACAAATGGCAGGCAGGTCTCTCTTCCCCAGAGTGTTCGCTGGTTTCTTCGGCTTGGCGGGCGTGGCGAGAGGAGCGCTTGCCGCCCTCAGGGGAGCGCTGGGCCTGATCGACCATACCTACGCCTCCGGTCTCGCTAACACCAGCGTTCTCTTCTTTCGCAACAAATTCATGGCCCTGGGAGAATCGGGCATGCCCTATGCCTTCCGCCTCATCGAAAACAGAGATATTCAGAATACCGGAAGGCACGATTTCGGAGGAAAGCTCAGTATAGGAATGACTGCTCACCCCAAGATCGATCCCTCCACGGGCGAACTCTTTTCATTTCGCTACGCGTTTTCTCCTCCGTTTCTCAATTTCTTCAGGGTCACCGCCGACGGGGTGAAGCAGCCGGACGTCCCCATCAGCTCTATGCTTCGACCCGCCTTCGTCCACGACCTCGCCATAACCAGCAACTACGCCATTATTCCAGATACGCAGATTGTCGTCGACCCAATGGAAATGGTTTTGAGAAACGGTTCCATCATTGTTTGCGACGCCGGCAAAGTGCCGAGATTGGGCGTAATCCCGCGCTATGCAAGCGATGACAGTGAAATGAAGTGGTTTGAGGTCCCGGGCTTAAATGTCGTCCACACTGTCAACGCATGGGAAGAGGGCGACGCTGAGGTCGTTTTGATTGCCGCCAATTCGGAGCCCGTGGAATTTGTTTTAGAAGAAAACCATCTGCTGCAATCATCCGTGGAAATGATTCGGATGAATTTAAGCACCGGGACACTGTCAAGAAAGCGTCTTTCCTCCAATTTATGCCTCGAGTTTGGCGTCATAAATCCTCGTTACGTGGCAAAGAAGAACAGATACGCTTACATGGCGATTGGGGCGCCATTCCCCAAAGCTCGTGGCGTGGCCAAGCTGGATTTTGATGAGGAGAAAAATGGGGAGGAGTGTATTGTTGCTTCGAGGGTTTACGGCGAGAATTGCTTCGGCGGGGAAGCCTGCTTTATAGCTCGGAGCGACGATAAGGAGGACGACGGATACATTGTGGGGTTTGTTCATGACGAAAGCACGGGGATTTCGAAGCTTGTGGTGATGGATGCTCAGTCTCCCACATTGCAAATGGTGGCGTCTGTGGAACTCCCTGCCAGAGTTCCCTATGGCTTCCACGGTCTTTTTGTAAGTGAAGGGCAGGCATTCGCGTAGAATATTTTACCAGTCGGATAGAACAGTAATACAAATATGTCCCACCTGCATGATAGAAGATAATGTGATCCGTGGTGATCCACGTGTAATCAAATAGTTTGTAATGCCCTAAACGCAATGTAAAACATTGTTTTTACAGATTGGAAAAAACAAATCACACATTTTCTTGCTCGAGCTGCCTTCACAAGGAATCTAATTACGCCGGAGGCGTTTCTCCCAGCTGGAGAACGCTCGGCACCTACTACTTTTTCCGCGCTACCTGTAAATATCATTTTTCCGTCCATGTCACGATTGGACTCGTTACGTTTTTATACGCTGGAAATTATCAGATCTCTGGTATCCTAAATCTTAAAAGGACTCCATTTCATTCTATTCATATCCAAGATATTTGACACATGTAATTATCCTAAGCGACAAACTGTCTTGCAGGCCATAATCATGATCTCTAGCATCTAAATTTTAAAAGGATTCCAATCTATTTTATTTATTTATATGATATCTGATTTGTCTGGTCATCGTATTTAATTGTCACCTCGACTTAAGTTATTAATAAATTAGCACTAATTTAATTGTAAATCAATAATTTTTATGTTACAAATAACAATCAAAGCATAAAAGAAGTTGGAAGTGGGGTGTTATAGAGGTATTTGGATGAGATGCGATAGAGTTTGCTTTTGGGCCCTGGGGAGTAGAATACGAAGAAAAATGTCAATATTAGGTGTGTAAAAGTGAATACATGTATGTTGTTGAAATGAGTCTTTGTTATTTTTTTATGATGAGATTTATCGTCCCTATCATTTTCATGATGCTATCCAACCAATTTTATTTGTCCCCTCTTTATAATTATATAATTGTCTTGATATTGGTAAGCGGTTCTTTTTTGATTATTTTTTATAGGGGGAATCTTTGAAGACCCATGGGGAGCAGTGCCACTTGAAGAGTCAACTACCAATAGCAAGGGAGACTTGAACATGGGACCTACTGGGTAAAGCCCACCTTCTTTACTGTTGAATTACCACCACAAAGGTTACAATTACATAATTATCTTTCACAAAAAAATTATATTAATATCCACATATAATGATTTGAATTGGCCACTCTAATTATTCAAGGCCCATCAATATTTGTACCAAAACTTAAAATCTAAATACTTAAATTATCACTCAATAATAATTGGGTTAAATATACAATTGTGGATCCTAAAAGGATTTTCCCTTTCATTTCTTATTTTTTTCTCTTCAATTAGCAATGGGACTGAAGAATTTTGTGTTTGAGTTTCAATGGTAGTCACCTAACGTTTATCCAAAAAAAATCCTACAAACAATCAACAATATAATATTTAATATTTTTCTAAATAATATGGAAAAATTTATGATGTCTCATAAATTTTTATTTTATATTAAAAAATAAAAAATGCATACAAAAAGAATGGCGTTCAATATTTTATCAGTGCACAAAACACAATTTAAAAGCTTCAAAATATCAAACTAAAGATTGTTATACATATTTCATATAAAAATTGTATTTCAAATATAAAAAATAAAAATAAAACCAAATCTTTTGTAATGATAACAAAATATGCCCAAAAAAATTTAGATGATTTTAAAATATGCACAAAATAAATATTTACAATTCATAATTTCAAATCCAAAACCTATAACCTTTTATAACATCTTACCAACCACTTCCAAATGGAAATATTGTATAAATCTTAACTTCAAAATATTATTTTAATAATAAATTGAAAAAGACACTCCATATTCTAAATTTTTAATTATTGATTTATAGATTTGAAATTGGACATGGTATCTATCGAACTTTAATAATATTTTTTAAGATACATCTTAAAAAAAAGTGCTTTAAATACACCACAGATAATTAGCCCACATCATATTAAACATTTTCTTTTTTGAGTCTTTTTTTTTTAATGGAATCTATTATCGTATTAAACTAATGTTAGATGGTTATTTTGTCATTTAAATTTGATAATTATAGAGGTACATATAAGTTTAATTTAATTTAATTTTGTATTTTAATAATTTTTAATAAAAATATATCATTTTTTGGATATTTTATTAGTTTATAATATGTTTTACAACTTATTCAAAAATATATATATTTATTTAAAAAATAAAAATGATTTAATTTAAAAATTAATGTTTATATTGAAAAAAAATCTTAAAATTTAATACTCATTCAAAAAATAAATCTTTATCAATTTTTTAATATTTCATTAGTTTATAATATGTTTTACAACTTATTCAATAAAAAAAAAAAATCTTTAAAAAATAAAATTGATTTAATTTAAAAATTAATGTTTATATTAAAAAAAAATCTTAAAATTTAATACTCATTCAAGAAATAAAAAATATTTACATCCAACATAAATTTTAGAATTTAATAAAAAAGATAAAACACTAGCTTACCCACCTGAAGATTATCCTCTTTGTGTTCTCTTTATTTGCATTTTTTTTTACTACTCAATGGTCAGAACAAGCTCTATTTTGAGAATGATCATGGACAAATATTCTCTCTACATAATACAACTACATTTTTCTTGTATTCTTTTTTCTAGAGACATTTACTTTTCTTAGAATTTCCTTATGATCCAAATCAACAAGGTAACAAACAATTGTGGTGGAGGAACAAGGGTTGTAGGTATGTAATTTGGGCTCTAGAATTCTTATAATTGATGTTATCACTCTTAATAAGTTTTTAACATGACCTTAAGGATAGCGAAAGAGAATGAGCAAGGTGGTCGATTTTTTTTTAAAAGATATTAATGGCCTTCAATTATTTAACAATTCATATAGGGGCTTCATTGAACAATTTTACATTGATCATGCCCCTTGTCCCTTTGGTAACTCCTCGTTACACTTTTCAAATAAGTTTTGAGATATTTCAAGATCTTCTACATTGATACATTTCCACTTACAATCATTTCTGGGAGTTAATCTATGCTTAAATCCTGTTAAGACTAAATAAAAGTAAATCTAAAAAATATTTAGATGAAAAAAAGCTTGAGCTTTGTCTATAAAAATGTCTTCAACGTAAATAAATAAACATCTTATGAATTCTAAAAATGTTAAAATTAATGGTGATTTTAAAGCCCCCACTTATATTTCGATCTCTAAACTAAATTTAGGAGAAAAAATGCCTTACCAGCAAGTGGGTGTATATATATATATATATATATATATATCCCTTAGGTCTCAACCTCGTGACTAAGTTCATGAGCAAACAATCCTTGTCAATCCATTTACACCATAAAACCATATATTTAATAAACATAGAAGAAAAGAAATAATATGCAGGTATGAGACTCGAAAGTGCAGCAAGTTACGTTACAAAACTATCACTATATAAGGCACAAATTTGTCACAAAAGCAATAACTGTTATAGATAATACTAACTATATTAAAATAATATGAATATATGAGAGAATAAAAAATTGAGTAAGATCAGAAAACAGTTGCTTTATTGCTTTCATGTCATTTTAAACTTATTCATGTTTGACATCTTCAATCTGATATTCAGCCTATAAATTTTCTCCAATTTCGAAAATTGACATCTGTGAAAGATTTTCTATTAAAACCATTTTTTCCATACCTATTTGAAGTGTTCTGAATATGGACCTTTTGTGAGTGCTCAAAAAATATCTTGACTACGGATCACATCCCACTTTCTAGAGAAGAACCAGTTCTGGGCATAGACTAGATTGCAGTCAAGATTGCATCTATAAAAATCCTTTCGACCCTGAATTTAATAGATTAGATATGATTATAGGAGGTTTCAGTGGTTTTATGTTTCATTTGGTGCTCTAGTTTTCTTACTTGTATTATGTCGTCATGTTTATCTTCAATTGATAATATGTAGAATGTAGCATCTCAGTTCCCTATGAAGCTTACAGGCTATGTATGACTTATGCAAATCAAAGAATATATGTTGTGTTTGTTTTTTTTAAAAAGTATTTATAAGGAATATATATATATATATATATATATATATATATATATATATATATATATGTATGTATGTATGTGGGGATGGATATGTATATGGTTTGTGTGTTTGTTTTAAGTATTTATGGTCTAAACCTGTAGAATCTTGCTACAGAAATTAACATTTATCTTTGAAAAGCAAGTCACATGCCTAGAGCAATACAGAGTTGAGCTGAGTATTGCAACCTTGACTAAAACTTATCCTAAAAGAATATGCACAGAAATATTATCATTTGCATCATAAAGTGACTTAAGGACCTAATATTGTCAACAAATTTGCCAATTAAAAAAGTGGATTTTTTTTTGAACTACAGATGTTCCTACTTGTTTAAATTCAATTGCAGACATGTCTTCCATAGGAGCATCTCTTTGCACATGTCTGAAAGTTTAGTCCTCTTTGTTGAAATATTTTATTCTTTCCTTTTCTACCTACCTGTCAGCTCCGAAGATCTCCCCAGTAGCGTTTGAACTCACTTAACAGCAGTTAATGAATAATATTTTGAATTTTGAATTTTTTGAAGCCGTTTAACTTGGAGGGAAGCCGGTTGGTAGGTGGAGGAGATGTTAGAAGAAGACAAAAAGAGCAAAAATAGAAACAACAAAAAAAAAAAGTAAGATAAGGCAGAAAATAGCATAGCAACAGCCAGCAGCCTGCAGAAAAAGTTAAGAGGCAGAGAGTAAGTGCACTTTGGAGAAGAAAAAGACAGAGGAAGCAGAATAAAGAAGTAGAACAACAAAAGAATGCTTGTGTGAGATAGAAGTCTTGAGAAGAGAATGAACATGTTCAGAAGTCTTGAGAAGAGAATGAACATGTTCAGTTTGATTAGCTTCAAAACAATAGTCAAATGAAGTATATATAATCAGCATGATATAAGGAGAAAACAGAGTTTTAGAGTAGCCAATAGCAAGTAAGGAAGAAAGAAAAAATAGAGTTTTTTTAAAGAGTTTGTAACAATTGTAGTTGTGTAAGTTTATGCAATGTAATCAGATTGTAATAGATGATTTAGAATCAGTATGATATATGCATTTATGTGTTTTTATAATTCAGCATTACCCTCCTCTGTTCTAATATTTTTATCATATGGTTTTGTGCATTTCTAGCACTAGTTTATAGCTTCGGTATAACTTTGAAGCTTCAGTATTAGGCCTAGTGTATAGCTTTATGATTAGTTTGAAGCTTGAGTTTTATATTATTTGTTATTCACCTAGTGCTACTGTATATTTCTACCAACAATTGGTATTAGAGCTTCCTAGGTTGATAAAGCCCATTTAGACATGGCAACTACCAGTTAAAGCCCATGGCAACAACCTCCTTCATTTTGATGGGAAGAATTATGATTTGTGAAACATCAAGTTGAAGACTATATTTAACTTTCAAGAGATATGGGAGTTGGTTGAAGGTGAATATAATGAGGCTATAGACTCGACAACATTTAATGCTTTATCTCAAGTACAAAGGAATGTTTTGAAAGAGAATAGGAAGAAGGATGCCAAGACTCTTAGCTACATCGAAATGACACTAGATGATTCAGTTTTTTCAAGGATAGTAGCAGCTACCCACTCCAAACAAACTTAGTATATTATTCAAAATGCCTATCAAGGGAGTGACAAGGTGAAGTTTGTCAAGTTGTAGCTCTTAAGAAGAGACTTTGAAACATTGATGATGAAGGAAAATGAGTCTATCAATGACTTATTCACAAGGACAATGAATATTGTCAACCAAATCAAGACATGTGATGCAATTGAAAATCATATGATCATTGAGAAGGTGTTGAGGAACCTTCCAATCAAATCTGACCCTATAGTGGTTACAATTGAAGAGTCAAAGGATTTGAGATAAATGATGGTGGATGAGCTAATGGGTTCCTTGAAAACCCATGAACAAAGGTTAGATAGGTCAGCCATCTCTTCCCATGAGAAAGCATTAAAGATTAATGTGAATGTGAGAGGAAGGAGGAGAGGGTAAAACAATAGAGGAAGAGGAAGAAATTGCAGTAGTTAAGAAGGTAGAAGGCATAGCCATCAAGAGTCACAAGAAAGAGGAAGAGGGAGGAGCAATAACACTTCTAAAGGAAGATCTATACAAAGGTATGATAAGTCTAACGTCCAATGTTATTATTGCAAGAGGTATGGACACTATGTTAGTGAGTGTAGAAAGAGTATGACATGAATAGAGAATTTTCAAATTTCTCTAAAACACAAGAGGTTGAACCTAATAGGAATAAGAAAGGTGGAAACTTATTCATAACATGCAACATTACTGAGCAAAGTGGTATAGTGACATGGTATTTGGATAGTGGTTGTAGCAACCATGAGTGAAAACAAAGAGATGTTCAACCACATTGATGATTCAGTCAAATTAGAGGTGAAGATGGGAAATAATGAGAAGGTTCATATCATGGGTAAATATAACATATCTAATTACACCAAGCAAGGTGATAAAAGATAAATTTAAGATGTTTACTATGTACTCGGGTTGATTACTTCCTTATTAGCATTGAAAACCTTGTCCAAAAGGGATATAGAGTGATGTTTGAAGATGGTGAATGCATAATCTATGATAGAAGTGGCAACAAAAATCAAATTGTAGTGGTCAAGATGACAAGTAATATCATGTTTATTTTGAAAAGGCAAAGTGAGCTCACAACAATGTTTAAAACTATGTTAATAGATGAGTCTACTCTTTAACACCTAAGATATGGGCATTTGAGATTTGGTGGGCTAAACCTTCTTGACAAGAACCAAATGGTGAGAGGGATGCCCCTCATAGAACAACCAAACAAAATGTGTGACTGTTGCATATTGGGGAAGCAACATAGGAGTGCATTTTCCATGGTTAAAGCATGGAGAGATAGGAATCTTTTAGAGCTGATCCATTTAGACTTGTGTAGTCCAATGAAGACCCCTTCCTTATCCAATAATGTCTACTTCACGACATTCATATATGACTTCAATCGGAAGACATGGATCTACTTCTTGAAGAACAAATTAGATGCATTTGAAACATTCAAATAGTTTCAGGCATTGGTTGATAGGTAAAGTGGCCATTACATCAAGATTTTGAGGATGGATAGATGGGAAGAATACATATCAAATGAGTTCATGAATTTTTTATCATGGGATAAATAAGTGGTTTACATCTAGGTATACGCTGTAGTAAAATGGTATAGTCGAGAGGAAGAATAGGACCATCCAAGAGATGTCAAGGAGCATGCTAAAAGCAAAAGGTTTTCCTAATTACTTTTTAGCTCCAACTATAGCAATAGTCATATACTTGTTAGTTATTTTTTCAAAAAAGAGTGTTAGGGGCATAATCCCTCAAGAATAATGGATCAATTAGAAGCCTAATATTAAACACTTTAGAGTGTTTGGATGTGTTATATATGCACACATGCCTAAGCAAAGAAGAAAAATGTGGGATGATAAAGGTGAAAAATATATATTCATTAGGTATAAATACCAATAAAAGGCTTATATATTGTACAATCTGGTCACTAATGAAATCATAATCAACTAGGATGTTCAATTCATTGAGCATGAAGCTTAGGAAGAAAGACAAGAAGCAGAACAAACACAAACAAGGGCTAGTGGACCCTTTATTGAATCTGAACCAACAAGAATTACATCCACTTATGCACCAAGTTGGACCCCTATTTCACAAAGGGATGATTCATGTAGTGGTAGTAGCCATCAAGGAGGTCAAGGAGTTGTTCATGAGTCAACATCATCCTCCTCCAACTCAATCCAATGCCTAGTAAGGACAAAGAGAGTGTAATAAGTCTATGAGTAGTCAAGGTATGAAGAAAATCAAGATGACACAATGAGTTGTGATCTCTTTTTATCATATGATCTTATCTATTATGAGGAAGTAGGTAAAGACAACAAGTGGTGTGAGTCAATGGATGAAGAAATGCATGCCATAGAGAGAAATCAGACTTGGGAGTGAGTTGAGCTTCCAAAAGGAAAAGAGGTCATAGGAGTCAAGTGGGTGTACATGATAAAAACCACTCCCAAATGAAAGATAGAGAGGCATAAGGCAAGACTAGTAATGAAGGGCTATACTCAAAGGTCTAGACATGACTACAATGAGACGTTTGCACTCATAGCAAGGAAAAAAATGGTAAGGACAATTATAGCCATTATTTCTCAACACAAATAGAAGGTGCATCAAATGGATGTTAGGTCAACCTTATTGAATGGAGTGCTATAAGAATATGTTTATGTGGGACAACCACCTGGATATGAGATTTTCAGGCATGAGAACAAGGTATATAGGTTGAAAAAGGCATTGTATGGGATCAAGTCAGCACCCTGGGCATTGTAGAACCATATAGATTTATACTTGTTGAGAAATGGCTTTATCAAAGTGGTAGTGAGCCCACACTCTACATCAAGGAAAGAAAAGGTGATATTTTGATTCTTGTTTTATATGTGGACACTTTAATATTCATTAAAAATGTAAATCGGTCTATTGAAGAATTCAAATTAGCCATGAAAATTGAGTTTGAAATGACTAATATAGGTTTGTTGAAATACTTTATTAGTATATAAGTCAAGTAAATGGATAGTGGCATCTTCATATGCCAATCTAAGTATGCAAACCTTGAATAAAACTAGGCCCAACATCATGTATGTAGTTAGCCTCATATCTAGATTCAAGGAGATGCAAAAGGAGACACATTGGTAAGAGGGAAAGAAGATATTGAGGTACATGAATAGAACAAGAGGCTATGGAGTTATGTATGCAACAATAAATGAGTTTCATCTAATGGGATACACGGATAATGATTGGGCCAATAGTCTTGATGATCGAAAGAGCACTTTAGGGTATGTATTTCATCTTGAGTTAGGAGACATATCTTAGGCTTCAAAGAAACAATCCATACTTTCACTTTCTATAGATGAAACATAATACATAATAGCTAATTCAAAAACATGCCAAGCTATATGGTTAAGAAGGATACTTTTAGATTTGCATAAGAATCATCAAGGAGATTCTATGATCTATTTTGATAACATATCCTAAATAGCATTGTCAAAGAACCATGTTTTTTATGGTAGGATCAAGCACATTGTAATCAGGTATCACTTCATTGAAGAGTTAGTTGAAAAGCATGTGATAGAACCTAGTTTTTATAAATGAGATCAATATCTAGATGATATATTTACCAAGAATTTACCAAAAGATAGTTTTATATGTTTAAGAGGAAGATTAGGGGTCATAGCTACAATAACATTAGACCTAGTTGGTTTTATGAAAGCTTTGGAGTACATCAACTAAGCTCTAGAGTTCAACAATGAAGCTCTAGAGTTCATCAACAAAGATTTAGAGTTCCATAGTGAAGCTCCAGAGTTTGACAATAAAGCTCTGAAGTTTGATAGTGAAGCTCCAGAGTTCACTAGTCAAACTCTAGACATGCAAAAAATGGTTTCAAATGGATATAGGCAAGTAAAGAGAAAATACAAGGATGTATTGAAGATTGAGATATTTTTAGCAGAGCATGGAACAAAGGTAAATAATAAGGGAGAGTGTTGAAATATTTTATTATTTTCCTTTCCACCTACATGTTAGCTCTAAATATCTCCCTAGTATAATTTGAACTCACCTAACAACAGTTAATGAAAAACAATTCAAAATTGGAATTTTGTGGAGCCTTTTAACTTGGAGGGAAGCTAGTTAGTAGGTGGAGATGTTAGAAGAAGATAAAATAGCAAAAAGAGACAAAAAAAAGAATGTAAGATATGGCAAAAAATAACATAGTAGTTACCTGCAAAAAAATTTAAGAGGTAGAGAGTAAGTGAATCCTGGAGAATAAAAAGATAGAGGAGGTAAAACATAGAAGTAGAAAAACAATGGAATGTTGTGTGAGATTGCAGTCTTGAGAAGAGAGTGAATAAAAGTTTGATCAGCTTTAGAGCAATAGTCAAATGAAGTGTATATATTCAACATGGTATAAGGAGAAAACATAGTTTTAGAGTAACCAATAGCAAGCAAGGAAGAAGGACAAATTAGAGGTTTTTTGTCAGAGTTTGTAATAGATGTCACTGTGTAATTTTATTCATTTTAATCAGATTGTAATAGATGTTTTAGAATCAATATGATATATGCATTTATGTGTTTTTATGGTTCAACATTACCCTCCTTTATTTTATTATTTTTAGCATATGGTTTTGTGCATTTATGACACTATTTTATAGCTTTGGTATAACTCCAAATCTTCAGTATTAGGCCTAGTGTATAACTTAGTGATTGGTTAGAAGCTTAAGTTTTATATTTATTTTTTTTCACCTAGGCCTATTATATATTTCTACCAATGCTCATTCAACTTTGCAAGCTTTTAGATGATATAAACTGCATATGCAATAGTGAATCTACTACACACCTAGTTGGAACCAAAGTTGTGTAGTTTGATTGATTGAATCTTAGTTTTATGGAGATATTGGTGTCAATCATGAGTGATAGGACTCAATGTATTTGGATGACAAGATTTTTTGGTCATTAGGGCATTAACACCTTGCTGGTTATGTCATGGTTTTATCTAAATAGATTGTTAAAACTTTGGATGGTATTTATTGGGCCTACATTTTGAATGTTTGGATAAATATCTATTAGTCAAGGTTTGGGACATAAAAAAATTTATTTTTATTACACAATTATGGATTCCATATTGTGAATTTTGACTGAGAGACAACATGTTTAAGGGTGTTTTGAATTTTTCTTTTAAATTATTTTGTGCATCTAGCCATAGACACTATTTATGGAATATTACTGGATAGGAATTAGAAAGTATGAAGGATTGTAATAAGTTATTCTATATATGGAAATTAGAATCAATTTAAGGTCATCTTAGTGTCTTTCCATTTTTATAAAATACATATTTATGGAAATCAATTTTAGTGTTATTTATTTTTATATTTTAGTTTTCAACTAGCTTCCTTTTACAAAAAGAGTGTTTAACATCTCATTCTAAATAATAGGTTTGAAGCTAGCAGTGCATTTATAAATGGAGATTCTAAATTTCAAATAAATTTTAAAAGAAAATAAGGGAGGACATGAGTTAAAATCTGAGAAGCAAGTTAAATCTTAACGTATAAACTTAGATCTTTATTTCAGGTAACTCCTCAAAATCAAAGATAATAAATTATTTGATTAACTAGAAAATAATGTGATACATCATGTTAAATTTATAAGTTGGAATAGATATATGGGATTTTATTCAAGGTAAAAATCAAATATATTACAACAAGAACACATCCATGAAATGGATATTTTCATTTTTTTTATATAATTAATTCACTAAGGTGAGCCATACATTTAAAAATAATGTAGTAATAGTCTATGTATGGCTTCCTTCCAAAAGAGGATGGACAAATATCTCTAAAGACAAATTAAAAACCATGTGGATAAAAAGAGGCACCCAACCATCCGGCCTAGAGAATCATCGAAAACCCAAAATTGCAATTTTAGAAAGCTGAAACCAAGACTAAACTTTATTAACATGGTGGATTTACATTAAAAATCTATAATCAATCTTAAAAACCTTAACCATAAAAGAGAAGGAATAATGAAATTTCACCACAAATTAACATCATGAACAACATAAGTCACAAGACAAAAATAACCAAAATTAGGAAACACCTCATCACACCAATTCATAAAAGAAACCAACATGATTGTTGATGAAGATTGGCCATCAACGGTTGATCTATGTACAAATTTTACACAATCGAACACACTTTTCATTTGTTATTTTGTCCATAGATCACATCTATCATGTAATTATATAAAATCATTTTCATGAAGCTTGTTTATATTTCAATGCATAAGTGTCACCCTTGATCACAATATTTTATGTGATGATCACCTCAAATTGTAGTCTACGTATCTCAATATGTTCTCCTTAGCTTGTAGTCTTATATGCCTTAATAGCATTTATTTGTACACTAGCATAATCCATCATGCCCCACTTTAGTATAATTGTGTGTCATCCTTCCTCGATTACATGCCATGAATAGTGGCCCTAGATCAAGTAAGAATCTTAGGATTGATTTTCATTAGCTATTAGCTAGGATTCTTGAGATCATGATCATTAGTGAATAACCAGGAATCACATGACCCAATCAATGGTCAATTCCTAGTTGTAAACTATACCATTAGCATGTAATGAGGATAAGACATGTCAACTTCACCATCATTTTACTCTACATCAGTTGAGTGTGATTACCTTTGTAATCATGCATGATAAATATGTAACATATGCATCCAACCATGAGTAGTCAGGTTGATGCAATAGACAATATTAACATAGATAGCATGATCTATGTATTTATTTTGTAACACATGAACTATAACATAGTATATTAATTTTCCACACAGTCATAAAATATATAACTTTCCTTGTGCGTCTACTCTATATACACACACTATAACACACTGTACCAATTCCCTATTATTTATTATTGAATATAAGTTGCATTTTTGAAAATAAGACTTCCAATACATTGAATGTATTTTGATTGTTCTATTTAAATACATCCATATGCATTCACTCTATACAACCAAACTTAGTTATCCCCTACACACTTAGTTTTGGGCCCCATGGTGTGGATCATTGCTATTAGAGCTCATAGTTCTTTTCCTCTTTATGCTTATAACCACATGAGCATAATGAGATAGAGAAGGTATAATAGTTAGTCATATCTCATAAATTCTAGAATAACACTATAGGAAAATCAAGATGTCTGACACCTAGAAGAAACTTGAGGTAGCTCCAAGATTCCAAAGGATCATAGCCAATGCACTAGAGGCACAAATTATCAAACAATTTTGTCAGTTTCATGAATTGATAATGCAGCTTAACCTAACACCTTCCCATCCATCTCCATAATACACTCAATAGTGGTTTCAAAATTAAATACCTTTAAAGTACAAGTCAATCTCAACATCCCTCTATTTGAAGGAAAGATCAATGTTAAAGCATTATATGCCTAGATTTGACAACTCAAGGCATAATTCTTAATCAATTACTTCACTAACGATGAGAATATCACCTTCATAATATTGAATATTTCCATTCTAGTCATTCACTAGTGGGGGAGACTTTTATTATGCAATGTGAGCAAGAGTGCATTCCAATAAAATCATGGAATACTTTTGTCAATGCACTAAAGGAGGAATACTACCCTCTAACACTTTGAATATGAATACATCAAGTTATAAAAACTACATTAATGTAAGGATCAATTAGTGGAGGATTACACCAACACATTCCATGACTACTCTATGTCCCTGTGTGAGAACTTGATTGAACAACATATGATGCTGAACTACATCAGTAGACTCTCACTTTATATCCATGTGAAGATGGAGTTATTAAATTATAACACATTGGGGAAAGCATATCGTAATGCTTCCAAGATTGAAGCCAAGGTAAATATGAATCAATGTTCTACCTCTTCATCCAGTGTAATGTGTAAGGTATATCCATTTCCTAATTCCATATCACAACCTTCTATATAGAAGAAAAACACTTCTCACAAAAGTGAGAAACCTCAAAATATGACCTAATACTCAAAGGATCCTATACCTTATACTTTAGACAAAGGCAAGAAGAAGTCTAGTGATAAGTGGTTCCATCGTCGTCACCCATCCACCCACAATGATTCTAAATGCCATGCATATCAATCCTGACTTACACAATCTACATCAGGACCCACATTGATAGACAACAATGATCTAGATTCCTCTTGTCTAAGTACCATCACCACTATGATTGGCATATCTTAGGAGACTGAATGTCTCTTTCACACCAAGTTTTGGGTGAAGGTTTATCCTCTTCATATCATCATAGCTAGTGGCAATCAAAATAACATCATTATGTAATCCATACTTGATGCCTTGGTCTTACCATTGTTGAACATCCCAAGACATATTCTCTAAGGTGGCTCTATTAGGGGAAAGATATACATGTCTGGCGACAATGCAATTTTTAGTACAAAGTCAAGCCTATGGAGGATAACTAGACTTGTGATATTGCACCTCTGGAGGTCTATGACATATTATTGGGAAGATCATATTTATATGACTAAAAAGCTACATATCAAGCCAAGCCATAATGTTGGATAATTAATATATGATATTACTTCTATAATCTCTTTGAGTTAGTGCCCATGATCAAAGTCACCTTGTTCTCTACCAAGCAATGATGCAAACTTATCTCGCATGTGAATAAGTTCATGTTTTCATGGTTTTACATAAAACACCTATGCAAAAGATAAAAAACACTCTAGCAATGTATACCACTCACACAATGTCGCATCATAGAAAATTGACAAGTTATTGGAGTAGCATAATGAAGTCTTTATAAAGCCTGAATTCCTTTCAATACACTGTGCAATAAATCACCATATTGACTTGGTTCTTGGATCCCTTCTTCTCAATAGTCCCTTATATTGCAAATCAATTTAGGAGAATAAAGAAATATGGTGCCATATACAAGAACTCCTTCATAAAGGCAAAATCAGGCCTAGATCTTCTCATTATAAGAGTATAATAGTTCTCTCACCCAATAAGGATGGGTCTTAATAACTTTGTAAAGACTATTGTGAATTCAATAAAATAATGGTGAAGAATCAATACCACTACCATACATTGACAGGCTTTTGGAACAGCTTTGAGTTGCACAATACTTCACCAAGATTCAAGTCAGGTTACCATCAGGGTTTATTCCATCTTAAAGACATATAAAATACATCATTCAAGATATAAGAAGGATTTTATACATGATTGGTCACACTTTTGTCCTAACTAGTGTGCCATCCACCTTCTTGCACTTGATGGATGATCTACTTAGGCCTTTTCTCATCTCTTTTGTCATCATATACTTGGATGACATTCTCATCTATAACAAGACATGGGAAGAGTGTATATATATATATATATATATATATATATATATATATATACACACACTCTTCCCATGTCTTGTTATAGATGAGAATGTCATCCAAGTATATCATGTTCTATACACCTTGCATCAACATAAGTTGTAGGTCAGCTTGACAAAGTATACATTAAGTGTTGCATAGATTTAGTACCTGGTCAACATCTTTATTGGTCACACTTTTGTCCTAACTAGTGTGCCATCCACCTTCTTGCACTTGATGGATGATCTACTTAGGCCTTTTCTCATCTCTTTTGTCATCATATACTTGGATGACATTCTCATCTATAACAAGACATGGGAAGAGTGTATATATATATATATATATATATATATATATATATATATATATATCATGTTCTATACACCTTGCATCAACATAAGTTGTAGGTCAGCTTGGCAAAGTATACATTAAGTGTTGCATAGATTTAGTACCTGGTCAACATCTTTATTGCATAAGAATCTATGTAGATCTAGAGAAGATCAAATTGATCTAAGATTATCCTAATCCAAAAAATATCATAAAATTGAGGAGTTTTCTTGGACTTGTTAACTTTTACTATAGGTTAATCCTTGGTTTCTCACACATTACTTGGGCTCTAAGTCAAATAATATGTGTAAAAGCTAAGTTCTATTATACTCATGCACAAAAATTCACTCTTGAGGCATTCAAGCAATGCCTCTATGCAACACCTATTATTTCAATGCCTAACATTGTGTATTCCTTTGAAATTCACACTAATGCATCTGACTATGTACTTGGTGTAGTGATCACACAACATGGACATCTAATCGCATATGACTTAGAGATGTTTATAAATATGATGCAAAGATACTCCACCTATGATAAATAATTGTATGTTATTTTTCAATCAATCAAGTAATGGCACCACTACATTTTTGGGAAGGAGATAATAGTTCATATGACAAGCCACTTCAGTTCCTATGGATGTAGAGCAAGCTGGATAATACATGACACATGAAATGGATGACTTACCTATATTATTTCCATTTCATGATTAAGAAAAATAAAGGGAAGGAAAAAAATGTAGAATATTTCCTTAGGCAACTACTATTTCACATGATCATCAAAGTGTTAGACATGCATGGACACAACTTCACAGACTAGGTATCCCTCTACTCAAGTGATAAAGAATTCATAACGATTACACTATCCTAACATAAGGTAAACAGGTTCAGGAGTTCAACTTGTCTAACTAGCTTATTTATAAGCTCAGACATCTTTGTTTTCTTGGTGACATACCTCAGGACACTTAAGTGTGACAAAGACTCTAGCCACATTGTAGTTTCACTTCTTCTAGTTAAACATGCACATAGATGTGGAATGCCACATCAAGTCTTGCATTACTTGTTACATCACCAAGCACATTAATAGGAAGCTATGAATTTACACACATATATTGGTTCCATCCAAACCAAAATAATATATTAGGATGGATTTCATGAGTGGGTTTCTTGTGACGAGATGCAAGCATGATGTTGTGTTCATTGTATTGGATATGTTTTCCAAGATGGGTATCATGGTTGCTTGAAATAAAAACTTGATGCAGCTAGAACTATGAAAAATTTATTCAACCATGTTTTTGTTAATTTTGGGCTTCTAACATCCATCATCTGTGATCAATATTCACACTTTGTAAATCACTTTTAACAAGCATTGTGAGACTTGATGGGTACATAGCTAGATTGGTTGTTAGTGGGTGAATGTGAGAGCCATATTACTTTGTCAAATATAATTTCCATGTGAATATAATTTCGGTTTCTTTATTTTATATATTTGTTCTTCCTTTTTTCATGGTTAATCTATTTTGGTATTATTGGAAATATAAGGAAACTGAATATGGGTTGACAAGTATGTGTGCTAAAGATGGATTTAGAGGTCAAGAATGATATCAACTTGTAGGATATATATTACTTCAATTCATAATAAAATATGTTCAATTTATGCATAATTGATAGTATATTTTAGAGTATTTTTATCTAAATGAGAAGGATTGTAATGAATCTCTTTGCTCAGATTATATCCATATATATATATGACCAATGTTTCCATTGTTATGATGAAGTATGAAACAGACTTAATCAACTATCTAATATGAGTTCCTTGTGTGTTATTCTATGAGTTATAGAATTATACATACAAAATTTATTTCATGTTTAAATCCTTTTATTATAATCTTTGTTAGTATTTGATTAGATTTATTTGTTGTGCAAGTATATTCTTAGAAGTTAAGTATATGTGATTTCAATCTAGATGTGGAAAACCCTTATATGTTTATAAATTCCTATAAGTTATTCCTTAAATTAGAGGGTTATCCATGTAATTAGCATGTTCAAGTGAAACCCATAAACCATTAATAATAATGGTGTGGGAAGCGTGCCTCTCATCAACCAAGGAGATGTTGCGATGGCTACTTAGTCAAAGAGGGGTAGAAAGTTGGTTAGAGCAAAAGAATCATAAATTTGTAGAATAAGAAACATAAAGGATAGGGTGTATTTCAAAATAAATCATACAATAACTTATCTATGGTGAGATATATGAGATATTTTTATGTGAATTACCTAGGCTATTAGTCGCATAGTTGGCTAAATTGGAATTCCATTGTTTTCAATTTAGAGATACTAATGTTATTGCATGGACTGAAGAGAAGATAGAGTGGTTACAAAATCTAGATACTCGTTGGATTCATGTGATTGATCAATGGATAACTAATACCATTGATTGATACTCCATAGAGTTTGAATTACAAGGGTATATAGATTTTAATATGGTAAAATATTTATTTATTAGAGGGATAAAAGGTAAATTTTTACTGTGACTTCCTTTGCTGATCAAGATGTTGGTTATAGAAAATGCCATGGTTCATATTACTTTTAGTATGGAGTAGTCACTTTGGGAACCATGGGGATTGGTGTGACAGAAGGGTGGACAGTGAAGAGATGATAAGGTAGGGATTGAACCTAAATTTAGAATGGAGAACCAAGAGGAGAAGAATCAGAAGAAGACTCTAGAATTAGAAAGAGAGATGTGATAATAGAAAAGATGAAATAAATATGGGGAGATCTGAGAAGTTGTGAGTAGGATAAGAAGAAGTAGTAGTATAGAAGATTGGAGTGAGATTAGAGGAAAAGGATAAGATATAGGAGTTGAGATAAGGAATAAGGATCTTAGGTAGAGTGAAGAGAGAGAAAGAGAAAGTGATGAAGAATGAGTGAGAACAGGAGGGAGAAAGTTGTGTATAAGTAGATCATGTAGTTAGAAGATGAAGATTATAGAGGGATATTCCCTAGAAGAGAA
This sequence comes from Torreya grandis, assembly GCA_037957365.1. Classification (NCBI taxonomy): domain Eukaryota; kingdom Viridiplantae; phylum Streptophyta; class Pinopsida; order Cupressales; family Taxaceae; genus Torreya; species Torreya grandis. The sequence continues at coordinate 2,547,293 of JARHVA010001303.1, forward strand.
GAAATATTGTTGTATAATCATAGACATAACATAGGTTCAAGTTCTGACAAATTAATTTTTGGAGGTAATGATCATTTACCATAGGAGCACATATCCCCCAAGCCTATTTTTTTTCAAAACCTCATAAATTTCAATACTACCTTGGAAAAAAAATATTGGTAAGGTCTTTTCACATAATAAATTTATAGGAGAACTAGTAAAATATAGGAGGAAGTGCATCATGAAGTTGCTCATAGCTTTTCTAAGTAACAAAAGAACAAAAAAGCATTGTTATTGATAGAAACATATCCCCTAATTGTTGTGCATGCTAAAGAGTTTATCACCCAATTTGAAATATTAGAAAAAGAGGAGGAGGAAAATGAAGACATATCTAAAAATAATTTGTCATCAATAATACTAGTAAAAACACATGTGATGCCACCATAGAAATCAACACCAAGACCACAAAAGTTACATATGCAAGTTACATAATAACCATCTATGATGCCTATGAGAAACCTCAATATGGTAGCCTAGTTGGGGGATTTTATTCATCTAGCTTAGTATGATGGCTCTACAGGCCCATAACATTAGTTTCTCACCTACACCATGAAGTGGTAGGCTAAAGGAATTATTGATGAAGTGGTAATGAAGTGTGATTTGATTGGAGCTTTAAATAGTCATGTACTAGAATTCATATTTTGTAAGAATAGAAAAGTAATAATGCTAAAATATTTAAAAAACATGTTAATATTAGAGCTTAATATTAATAAATGTTCTAGCTAAACTATTTAGGATTTGAAAAACATTTGACATGGAACAAAAAAGTCTACCAATGACTATGATCATAGCTTTTCTAATCTAATAAATAAAATATAGTTTGTATTAGAAGATAAAGATAAAACAACATGGTTTGTAGAAAGATTGATGAAAATAATATAGTTTGCCATTATGCAAACATAGTTTGGCACTAATGCAGATGCATGAGAAATTGTAATAAGGGTCGAACAAATCAAAGACTATGGTGATTCTATGAATTAAAATTCCCTAATAGATAATAATTTGCAAATGCTCTTGAAAAATATGGATCAATATAAACAAGAAGGAAATAAGCATAAATCAAGCCTATGGTGTATAAAATGTGGTTAGGAAAGATATCATAGGAATGAGTATCCTAAAATCAAAACATAATTCTCCAAAGTTTGTAAAGTGTTAGGAAATGTAACCTCTCATTGTCATCTCCTATGACAATATGTCCAACATTCGTAGAATTTTTATTGTAACTTCTGCAAATATCAAAATCACAATGAAAAAAGTTGTAGATCTCTTTAGGATCTCAAAAAAGATATTAAAAAGTACATTTTTGTAGTCTCCATGTAGAAGATAGCTACTATGACCTATATAGTTCTTAGTTTAGAAATTAACATGAAAAAATCAACACAAAAGGGTGTGCCCTTGATATCGAAGGCACCACAGTATCAACCACAAAGTGTGATAAACTAGACAACACCTTCTCAGATGTGGACACCTCTAGTCATACAATATGAATATTTTGCCTCTTAGAATCCTATGATTCCCAAAGCACAATAGGCAAGTTGGGAACCATCACTTTTGTAATACCAATATGGTGGGTATGATGGCCTCCAATAACCATAAGGGTGGAATGCCCTGCAGGATTCTATAAAATTTAGGCCTCAACAATTAAGTGGCAAGGGATTCCAAACCAATTAGGGTGGATTTAGAGGAGGTAGAGGAGGATATTGAGGTGGTGTGCAAAGAGGAAGGGGAAGTAATCCTCATAGGGGTCCAATATAGTGCTATTTATGCAAATAATTTAACCATATACAAATAAATTATTGTATGAATCCCCAATAATGATCCTACAATGCTTATTGTAGGACTTAAAAATAACATGACATAAAGGATTGTATAGTCTTAGATAAATAGTGCATGGAGAAGGCCATATAGAATGTGAATATGGTTAACACTCAAACTTGAGAATATGTTGTCTTACAATCTGTTACGCACCAACAACATGTGTAACAAGGATTACCATTGTTAGAAATGCCAAAAGATTAGGGGATAAAGAAAGATTGACTAGATTAGTACCCTAAACCTGTTATTAAGAAAGGATTAATGTGAGAAGTTGTGCATATTTTGAAAATTACTCAATAGAAGAATACTATATAATATGTGTTGAGGATATTGATGAATAGATATATGGATATATAATTTTAATCATGAGACAACATGGTGTTGTTCTTGCTTTGACAGATCACATGAAGTGATTTAATACCTTGTGGAATGAAGACATTTCATAAAACATCACCAACCTATTACATAATCTTCTAGAATGTACACATAAAGGCCAATAATAGACCAATAAAATGATCAAGTATGTTAAGACTAAAATCCTTGGGATGCTGATTCTATAATGGATATTGAGGTCATAGGGTATGAGATACCTAATGCATTATTTTATTTTGGAAGCATCGTCAATATGATTCTTAGATCCATGTGAGTTGCTATTGGATGACTTATACTGAGTTATATCCTTGTCATAATAAGCCTTGTGTATTATAGACAAGTTGAACCTATCAATTTCTTCTAGGACATGTAAATTAGGGTCATAGAGCTAAGCCTACGTGGTGACTTCAAAGTCATCAATATAAAGACAAACGAGACTCACTATCCCATGCTAATAGGAAAAAAGTGGGCATATGATAGTCAGATGACCATCAAAATATTCATGAGCCAATTGGAATCCCACCAAGGAGATAAGATCATGTAATTCCATTAAAAAATGATGGGCATAAACCCTATTTCATTCCTAAGGAGCTGGATTCATTGTATATTAATGCAGATGGTCGTTGGATGAAATTGAATGCAGAAAATAATCAACAAGCCCTATGATCCAATGATTTTAGTTTTGTTTATGATCATAATAGTTCAAAAAAATTATCCCTATGCATAGAAAAATATATCTCTCAAACCAATCCCACATAGATAGATATTCCATAAGCTAAAGTGGAGTATGTGTGATCTATGTTTGTAATATCCCTAACTTAGTCAAACATAGGCTTTATATATCATATGGGTCATACAGATAGATATTACATAGAACCCAAACTAGAAGGCATCCTACCATGGGATATAGCTTGTCAATAATTGGAGACTCATATATGCACATTCTCAATTGGTCCAAGAGAGACAATGAGGCACATCTTCTACACATGGTTTTTACAATGGAGTATAATCTACCACAACAATTTACAATTGAGGATGTTCATAATTTTATCTTGTGATTCCAACAATATGTAAGAGATATTGATCACAGAGTTAGTAATCTAAATTATGCACTCAAGGGAATTATTTTTAACTGGTGGTCCATCTACTAGAATAAGTAGTTGTGCTGGGATGAAGAGTGTGAAATGATAATAGATAGGATTTAGTTACCATGAATAATCAAAAAATAAGGGCCATTATTCCATGAGGAAAATTATCCTAAACTTCACATTTATTGGTGTATTTAAGTATAGACTATGGAATTTATGGCCCCAAAATATTGGGTACATTTCTTGATATATACCCTAGATGTTTTTCCAATGGCTTGGTACATACATTAGGAGTGCAAGTGAGAAACAAAGCATTGGGAACAATTTCAAAGTGATTTTATTAAAAAATTAATATTTTAGGATGAGAACCCTTTGACACAAAAGGCATTTTACAAATTAAAAAAAAATTATGCCACGGATGGGTTGAAGGCTTAGATAGTTCTTCATAGGAAAATGCAACTTGTAATATGAATAATGCCTTACATACATACAAAGAAAAAAAGGGGAAGGAACAAGTCCTTATTCAACCATGTCATAGGATACAAGATTAGGATGAGTGGATATCTAATGCAGATGATGATGATGATATGGCATTAGGAAATTTATTTGATCTAAAACACAAAGAAGAACCACTCCCAACACCTATTACAGATCAATTAGAAGAATAAATGTTGTGACACCTAGATATACTAGAACTAGAATATCAATGGATATTATGTGACTTAATCCCATATAATATTGCAATATTAATTATGAACCACTAAAGTAATATTTTAGGAACATAGAAATGGAGGACATTCCTAAGTTGGCACATATTGGAGACTATTGGTCCCATGAAGATATCTCAAAGTGATGTAGCTCTTAAGAGACTACCAAGATGTGTTCCATATAATATTATTAGAGGTTAATAGGGTGGATCCTTCCTTAATGGAAATGCACATTGAGCTAAAGGAGTGCACTGGGCCTATTAAGAAATGTCCCTATCGGTTAAATACATAAATGAAGCTAAAAGTAAAGGTAGAGATAGAGTATGTGTAAGAAGTTGGTATTATATTTCCTATGGAAAAAGATGACTAGTTTATCCCCATGGTCGTACAACTAAGGAATACTAATGAAATAAAAATCTATGGTGACTATCACATTTTGAACGAGGCATATGTCAACAATCCATTTCCTATCCCATTCATTGATGAAGCTTTAGAATTAGTCGTAGGCCATGAATCATATTTATTTACAAATGGATATCATCAAATCTTGATCATAAAATAAGATAGATCCAAGACTACTTTAATGCCATTTGGTTTGAAGAAAACCCCTATAGTTTTCTCTAAATTAGTAGTAACTGCATTTAATGATTTTATCCATGACTTTATAGAGGTCTATCTGGATTATTGGGAAGTATTTTCATTATTTAAAAGTCATTTTTATACACTATGATTGATGTAGAGTGTTTCACATAGTGCTCAATTTAAATAAATGTTTATTTTTAATGCCCTTTGGTGTTTTGTTAGATCATGTAGTCTACAGTAAGAGTATACTAGAAGATCAAGCTAAGATCATAATAATTGTGGGAATGCTACCACCTACAATTTTGATAGAGGTGAGGTATTTTCTTGGCCATATGGGATACTATAGGAACTTTATCAATGGGTATGTAGCCATATCTTCCCTTGTAGAGAAGCTATTATAGAAAGGAACATAATTCATATGGATAGAAGAATACCAAGTAGCATTCATCAACCTAAAATAGAGATTGGAGACTATGCTGATTTTGATATTTCCAGACTAGAGTAAGCCATTCCATGTGCATGTAGATGCATCTAGAATCATAGTTAGAGCCATATTGGCACAACCAAATGAAGGTAGTTGGGATCATCTGATCCATTTCACAAGTATAAAATTATATGTTGATGAAAATAATTATACTACAAATAAGTGAGAGGCCTTGGTAATAGTGTATGCATTAAAAAAAAATCACCATTATTTATTGGCCACACCCTTTTATTTTTTTATCGATCACTAGGCATTGTGGACTGGTCAACAAAACTTTACTGAGAGGATGCATATCACAGTGTCTAATGCTCTTCCAAGAGTTCTAGTTTAGGATCAACATCAAACTAGGATGAGATAATTTGGGTCTAGACCATTTGAGTTGACTCAGAAAGGTGAAGAACCAAAAAAAATTTAGGATTATTCTCTTGATGCACACTTATTTTGTGGGTCGATGATTCTAGAGCAAGTAGAGGAAATCACATAATTTATTGAATAAGGGACATTTCTTGAGCATTATATATAAACAGATAAGAAATAACTAATTACTAGGATCCTTCCATATAGTATTGTTGATGGATTTATTTACCATTTAGGAAAGGACAAGGTGCTATGCATAATTGCACTAGAACATGAGCAACCTCAAATACTAAAAGAGGCACATCAAGGGATAATTGTAGGTCACTTGGTAGGAGATTCCAGTATAAGAAAAGTCTTAAATAGTGGTTTATGGTGGCCTTACTTATTTTAGGATGCACAAAGAGTTTTACAATGGTGCGATGTGTGCAATGGATGAGTAAACTGAACTAGAGAGATGAAATGTCTTTAGAACCAATGCTTGCATAATGACCTTTATAAAAATTGAGAATTTTTATGGGGCCTATCAATCCACCCAATAAATTTAGTCATGTAAGGTATATAATTACTATGACATACTACATTACCAATTGGGTAGAATATGTTGCGATGACCAATTTTAGTGCAAAAGATATAATGAAGTTATTGTATGAGAACATCATTACCCAATTTAGTTACCCAATTAGACTGGTAATTGATATAGGTATGCATATTTTGAATAAAATGATGAAGACTCTCACAAATGAATTCCTAATAGTGAACAATAAAAGTACAACTTATCATCCACAAGCAAATGACCAAGCTGAGGATGTAAACAAGTTACTTGGAAAGATTCTCACTAAGGTCTATGATGTTCAATGAGATGATTAGGATGATCGAATTCCAATAAAATTATACACACTATAAATGTGTGATAGGGTTACCCCCATTCTAGTTGGTTTATAATTTATAAGCCATTTTGGTTATGGAATATGTTGTACCTAGTTTGTGGATTGTAGTCATTATGCATATGGGTGATTAAGAATCTTAGACAAGTTGGATCTTGGAGTTAAATCACATAGAAGAAGATAAATACAGAGCATCTTGGACATGGGAGGTGAATAAGCAAAATTAGAAATCCTAGCATGATAAGAACCTATGTATGAAGGAATTTCATATGGATCAACCAATTTTACTTTATGATAGTTAGTTTAGATCCTTCCCAAGTAAGCTCCATATTAGATAGAAAGGTCCATGTATCATTCATGAGTTAACACATAAAGGTAATATGGTGTTAAAGGATTTGTAGGGAACCATTTTACCTAAAAGGGTGAATGACATTAGGCTCAAATCCTACCACTAATAAGTTGTACACCCAAGCCTAATCGGGTACTAAATCACACCATCCTAAATTAGGATTTGTTTCAATTATGTTGTGTGGATTTGTATTGTTTATTTGAGGTTGTTTAGATAGATCTTAAGTGTATATGGTAATTTTATAAATTAGAATCTGAGACCATAGTAGAAAAGTGCCATTATTAACATGAATGATGTTGACAAAAGCAAAATCATATTTACGGGGATCAAGTGTGTCAAAATTTAAGTTTGAGAAAGACACAAGTGGAAAGATCTTAATCAAATAATAGCTAATGGTTCCTTATGGTGGCTAATGACAAAGCTAATGGGAGGGGTCAACATCAAGAAAAGAATAATCATGTACATCAGGGGAATGGCCAAGTAGCTAGTCACACCACTTAATCAATAAGTCATGTAAGGGATGCCAACTCAGTTGAAGGGTAAGTGCAAAAACTTGGGGGACAAAAAAGGGCCTACCCATGGACATGATTTTTCTCAAATTTTAGAAATATGAACTTCTACAGATAATTAGAGATGGCTACACTCAAAATTTGAAGATGGTATAAAAACATGAATTGTATTGTTTCGAGTCTAGATTCCAAAAAAAATATTTTTTTTAAAAAAAATGGTTAAGTATAAATAGATTAAACACCTAAAATTTGAAGAGGACCTCATCTTTTTTAAAAAAAAAAAAAATTAATTGTAGCATTCTATGCAACTCACCATTTTTTGAGCATCGTTAAATATTGTTAGAAACCCTTTGGTGAATTTCTAAATTAGATATTTTAGTGTGTTACGAACCTTTTTAAATATTTTTTTGATGAATTTTTTTAATTAATTTTATAATTTAATATATCCTAAAAACTGACAAAAATATGGATAGCCATCCATGCGACCCACCCTAACTACCTCAAAAAAAATGAAAATTGATTTTTTTAAATGTGTGTAGAATTAAGCATAGTTTGTTACCATATAATTTGTTTTCTAATTGGATAAACAAAAACCAAATTATATATCCATGAATAGGAATGTATGGGTGAGGTATGTAGTGGCCTAAAAAAGTTGTTATAAATAAATATAGTTTAAACCCTTAAAATAGCCCAAAAATTATAAAAGTCATACATTTAGAAAGAGGATAAAGTGATCGTCATAACGGTAATAATGTTTTGAATTTTTATGTTGAAATCCATAGCGTATTTGGTGATTGAAGTTTAAATTTGTTAGTTTTTCTTAAAACTTTTGGTCTCAGCTATAGATGCATAGTCCCAAGCCATAGGCTCAGAAATCTAAGCCATTTTAGAGCGTAAAAGGTTAGTTTTGAATTTGAATGTAAATAACATGTATGTGGTATGGAATGTGTATTCATCATATAATGTAATATACAATGTGTACACATTATATAATGCATATATGTTTCTTAGACATAAAATGAAACAAACAAATTCTGTGTTTGTTATGGGGAAAAGGTCCCATTAGCCATGCATCCTTATAGGGGAAATGTCAAATTTCATGTTTATTATAGGGAAAAGGTTCCATTAGCTCTGGATAGTGAATTAAAGTGCCTTAACATCACATTAGACTTCTAATTTTTTACCTGTTTCAATATGTCATCTTAACTACTTATAACTAAAGTTTCAAGGTCTAACACATTATACATTTGATAATTTAACTAATTTTATTAAAAGAGGTCATAAAATTCTTTTTTTAAACCTATGATCAAAACTTAACCTTTAATGTACCAATCATTGTGCATTAGAGTATCAATACTTGACTCTTACTTGTTAAGATGTGATTGGTTACTTTTAAATTTATAGAATAAATGTTGAACAAGTATTAGATATTACATGTTCATATTTTGGTGCACTTTAATATATAAATATATACACTAATATGTTTTATCAATAGAACACATGTTAACATAAGCCTTGTTTGACAATTGAAACATGCACAACTACTGAGATCTTTCCCCTAGTAGGGTAAGGGTATAGCTTACCACCTTACTTGCCTAAAATCATACTTGCCCTTAAAGTTTGTGTTTCTTATTGATATTATCCTACTTGAATAAATATTATCTTACCCTTTTGTTGTTTCTTTGATATCTTTGACCAGACCCCTTTATTTATAAATTTTGAACTAATTTGTTTAAGTGGCAAACCCATTGAATTGGACTATGTAGTATAGATAATCTTGTGTAAGTAGAAATAAGAATTGAGCCCTTGGTGTAACAATGCATCTCTTTGATATATATTTCAATAATGCTATCTAATGGAACCTAATACCTATGAATCATGACTTGGATTGTCTGAAAAACATTCCTAAATTGTGTTGAATAAAGTCACTTAAGTTTCCTCTAAGGTCACTTAGTGCATCTAATTCAATAGGTACATTTTGAGGTCCCAATTGAATGTCTAATAAGAATCTTATATTTTTACAATTATTCAATTTATTCCCCTAATGTATTCAATTTTTGCCTAAAATTAAGATCTTTTGTGAAAATATGGTTAATCCTCCATTATATACATATCCTTCATCTACCCCTCCATCACACATGGGATAACCATCAACCACTTCATATATTCCCACATCATCTAAATAGTGTGTCTTTGACATGGGACTCGTCCTAGGTTCACCATGGATGCAACAATTGTAAGCTCAAAAACAAGCTAGATAACATTTGATGCTTATCAATACCATAGAGTTTTATACCTTACTATGTAATTAGGATGGTAAGATACAAAATTAGGATGATGGACTTACAATGTATTTATATGTTAAATTATTAAATATTTTGGTCAAGTTGGGTATGTGTTTTGTTTTGTATAAGATGTGGTTTTAAGCTCAATAAACTAGAAATGGTCACATGTATCCATTAGAGATGATGTAGTAATTTATTAAGACATTGTTTTAAGATGGCATGCCTAGTGATGAATGTATAACTTAGAAAATATCTATTTGCACTAGGGAATTTGTTCAAAACCATTAAGGGATGGTATAGACCTGGAATTGACCAAGTAAAACATATGTATAAGTTATCCTAGCTCAAAATATATTGAACTTATTCATGATACATTAAACTTATGGTCCAATGTTCCCTAAATCTGAGACCTACCTCCCCTCAAGGATGATGTTGAGTAGAGAGAACCAATAATTGTTCATGTGGATGATGAATTGCTCACCTTATATAGATGGTTGATCAAAATTGAATACCAATGTGTACCCCCTCACTGAAGGTTTCAAGATTATATATATTTTGTACATATATCTTAAATCATCTTGTTCATATTTCATTGTAATGAGCTTACACATTATGATGTGGATTGAAATAAAGTAGTACATGTCTCAGAATTATTGCTCTGGCTTAGGATTTAAGGTTGAGGCTCATCCATTACTGAATTGTGTTCTCTCCTACATGCAGGAATTAATATGAATGTAAGTTTTGGGATCTCTAGAGGTAATTAAAGGCAGAGGGATATAAATAAATTGAATATGCATACATGTAGAAAACTGATAACATTTGGTGCTTGCTTGAAATTTAGATGGGACCTTAAAGGGATATACATGATAATTTTCATATAGTAATGGCAAATAAGAGGCTCACACCACATGTGTGAATTATAAATTTTGGCTACAACTTCTAAATGAATTCTTCAAAGGTCCAGACTATAATATCAAGCCTCTACACTATGGTTCTTACACCATTATATGCACATCTAGTGAGAATGATTTTTTTCTTGATCTACCTCTATACTTAGTCATGTACCCAGTCTTCAATGTGTAAATTGTCAAGCCTTACACTCCACCACTTATTGAGACAAGAATGACACAACATCCTTCTGATTTAGATCTTGAACTCTTGTGACTTCCAGAGAAGGACCAAATCATTGAAGTGATAGACACATGTACTAACCATGTAACACATCAAATTTTATGAGCGGTAAAGGTTGGATAATATGATGATTAATACAAGTGGTCTACTTCTTAGTAACTTTGAGTTTATATTCCTTAGCTACAAACTAATGCAATGGAGACCATTGATTTTCAAGAAAGGGTTAATGATTCATGTGTAGCCTTTGCACAACCACACACACTTATCATTTTTTATTATGTGCATAGCTCACACATCTCACACAATTTTAGACACTAATTTTCATGAATCTTGTTTATGGTTTTATGCACAAGTCCTATGCCTGCTTGCAAACTTCCATGTGATGATCACCTAAGATTGTAGTCTACGTATCTCACTACACACTCCTTATCTTGTAGTCATACCCACCTTACTAGTATTTCATCATATATTAGCCTAATTAATCAATCCCCACTTTAGCATAACTACATTTTAATCTACCTTAACCATGTGCCTCGACTAGTGGCCTCAAATCAATTAAGAATCTTAGGATTGATTTTTGTTAGCTATTAGTTGGGATTCTTAGGATCATGATTGTTAGTGAACATCTAGGAAACATATAAACAAATTAGTGATCACCACCAAGTTGGTAACTCCATCATTGGCATGAAAGGAAGGTGAGATGTATCAATGATACCTTAGTTTTACTCTAGAGCATTTGATTGTGACCACCTTTGTAATCATGCATGTTATATATGTAACATATGCATCTGGCCATGAGTATTCAGGTTGATGCAATACATAGTCATAACATAGATATCATGCTTTTTGTATCTATTATATAACACATGAACTATATCACACTATATTATTTACATACACATCCATAACACATATAGCTTTCTCTACGCATCTCCTCTATATACACGCATTGTAGCACACTATACCAATTACCTATTCTTTGCTATTGCATAGAAGTTACATTTATGCAAATAAGAATTCCACTCCATTGAATGTTTTTTATTATTATGTATAAATACCTCCCTACACATTCATTCTATAAAACCAAACTTAGTTATCCCCCACACATTTAGTCTTAGGCCCCATGGTGTGAATCAACAATTCTAACATTATTTATGTATAAAGGAATTTTTTACTCATTTTATTACCTCTACTTCATCTAAAACATTTTCATTTTATGTTTTTTTGAAAATAATTTGCATGCCTGATATATTCTTCCATAATTTATATACATGTCTAAGAGCAATGACAACTACACATATCCTCTTGGGTGGATTCATAAAATTGGTGGACAAAAAATGTGACACAATGAAAAATACAAAATGTTTTCTTTAAAGGGAATATTCCCTTAAAAACAAAACCAATTAAAATACCATAAGGGTCAGTCTTGACCCTAAAGGGTTCCCTTTGGAGTTCAAAGGGCATACACCCTTTTGAGAAAAGGGCATGCACCTTTTGGATTCCAAAGGGTGTACACCCTTTTCTTAAAAGGGTGTACACCTTCTGGATTCCAAAGGGTGTACACCCTTTGAAATATAAAAGGTGTACGCCCTTTTAAGAAAAGGGCATATACCCTTTGTATTCCAAATGGAATACACCTTTTTATATCTAAATGTCGTACACCCTTTAACATGTATTTTTGTATGTGTTTTGGTGTTTTGTTGTGTTTAACCTATATTTTTTTAATTTTTGTGATTTGTTGTGTTGTTTTTTATTTTGCAAGGATATATTTAGTAAAATAAATGTAATAAGTTTACATTTAATTTTATTTTACATTTTATATTCTTATACTTTCAATTTTTTACTAAATATAACAAACTAGGGCCACTTTATATCTTCTAAAATTGATTACAGAGCTATAGAAGTTACCATTCAAAAGTTAGTTTTTTCAAAATCCATTGTGGTCAATACTTAGTTTTTATAATTTCAAGATCAGAAGATATAATGATAAATGAAGTTTAAATAATGTTACCTATGTAATAGATCTATAGCATTAAGGATTACATGCCTACTTTACCTACTTGAGGATTCCATACCTACTTTAGCTACTTGAGTATGCCCTACCTGATTAAATAACTAATCCATACCTTGATCTCAATGACTATGCACAAAATCCATATCTTGATCTAAACTATTCGCTACTAGTGTTAAATTAAGTGTTCCACTTAGTCACCTTGGTCTACTTCAAAGTCTTCTAGAAACTTGCTTGCAATTAGGTTTCTTCCTAACCATAAACTATCTCTTGGTCTATCATAAAAGGTATTTTAAGTATTGGTCTTCAAATACTAATGCCATTATTCTATATTATTATCTCTTGACTTCTTAACCTCTATATTTAGATCAAAAGACACTTTCAATGACTTAAAATAGGGTCCTCAGTCCTGAGATATTAATCTACCTTCAATCAAAAACCTTCTTTGACTCCTAAAGTACTTAATTGTACATCCTCACTTTCAAAAAGACTATGGGGTTTTCACCAATGACTTGACTCAAGCTTCTTAGTGCATGAATAAATTCAAATCAAAAATCAGATGATAACAACTCTATCCTTTATATGCCTATTAGGCCAAATTATGCCTCTTAAAGACTTGATACAAAGAGGTCTACAAATACCTTATTTTGTGGAATCATTCACTTAAAAAACTCAATGAAAATCTCAATAAAATGATGCAAGACTCATAAGTGTCTTTACTCAAGCTCAAACCAATTAGATAACCAAAGTGCCCAAAATGTTGACTCGATCCTAAGAACTGTTACAATACTATATATAGGCATGTTTGGTATTGAAAAGGTGTTCTTAATCTAATCTCATCAAATTATTCTTATAAATATTTCTTAATATGTTTGGAGACTATCTCTAAGGATGAGAATCAAATTTCCATTATTGGTTTCTTAAAAATTAGACTTCAATGGCAACTCTATTCTATCTTGGCCAATTATCAACTCTACTTGTAGTCATGAAGTTATTCACTTTTAAAGATTATTCTCACCTTCAATTCCTTATTTTTTTAGGTTTGAATTTTATCAAGTTTTTGGAGATGTACTATACTTGGATTTTATTATCTTTGCCTTGGAATCTTCTTAACAACCTTGTTCTCAACTTAAACAATAAACTTTAATGAATGGTTCTATCAATATGCATAAATGAATAGCCTATAACATGTAACCTATAACACATATATAGTAATGATACATTCATTCATACATTACATCTACCATATACATATTACTACATGTAGGTATGTGACCTCACTCATACATGACATCTTGTGGTTGTGATATGGTCACTCATATTAGACACAAATACAACTAATCACCCTAGTACACTTAATTTACACTTAAAAAATTAACCCTAAACCCCAAACCCTAAATCCTAAATAATAAGCCTTAAACCCTAACCATTGAAAACTAACCCTAAGCCATAAACCCTAAACCATGAACAATAAATAATATACCTAAACCCTAATCCCTAAACCTTGAACCCTTAATCCTAATAAATTATCCCTAAACCCAAAATAATAATCCCTAAACCCTAAATTATAGACCCTAAACATAGAACCTGAAAACATTAAAACCTAGACTTTATACCCTAGATCCTAAACCCTAAAACCTAAATTATAAGCCCTTAACCCTAAATCCTAAACCATAAACCTAAAATACTAAATCCTAAACATTAAACCATAAACTCTTAACCTTATACCCTTAATTTTAAACACTAAACCATGTAAAAAAATAAAAATCATGAATTTTAAACCCTAAATATTAAACCCCAAACCCTAAACCTTAAACCCTAAACGCAAAACCTTGACAACTAAACTTTTAACCCTAAAATCTAATCATGAAACCCTAAGCACTAAACCCTAAATCTTTAAATTTGAACCCTAAATCATAAACCCATAACCACAAAACCTCAAACTCAAAACCATAAACCCTAAATCCTAAAACTATAAACCTTAAACTCTTAACCCTAAACTTTAATCCTAAAACCCTAAGCACTAAACCTTAAAAATTGAAATTTGAACCCTAAAGCACAAACCCATAACCATAAAACCTCAAAATCAAAACCATAAATCCTAAATCCTAAAACCATAAACCTTAAAACCTAAATATTGAAACCCAAACAACTAACCCTAAACACTAAAATATAAACCTTGAACCCTAAACCCTAAAAAATAACCCTAAACCATTAGCATTAAACCTAAACACTAAACCCCAAACCATGTGTATGTAATGGGAAATGTAACAGATCTAAAAATCAATCCTAACTCAAAGAAGATAAATCCTACTTACACTTTCGATTGGGGATACATTAGATAATTGAGGTCATCACCAAGATTGATCTGCTAGACCTAGCCAATGGATATATTACCATAGATAATATCACAAGGGAGGGTTCCAAAGCCTCTAGTCAAGCAAAACTATGTAGTAACCCTAACTAGGTCCTATGTTTCATATTTACTAAATTAATAACAAATAAAGTAAAGTCTAGTTTAGTGCTCATCATATCTTGTGGGACAAAGTGGGGGTAATAAACATGAAAAGTAAACATGCATAGAAGAAATATACTTACATTAATGTATATGGAATCCGAATGCATGTAAGAAAAGTGAAAATGCATATCTGTCTACTCTTATAAAGGAAGAACAAAGTTAGGAATACTTACCTTTGAAGATGAACCTGTCAAGCCTCAATCTTTCCTTTGGACAAGGTGATTCATGAGAGGTTGTTGTGGTATGTAAGGATGACAAGGATAAATCAACTCTAGGATATATAACCTATCAATGTATCCAAAATACTTCTCCATAAGACAAGATCCACCTCTCCAAAAAAGTATGGAACCCTAAGCTTGCTCCTCAAGTAGAATGATGGATAAATAGATGCACAATATATTTTACTTCTTATTCTATATTCTTAAAAATTGTGAAATGAATGTGTTTATATAAGAGAATCTAACCCTTAAAAATTTTAGGTTAAAAAGGTCAACCTGATTAGCCTATTATTGTAATTGACAAAAACAAACTAGGTCAGTTAAGAGCTGACCTAGACTCTAATGAGTTTTGTCAATAATAATATAAGGTTGATGCAGTCGACTATGTAATGGAAACTATCAAAAAGGGGTTTTAGGTTACGGGGTGCTAATGAAAGTGGTAAAATACTATAGGATGGTACATAATAGGAGGCGAAGCTTAAGAGAATGTTTTTATGAGACAAGTGTCTAGATATTAAGTGGCAAAAAGGAAAATAATACTATGAAACACCAATGGTCTACCCACCCTTTTTTTGGTGCACCCCTTAAGGCATGCATTTAGAGAGATTGAGATTCGATGGGTTCTTGCAAGATATAAAGCATCATTAATTGATAAATTTTGAAAATATTATGTCTAAACATATGCCCCACTTGAAGTTCATCAGTGTCATGTAGGTGCAACATGAGATGGTGCTTCAGGAAATGAATATATTGATATATAATGTTAAAGCTAAATAAAGTATAGTAAGGAGAAAATAAGATAAATAAAACGGCAACATTTTAAAAACACATACCTTAACTTAGTGCTATAGATAAAGAAGTAGATGTGAGAAAATTGAAGGTGTTCAAATGTGAAGAAATTTAGATAAACCTGTAGAGATTAGTAAAAAATAGAAAAAAAAATTGAAATGCTTTCAACATGTACATTTTATAGTGGAATTATTCTCTATGACGTTAGGATTCCATAACATTTTATGGTTTGGAAAAAGAGTTAGTAGAGACAAAGATATGAGAAAAATAATAATCTAATGGTAAATATTTGAAGGGTAAATACTTTTGAAATAATAAATATAAATAGGGTGAAAAATAATTCATTTGGTATTATTCACTATTATGAGAAAAAGAGAGATTTGATAGATCTAGTGATATACCCAGAGAGTTAGGATGGTGAGGAGATGATAACTGAGTTGGGGGGATGCATAGCAGCTGTAGTGAGTAAAACATAGATAAACAACTAAGAATTTCAATTTTTTGAGTATTTGAGATAAAATACTATTTGTATATAATTGTAGGTAGATAGATATATTTTGAGATTTATATGTGATATGATATCTATCTAGGTTTTGGTTTTTGTAGAACCTGAGATAAAGGAGATCAGATGGGGATCCCTAGTCATGGTATCACACCATGACATTTTAGATGGGGTACTGGCACCATAGAACCCTGCCATGCTAGATGATCCTATGATACCATCTATCATGGTTTAGGAAGGCTAGCTTAGACTAGGGGAGGCCGTGAGGAAGCTACAAACACAAAGGGATGGATTGCATCACCAATAAGGGTGGGAGCAAGAGATTCACATGAATAGTAGGTCCTAGATCATGAGAGAATTACACTCATGGCTACCATGATCTAGATAGGGTAGGTATAGATTCAGGTGGTCAACCTATAGGGACATGTAATAAGGTCAAGATCATGGACAACCTCATTATAATGCAATGAATAGAGGGGAAGTTTTGGGGCATCTATGGACAACATGGTTAGGTCACAAGATAGGCATGATGGAGCCCATCCATAGAGCTAGAGTGATGTATTTTTATATTTTGTATAAAAACACATGATATATAGATATATTATTTTTAATAGTTGGTTGTTGGTGTCATGAGTTATGTGTTTGGTTATGGTTTTGGATATATGTATATATTTATTTATAATACATGTATTTTTATTTGATTGTAAATGATATAGGAAATATATGTGGAGTGTTTTATTTTCTAGCATTATGTAGTACACATGCATGGTTAAAAAGAAATAGGCGAAAAGGATTTGGAAAAATATAAGTAATCATAAATAAATGCACTACACACTATTTCATGATGGGAAATGTGTAATAACAAAAGATGACTAAGTATAATAAACTAAAAAGTGGTAAATAAGAGGAAAAAAAATGTTTTTAAACCATGAAAAAGATTGGCACCAAATTAACACAAGTAAAATCACACTAAATCACGTTGGAAAGTAAGAAAATAATGTAATAAAATGGAAAGCATGTGAAAGACAAGTGGTAGTAAAATAAATCAATTAAGTCAATCATTCATACTAAATCACTTTGGGAAGTATAAAAGAGAAATAAAAATTGGTAAAATGGTCTTAAATTAGTCACACTAATTCAAGTTGAGAAGCATGAAAAACATAAGAAAAATGATTGGATTCTTACATGTAATAAAAAAATAAGAAGCTAAAAGTGAAAGATAAATTAAATAAGTATAAAACATACTAAATCATGATTGGAAACATGCCAATGATGTGTAACTCATAATCAATCATGAATTATCTCAAATTTGACACATGTAATTTCGTTGTGACTTGAGTATTAGAAAATTTTGTGAGGAAAGTTAGATCCTATCCATGGTCTTACACTAAAACTAATGAGGTGGAAATAATGAGTAAAATATGGAAAAAAGGTATGTTTAGAATGGTGATTTGAAATTTGGTAATTTATGAGGAAGGCCTGGTTTGATCCAAGGTCTTACACTGCAACTCACAAATGGAATCCCTAAGGGGAGTGATCATTGAACAAAATATTATTTCTCAAGGGGAAATATTAGGATTGTTAATATTGAAAAAGGGGATGTAAGAAGCATAACATAGGCATCTTATGAGAAGACCTAAGGAAACATGAGGCACTCTAAGGACATAGAAAGATAGCAAGTGACTAGTGATCATCAATATACAAAGGATAATTGTTCACTATAGGCACAAAGTTATATAGGTAAATAAGCATGGAACTAAGATCAAATCATGTTAGTTGTGTTGAAAAATAAAAATAAAATGGACCCACCTTCGCAAAACATGTTCCTCATTCTTCAGGACCCCTTATAGAGTTGTTAGTCTACTGTGAAGATTGGGTACTTACATGAGAAATTAGGTAGCAATAAAAGATTGTTTTTATTCTTATTTTCCAATCTATTAGCCTAATTCAATCCAATGGACCTCAACTATATCATGAGGCCAACTGTGGAGTTTGAGATTTGATCAGAAAAATGAGATGTGCTTAGGATCATGTTTGTTAGTGTGATTTTGAATGTTACCTTTTAGATCATTGCCTTTTGTTAAATTATTTGGATTTTAAATATTTATGGATTTTGAGATTCCTCCACCATAAAAAATGACCATTCATGAGAGATAAAGTGATACACATGAATGATCTTTGATTTAGATAAAGTAAGATAAGAATCTAAAGACACGACTAACTAAAACACTTAGGCTTAACTATGAACCAACATGTTATCTCAAGTCTCAACCATGCATATGATTAGTTTGTGAGAGGAAATAAGGGGAATAAAGGGAGATCCAAAGTGGACTAGTAAAAGGTGATTATAATGAGATTATTTTTTTTCTAAATGATCACATGGTAAAGAAGGAATGACTAAAGGGAGCAAGGTCAGTATAACCAAGTCACAATAACAATTATCTGTGTTTATAGAGATAAGATAGAAAATAATCATGAAAGAGAAAAAGATAACCATAGAAAAGGAAATCATGAAGAATAATCATGAAAAAAAATTCATAAGAGAACATAAGAGGAATAATGACATAATAAGAAACATGTAGTACAAAAGAAAAGTCATCATGTAAGATAGATAAGAATTTGACACAATATCAAATGATATAAGATAAATAAATGTAAAGTTAGAGCACACATACAATCCTAATGAATAAATAAATGAAATAACACCATGATTTTGTTCATAAATACTAATATATTTATTCACACACATTATCCATAACATCTAATAAGTCTCTATGAAGCTAAACTCGAATTGTAGTCAAAGTCTCATCGATCTTTAGGGAAAGTTGAGAAAATACTTCACATCGAATTTCATCAATGAAAAATGTAGTAATTATAGAAGGATCTTGTTTATGAGGTCTATTGTGTAGGGGATACTTAGGAGAAATAATGATAATGGACTCTATAGGAAATTAAGGGGTCACTGGTGGGGAATGGGCCATATGTGAAGGAGTCACCAAGGGATAAGGGGCCATTAGTGAAAGAAGATACATGGGTGAGGGAATCATAGATGGAGAAATGGTAGGTGGTGGAGCCATGGGAGAAGGTAAATCCTTATTACGAGGGTGACTTGTGGGAGGAAGGGTAATAAACATATGAATGGTCATGAGGTGATCCTTGAGATGCTACCAAGGGATGCAGTAATAATCAATGTGATGAGTACTAAATTAGTGCCAAAGATAATGTACCTCTCCATTTTTGGGAAGATATTAAAGTATTACATTTAGAGGACATATAGCCTTATCTATGGGCTGAGGAGTAGTGGGATTCAAGGTGTTGATATATTGTTATAGATTAGACAATGTGTGAATGATTGACTATTTGTGTCATGAAAGTAACATATATAATTGTTATTAGACCTTATGGGTGTACTAATAGAGGAAGTGGAAATGGAAGTCATGAAGGTTGGTATAAGGAATAGTCTCTAGTCTAATGACCACCAAATTTATGGATATCACAATATGGATGATCAACCCATTTGGAAATAAAAAGAGCAAGTTATGGTAAAGGGAACAAACCATCACTAAGGGAAGGTGGGGCTGGTGGAGAGACTAGGCGAGGCTCAACTAAAGGAGCAATAGGATCAATAACATGAAGATACTTAGCTAGAGATGGAGAGGGAATATGATCTGAACTAATCTTAACTGAGGGAGGGGTGAGATGTACATAAGATCGAAGGAAAGTCACAAGCATCTTAAGGATAAGTTAGCAAGAGGGGTCCTATTATCTAGCAAAGTGATAGGGACCAGTCATAGTATGATACATAAGCATACTTCTATGAGGCTCTTCATAAATTAGAGGTGTGTGCACCATCTCTACCCTTGGTGGGTTAGAAGATGATTAAGATTGTAAATTTTATGCTGAAGTACCTTGAATGCTGATTTCAATTTATACAAACTAAATCAATTGATTCAACCCATTTATATAAAACCCTATGTATTTAAGAAGGATAAGATAACTAGGTTAACCTATTCAACCTAGTTTTTTGATTTGGAAGCTGACCGAGAGACCAAGTTAACCTATTTTCCCTCGTTTGTTAATCTAGATGCTAGCAGAGAGACTAAGTTGACCTATTTGACCTAGTTTGTTGATCTAAGATTAAATAAGAGTACATTGTCAACCTATTTGATCTAGCAACCTATATCTAATGAAGACTTGCACAAAAATAACATAGTCATTTTGATGTGACTATGTGTTAAATATGCACATAAGAATTTATAACTATACCAACTAGTTTGATACATTATCACAAATATATAAAAATGATAATATGATAAAAATGAAAGTGTGAAAAAAAAATTAAAAGGATTCGATTCACATCAATTTCACTAGAATGTATGCAATAGGAAATGTAAAAGATCTACAAATCAATCCTAGTTCAGAGAAGATAAATTATACTTATACTTCTGATTGGGGATATATTAAATAATTAAGGTCATGACCAAGATGGATCCACTAAACCTAGCCAAGGGACCTCTTACAATAAATAATATCACTAGGGAGGGTTCCAAAGCCTTTAGTTAAGAAAAACTACATAGTAACCCTAATTAGGTCCTATGTTTTCATATTCACTAAACTAATAATAAGTAAATTATAATATAGTGCTCACCAAAGCTTGTTATACAAAGTGGTGGTAATAAATATGAAAATTAAACATGCATAAAAGACATATACTCACCTCAATTTATACAAAATCCTAATGCATGTAAGACAAGTGCAAATGCATTTCTATCTACTCTTACAAAGGAGGAACAAAGTTAAGAATACTTACCTTTGAATATGAACCCGCCAAATCTCAATTTATCCCTTGGATAAAGTGCTTTGAAAGAGGTTATTATGGTATGTAATAATGATAGGTATAAATTAGATCTAGGATACACAACCTATCAATGCATCTAAAAGACTTATCCATAAGACAATATTTGTATCTCCAAAGAAAGCTTGAAACCCTAAGCTTGCTCTTCAAGTAGAATGGTGGATAAGCAAATGCATAATATATCTTAATTCTTCTTCTCTTATCTTATAAATGGAAAAATGAATGTGCTTATAAAGGTGAATCTAACCCTAAACCCTTCTGAAAGTTTAGGCTAACAAGTTCAACCTAGTCAACCTAGTATTGTAATTGATAAAAACAAACTACATTATGGAGTAACTAACCTAAACCCTAATGAGTTTTGTCAATAATAATACAAGGTCAATGTGGCCAATTATGTAAGATAATCTATCAAAAAGGGGTTTTAGGTTAGGGTAGTGCTAATAAAGGTGCTAAAAGAATAGAGGAGTGTGAAAAAAAGTAAACAAATCTTATGGGAATAGTTTTAGGGGAAAGTGTGTAGATAGAAAATGGAAAAAGGGACAAAAATCCTATAAATCACTAATGGTCTACCCACCCCTTTCTTGGTGAACCCCTTAAGGTGTGTACTCAAAGAGATTGAGAATTTATGGGTTTATGAATGATAGAAATCATCAATGATTGATAAATTTTGAAAATATTATGTGTATATACCATGAATCCTAAACCTTAAAACCTAAATCCCAAATCCTAAACTCTAAGTCCCAATCTATTAAACCCTAAACCCTAAAAACTAAAAATTGAAAACCAAAACCAAAACACTAAATCACAAGATGTAAAACCTAAACCCTAAATAATAAAACCTAAATTAAAAACCTAGGCCCTACATCCCAAACCCTAATCTCTAGACCCTAAAACATAAACACCTAAACTTAAACACAAAACCCCAATAACTAATACCTAAACTATTAACCCCTAACCCTAAATGCGAAAACATAATCCCTAAACTCTAAATCCTAAGTTTTAAACTCCAAACCTAAATAATAAACCCTTACATTTAATCCCTAAAGTCTTAACCCCAAGCCTAAAATTATAAACCATAAGTCAAAAACCCTAAAAATTAACTCCTAAACCAAAAATTCTAAATTGAAACCAAAAACCCAAAACCTTAAACATTAAACCTAAATACATAAAGCCTAAAGCCTAAACCTTAAACCCTAAACCTAAAACCACAAAACCCAAATTATAAACTCTAAACCATTAATACTAAAATCCAAATCCTTAACCCTAATCCCTAATCCCCAAACACTAAATCCTAAACCTTCAATATTAAACACTAAGTTCCAAACCCTAAACCCTCATCTAAACCCATAAGACAAAAACACTAAACCTTAGACCCTAAATCTTAAGTGTGAAACTAGAAACCTAAAACCCTAACCCAAAAAACCAAAACCCAAACCCCTGACCTTAAGCCACAAACCATAAATCCCAAACCTTAGCATAAAAACATAAATTATAAGCCCTAAATTATAAGCCCTAAGACATAACACTAAAAATTGAACCGTAAACTCTAATCCCTATATCCTAAACCCTAAAATGTGAATCTTGAACCATCCATAAACCTTAAACCCTAAATTTCTAAATCCTAAACCTCTAACCATAAACCATAATCTTAAGTTATAAACTATATAGAGAAAGGAGAGGTGGCATTGACTAAGACATATAACCTTAACCATATACCTTCACTATTAAACTCAAAACCCTAAACACAAAATTAAAAATCATGAACCCTAAACCATAAATGCTAAACCCAAAACCCTAAACCCAAAATCTTAACCCCTAAACTCTTAACCCTAGACCTTAATCCTGAAACTCTAAGCACTACACCCTAAACCTTGAAAGTTGAACCTTAAAACACAAACCCATAATCATAAAACCTCAAACCCAAAACCATAGACCCTAAATCCTAAAACCATAAACCCTTCAACCTTAAAATATAAATGAGACAACCCATAAAAATAACCCTAAACACTAAATTATAAACTTTGAACCCAAAACCCTTAAAATGAAGCCTTAATGACAAACATTAAACCTAAATGACAAACACTAAACATACATTGTGGAGACCATACCACAAAGGAATTTTGTAAGCATTAGTAGTTCTTCTTAACCCCTTCTCCACTTTCTTATCATAATTAGCACACAAGCACAAATATTTCAATGCAAGGAGAAAACATGCCATAACAAAGGTAGTGGCACACAAGCTAATAATTTATACTCTGACCCACATCATTTTTTGAGAATAACTCACAAACATGAGAAGATCCAAAATGATATGGAATTTTCAATCAACATTTGTAACCCAACTAAAAAATAAATAATTCTATCTAGAATAAGGATTTCACCTCCTCCTCATCAAAATATGAATACCAATGAGGAAATAACACAAGCAATACACTTGTCAACATATGTAGAGTAGAGATGACAATGGGGGTGAGATCTAACAGTTTCAAAGGTTAAATTTTTGAAACCATCATAAAATGCTAGAACACATGTCATCAAGTCTATTGCTAGGTGGGTGATTTGGCAATGGGGTGTCAATAACCCTTTCAGTGGCTCGAGGCTAAAGCTCAAATTGACTTGAAAGACTTAAACATCAACTTGCCAATATTCATAGAGTAATAAGAGATCCAAACTAGAACAAATCATGATATACAAATCTAAATCAAAAATAAATTTGAAGCCAAAATTTGATCTTCCATTAAAGAGGAAACATAGTTTCCATCATACATTTACTATTTATTTCTAAACCTAAGTATATGTAGCATTTTAACATTGATTTCATATCAAGTGGGAATTTACAAAATTTCCTTTGTTGTAACTTATTTTCCCACATATGAATTCAAATAACATCCTTCCTCCATAGTAGTTATAACTTAAAATCCATGTCATGATTCTCATAAGGATATCATGATATTCACGCTCATTTTTAAAAATTCATCTTTAGTAATGAAACTCATGCTCCTAATGAAACTAGGGATTCTAATGCAACTTGGGTTCCCATTGTAACTTAATTTGGTAATGCAATACAAATCAAGATCATAATGTAACTCAGGTTGGAAATGTGACTCAAGCTCCTAATTTAACTTCAATTTGGAAATTCAACATGGGATCCTAATGCAAATCAGGCTTGAAATATAACTTGGGCTAGAAATGCAACTTGAGATCTCAATGAAACATGGGCTCACAATGCAACTTGAGCACATAATGCAACTCGAGCTCACAATACATCCTATTTTCACTTACCAACATCGTATCAATTTAAAACTGATGAAGAATATATATTTCATCATATTAACTCATTTTATAATCCACACATACATCCCCACATCCATAGATCATATCAACATTTTTTTTTGCATTAAGAAGGAAGCATAGTTTCCTTTTTTATAACTCATTTCTAAATCAGAGTATGTGAAACAAGCACGAAGAGGCAATTTTTGATCTATCATAATTTGTCATCGTCCCTCATCATTCAAAATGAATTTCCACCATATAAGTGCAAACAGGATATTATCTTATTTCCACCATGGAAATTATTCAATAATCTCCTTAGAGTACTCCACATGGCCCAACCTAATATAGAAGAAATGAATGAGAATAATCACCCTAATACACTCCAATAAAAAAAGGGGAATTAAAAAACTATTCAAGATTAATATGAAAAAGATATTTTTTAGTTTGAAACAAATTTATACTGACTACTGCATTGGGATACACTCTACTAGATGAGGGAGTGATTAGGTACAATAAAGGCCAATGAGGGAATGGGTGGAGACAATGATGGATGAGGATAAATGAAGAGGGAGTGATTAGGGATGATTAAGGATGATTAGGGTTGATGAGGGAGTGATTAGGGATGATGAAGGGAATTAAACATGATGAAGGATTGACTAGGGAGAATAATGAATGTTGATGGTTTATGAGGGGTTTATTAGGGATGATGAAGGATGATGAGAGTGTGACTAGGGATGATGAAAGAGTGATTATAGGTATGATTAGGGATGATGAGGGTTGATAAGGTAGTTTTTAGGGATGATTAGGGATAATGAAGGATGATGAGGGAGTGATTAGGGATGATGAGGGTCAGTGAGGGAGTGATTAGGGATGATGAGGGTCGATGAGGGAGTGATTAGCGATAGTGAGGGATGATGATAGCCAATGAGGGAGTGATTAGAAACAATGAGGGATAATGAGAGACAATGAGGGAATGACTAGGGATGATAATGGAATATGAGGGTCGATGAAGGAGTGATTAGAGATTATGAGTGCTAATGACGGAGTGTCTTATGTGAATTTGGAGTGCTAAAATATGACTTTATTATGTGACTTTAGAATAGTGCATGAGATTGGAATTGAAGAATGCATGCATTGACCATCTATCTGAAATTTGTTTTAGAATGAATGGTATATTTTTATAATGAATTTTTAATGATGTTTTGATTCATTCTATTTATAATGGAGTGTATTAGGGTGACTAGCTACATTCATGTCTAGTATAAGTTATCATATCATGACTACAGGTAGATTTCATGTATGAGTGAATGCATACATACATGTTGTAATAGGTATGAGGTAGATGTCATGTATGAGTGATCATATCATGACTGATAGGGCAGTCATTTATGCACATTGATAGACCCATTGATTGAAAATCCCAAAAATTATTTAGGAATCTGACTTTAAACTCAGGTATTCAATCAGGTAGGACATACTCAAGTAGGTAAAGTAGGCATGGCATACTTAAATAAGTAAAATAGGGGTCATGGTCAATGGTATATCTATTACACATATAACATTATTTGAAACCTCATTGCTCATTTTATTTTCCAATCTTGAAATTTTAAAAACTAAGTATTGACTAGATTTAGATTTTAAAAAACTAACTTCTAAATGGTAACTACTATAGCTTTGGAATCAATTTCATAAGATGCATAGTTTCCCTAATTTGTTATATTTAGTAAAATAAATTTAAATTATAACAATATAAAATTTAATATAAATTAAATGTATTATTACATTTATTTTATTAAATATATCCTTGTACACACCAACAAAAAAACAACACAACAAAAAAAACCATCTTAGACTGCACATAGAAACAAAAACATAATAAAGAACTCATACATGTCTTTAAAAACAAAAAAAAATTAACTCAAACTACACAATAAAAAAATTTACATCTTTAAAAGGAAAATTTATGTGTTTAAAATGGCGTATGCCCTTTGCAAAGCACGTACAACCTTCTAACCTTTCAATATTTTAATTTTGCATTTTCCCTCCAAATTTGATTTGAGTATAGGATTGGGAGGTCCTAACATAGCCTAAAACCAGCCATGGAGAAACCCACTTAGTTTTTAATAAATGTAGGAGTCTTTTCATCTTTTTCAACACATCTGATCAGGCATATTTAATTATATATATAAAAAATATATAGGTTTATAGAGGGTAAAGCATAGTTTTTTAATATATAATTTTTTTAATGTTAAACTATTTTTTTAATTATTACTTAATTTATACATAACATACCTCATTATGTATTATATACATATCATTATAAATAATTTTATAAATTTTTTACCATTAATCAAAATTTTATAAAACTTATACCTGATTGATCTACACATCTTGGATATGATTTGAAAAAAATTGATTTTCATAAAGTTAATTTCAAAAAGTTATGTTTGTACACTTGCAATTCCAATTTTACAGTTGTATTGACTTGTAAAATTATTTATAAAATACTTATTTATTAAAAAATTAATAAAAAAATATTCTGATTGATCTTCAAAATTTTATCTATGCATATATGAAATTTCATACATCAATTCATTCATTTACACAAAAAAAAGTGTGTCCATACACATGTAGTCTATTTATATTTTCATAAAAAAGGGTCAAGTCATTATCATAAATGCATCTATTTCACATAGTCTTATCATCTTTGAATTGAAAATACATATATTTATAAACTACATTCAAAATGACATAATTCATATTCTTACATCATAGTAAATTTCTTTTTCCAAGTGTCTCTAACATTATCTCCAAGTTCAACTATTATAATTTTTTTTTAAAAAGTGTTGTTTTATACCCCCCTTTTGTCCCCCATTATCCTTCATCTATCCTCTTGTCCATGTAATGGGCTATGATTTGAATTGTGATACATGTGTGCCTCAACATAAGGATCCCCTTCTAAGGTATTTGATTTTAATAAAGATATTAGGCATCCTACATTTTCTAATAATATAAACACCAATTAATATATTTGGCACTCTGATATCATAACTTAATCTATCATAAATCCACTATGTAAAACATTTATAATCCCCTTAAGTTACCCCAGGCTTCACCAATGAATCAAGCATGCATTTATAGTTTGTGTTAGTCATCTAAGGACTGGATTTCTTAACTTCTACCATAAACTATATGCTTCAATTGTATTACTAAGCTTCACATACATTATAATAATAAATTTATAAGCATACACATCCTTTTTATGTGAATCCTTTCCTCCATTTATTTCATGCCATCCTTTGTTCTCAAAACAATCCCCACTTTAAAAATAATATCAGATAAGTTACTATATATAGACCAAGCATCTCCAAATATTAAAATTAAATGCATCTAATAATATCTTCACTCCTTTAGTTATGAAATAATTTCATAATGTTCATCTGATCATCATAAGTAAATGTCATAGTGAATATATTATCTATGTTGTTTATCAATTCTTTATATTTTTCATTTTTGTACTGATTGTAAGAGTGACTAGTCATTCTAAATTCCAAGAGGATAAATAGTTGTTATGCAAAGTAGTATGGGACATTATTTCATAATAGCTAAATGTAATTCATTTATACATTTAGCTAATTTCTATTAGCAAACCATGTACTCCATTGCAATAGAAAAATAACAGAATGTAATAATAGAGATAATTAAATAGATAAAATACCCAACATGCATGAGACCAAACACATGATTTATGTGGTAAAATGTTAGCAAAGATAAGGAAACATACATAGTGCAAGATACAAAGCTTTATTAATTACAATATAAAAATATTACATGAAAACTCATCATGTAGATTACATGCAAACTCTACAAAGATAAATATGCCTAATTGGCAAAGCACCATTAGGATCCCTCCTCTTAAAAATAGAGTGGAAAAATGACATTATGACTTTCCTTCCTAAAAATAGAATTTTGTGGAATTCATCTTCCTATAAATAAGGCTATAAACAACATCACAAAATTATCCAAAATTTAACTTTGTTGTCACATACCTAATAATTTCAGTTGTAGTTGCATCTATTTTTTATATGGGATCATGTACAACAATTCAAGATCATATATACATCATATTTGCAGTAGTGTAGACATGAATTTGGGCCATAAACACATTGAAATCCATAGTAGGGATGTATATGACAATATATAATAGTTGAAAACATCAATTTGGCACATATATACTAAATTTCAGTAGTTTACTCATTGAATCAACTTCATAATTCACTGTTAAGATCCAAGTAAGGTTTTACAACAGCCATTGGTTACATAATTATCACAAAAGTGCAAAACTATTTTCTTGAAATCAATAAAGATAAATGCTTCTTACCAAATGATAATATTTGTCAAATAAAAGAGCTATGAGCCTAAAAAATCCAAACAAACAAAATAATTCAGTTACTAATATGAGACTAGAAAACACAAATAAGTAAAAATAATGGAATCCATTAATATGCCTTACACTATAAGATGTTTCTAGTATTCATGATTCCTAACTTTAGTCAAGATAGACTAATGAAAATGGAAGCATTGATAAGGTACTTTGTTTGGAATGTTTCACCATGGTATCAAGATCCTCTTGTCTTTTTCATCTTATTTGTATTTTCCCTTTGTATTGATCTCAAATAGAGTAATAAAATATATAAGGCAATTGTAAGCTCAATTTTGGTTGAAGGCCCACAAAGAAATGATAAAATTTTCAAAAAAATTTATAAACATACCTCTATATGGATGCAATTCCTCCTATAGCTTAATTAACACCTCCATAAGGACACACACAAAAAAAAAAAAAAAAATCCTTATGGTTTTGAGGTATCATTAGAACTATAATAACTTTTCACAACACTATCAAAAATCTACAATTGTTCAAATAAATATGTTCCAATGTGGATTTCAGCCCTATTAGTACCTAGACTGATTTATTCCCAAAAGTGAAACTTAACACCAAAAAATTCATATTTTCAAGGCTTTATAGGACTTTATATACTTCAAATAAGGAAAAAATAAATCCCCATTTATATAGAGTATTCTGACATATTCTCAAGGCATAGTAGGATAATATTCACTTCATTAGTTACCAACATGCGGTACTTGATTCACTAGCTATAACAAGTCCCTTGCTTTTTTTCCACCCCATATAAAGCATAAGCTTGCTTTGAACCTCCACAACACTACAATAAATAGGTATCATTAATTATCCCCATGTTATGACCCATTATTCTCTATAATAACTATTAAACAAAGGTAATGTAGAGATTATTCACATATATCACAAACAAAATTAACCTCTCACATATATCATCTATGGAAATTATTTAGGTGAGTGTAAGTTTCAATCATAAATATTATGTCACTAGGCCTTATCAAAGCTAAAATATGGTGAAATGTCTACCATTTTTTAGGCTTAAACAAAATGTACTAGTGATTTTTTTGTCATTGTTCATTGCTTAAACAAAATAGATTATGCTAAAATGATAGCCTTAGGGTCTTCACATGGTAAAATGTCAGTTGTTATTCATTGATTAAACAAATGCCCATGTTTACTTTAATGGCTTCATATGTTATATTCTGCTGAAGGGAGTTTTTAAAATATCAATATATTTACCATTTAGTTATGAAAGTGATTTTTATTGTGACGTATCAATACTTTAAGGGTCAAGTTTTGATCATAAGTTAAAAAATATTATATATTGTTTGAAAAGTGTTAAAGACATTGGAAGAGATGTAATTTTCTATTTTGGTAAAGTAATATTTTTCAAAATGAAAGAGTGTAAATTGACATTCATACCTCAATTGAAACCTATGACCATTGATATCTCATCTTTTGTGCACAAAGTGTTAAAAAATAATAATTTAATATTTTTGATGGAGGTGACAGTAGAAAATGAGGTGGTTTTTTCCTTCATATGACATGACAATGCATTGTGTTGGGAGGAGACATTTCTTACATTGTGAACTTGAGCAACAATTAATTGGTGGGAAATGACAAGGCCATATAGAACATAAAAATGGTGAAAGATTTCAAGGTGCATTGGGCAGTGGTGGTGAAAGGCAATGAAAATAATCCCTAAACAACTCTTCATATGGATGACAACAATAAAAATGTTATAAAAAACAAGTAATATACATGACAAAATATAATCCAAATCAACATGAAAATATTTATAAATATTATATTATACTATATTTATATATATTATATAATAGTAATAATAAATTAATCTATAATGTAATATAGTGTGTGTGTGTAAATATATATATATATATATATATGTATATATATATATATATATATGTATATATATATATATATATATATTATATGTATGTATATATACATCTATATATATATATGTATATATACATCTATATATATGTATATATATACATCTATATATATGTATATATATACATCTATATATATATATAGATGTATATATATACATATATATATACATATACATATATATATATGTATATACATATATATGTATATATATATATATGTATATATAGATGTATATATATACATCTATATATATATAGATGTATATATATACATATATATATAGATGTATATATACATATATATATATAGATGTATATATATATATATATATATATATTATATATATATATAGCTATGTAATAATTTAATATAATATCTAATAATATAATATAATAATATATTATTTTGATAGGTGATTGAGGGTTGATGGGTCCCTTACCCTATATTACAATTGAACATTTTAAAACAAATCAATTCATCTCAAATAATATTTATGAATGAATGATATAAAAAGAAATGACCAAACAACTGACTAGTACAAAAAGAATGTGTGTGTGTGTGTGTGTGTGTGTGAGAGAGAGAGAGAGAGAGAGAGAGAGGAGAGATGGAGAGAGAGATAGAGAGAGAGAGAGAGAGATGAGAGAGAGAGAGAGAGAGAGAGAGGAGAGAGAGAGATGAGAGAGAGAGAGAGAGAGAGAGAGAGGGTTTTGTTAGAGGCATAATCATTGAGAGGGGGGGTAAATCAGTGATGCAAGATGTTTAAAAATTCAATTGTAATCCTTTCAAAATCTTAATAAATGATCACAATTATTCATAAAGCATACAAGATGTTCATAATAATTAATAATAAAGATGATGCAAGATCATACACATAACACAAGATCTACATGGGAAACCCTTTTGGGGAATAAAACCCACTCTCAAGCCTATAAACACATGTACTACTTGTCCTATACATGAGACCTTTTAGTAAAGCACCCATTTCACTAGGAGCATCCACCCCTAAGTACCCACTTGTTCTACATGTTGAGCACCCACACAACACCTTATGAAATCAATA
Organism: Torreya grandis; assembly: GCA_037957365.1. NCBI lineage: Eukaryota > Viridiplantae > Streptophyta > Pinopsida > Cupressales > Taxaceae > Torreya > Torreya grandis. Next base: position 2,579,461 of record JARHVA010001303.1, read on the forward strand.
ACTCCATAACTCTGATTGCATTTCAATCTGAATGGAGAAACAATGTTTACCACCTCTCTTTCAACTCTTCATACATACTCAAACTTGCTCATACAGGAAATGCATCTAAACACTCCTTTTGGACCACTCTAGGATTCTTTTCTCATCCTCAATCTACTATGTACTTTAGTCCATCCACTAAGAACATGATTTATTTCCTTTACTTTAGTCTATCCACTAAGAACCATTACCTTAGTCTCCATTATTTATAAAGTCTTCATGAATATCAATTTCTAAGTTAGCCATAATACTTGCTTTAATCCTTAAGACATATATCATGATAACACATAGCTCAATACCATCCTCATAAGTTGGCCATGGCATCCATGGGTCACACTTAAGTAGCTACACCTTTTAATTAGGCCTTAGTAGCCCTTATAGATCTCATGGAGACCTATTGACCCATTTAACACTTTATCAAGAAAATTAAGAACATAATATCACTTTAAAATACTTGGGTCCACTCTATATGACCTATAAGACATCTTCAAATGACTACTCCCACAAAAACAATCTTCTAATAAAGCACAAATGGATCAAACAATATTATGTACACAATAACACCATGAAAGAACAAACATTCAAATTTAAAGCTCAAAAAAATTGATTGTAAAAAAATTCAAACCTTATAACTAGATTATATGGAAATGGTTTGAATTCCTTTACAACTTTTATTTTTTACTGCATCAAGAAATTCATCTTGGATCAAAATATATAGCCCAAAAACTACAAACAATTTTTCCCTCATTAATTTGAATATTCAAATTCCAACAGTCAATGAGCAAATGTTAAACATTAGATACTTTGACCTCATATCATTCTATAAAATTTAAACAAATATGCATCATTGATCTCCTCAGAGTATCCTAGTCTTAATCTTTCATCGCTCACTTTTGATCATTGATCTATGCTTCTATGATCATGCCACTTGGCAACACTATGTGCCTTCTATGCATATTGACTAGTTGACTCCAATGACTTTCCACCAGTTAGAAACCTCATGCATCTTCTAATCATTCTTTGATATATTGACTAAATATGCACCATTGGATCACTACTAAAAATAATATGTGCTCCATTAGATCCTTATTTATTTATATTAAATGCTCACCGTTAGATTTGTCTAGACTATTTGACCCTAGACTTCAACGTAGTTAAACTTGATGGTCTCTGGCCCATCACAATCTGCAAGAAAAAAATTCAAGGTTTATAACTTGAGATATAAAACAATTCAAAGTCCAAACCTTTAGGGTACCAACTTGTCACTATAGACAACATCTCCATGAAAACCTTTGACCACTTTTGACTTTTTAAGTACTTGTAATAAATACACAAACTTGTTGGCTCATTTATATCTACATGATGTGCAATGATGGTCTGAATTCTCTTAAGCTATAAGATGCATGTTTATATTTATAAATGATCAAGTGACACACCACAACTTCACACACACACACACACACACACACACACACACACACACACACACACACATATGCCTCACAACTTCTTTGTCCTTACAGACCTGTACATGTGCCATATACTCTCCAAGCTATCAAACACAAATTCTTTGTCATTCATGTACTAGTATCTCATGCTATTTTTAACATCAATGAAAATATCCCCCTTTATAACTGATGTCAAAACACCCTTAGAATGACTTCATTTGAACAATTCCTTCATTTAAACTCCATTCTAATATTGCTCCCGCTTTGACATTAATGACTAATGGTATCTTCCTCAACATGCCAAAAATTATTCCTTAGCATCATGTATCTATTACAATACTATTTAATATGCTCATGATACTTACATAATTTCAATAACATGAATAAATTACACCTCCTTTGACATGCACCAATTTGATCTTGGACTTCTCTGATCCTTGTACCTAACAAATTTCTCATAGGGCTAAGGAAGCTCTCCCTAACATCATGTTCCATCTTATATCATTTGTCATTTGACATTCATTAATCTAAACTTGGGATTTTCTAATCTTTGGACCTATCTACCTACATAACTCACAAGCTCTTTTTGCTCATGCATGAAGATTTAATCACTTAACAAAATACATGACTTGTTTTGATCAAGTCATCATGTCAATCTTCTTGAATTCACAACTGTATCAGACATATTCATACTTCTATCATGACTAAATCATATTAAAATATGCTTCCCCTTAAATCATGCACATCTTCTTCAATCCACTCAAGCTAACTGAGTTAGCTCTAACTTATCCAAACACATCTTGCATATCATCAAATTGAAAAGAACATACCTTTGTACTGATTGGCATTTTGATCATTACCTAGAGCATAAACACTTACTTCCACACATGAAATATGTCTCCTAAGAAGCATAGGTAGAGACACCCACTTGTCATATAGGGACTAAATATCCAAAAAATTAAGAGACTTCAATATCTCCATGCTCTTACTTGACTTGTAATCCTTCCTCATCTTCAAATTATCTTTGAATGAGTTCTCAATCTTATTCTTTTCTTTTATCTCAGGACCTTGCTTGATTTCCTTGTCCATTTAGATAGATAAGGCTTATTCCTTGATACTTGAACTTGTTCCCTATTATGTTATGAAAAAATAGTCCATTTTGATCCTGTTTTTAATTTACCTTCTTAGGCCTCCATTCACTATGATTCCTTCTCTTCATGTCAGGATTGATAATTTTTGAAGTAGAATATTGTTCATTCTTGAAGAACCTTGCTATGTGACCTCTCTCATGACATTTGAAACAAATGAGGTTTATTATATTGTACATACCTTGTGATTGAGATATATGATGATTCCTTGAATTTTCATGAATTCATTCATGTACCTGATCTTTTGGTCTCCTGATCAAGATATTACAAAACTTTGCAATATGACAAAATCCTTGACACTTGTAGCAAGAGATGTCATTCTTTTCTTATGAACCTATTGAATATCTTGAGTGATGATCTTATTCATGCTTTCCATTATCTTTCTCATAAATTTATACAAATTCATTCCTTGAAGATATTTTACAATCTTTTAACCTATGACCAAATTGATTGTAGGAATAACAATGACCATTAAAATTTGCATACCTCAGCATTTGGGTTGTTTGATCTGATTTGTCTTTATATTTCCAATACCTTAATTCCTTGATCAATGATTGATATTTAAAGTTTGATTTTCCTTATTCACACCAACCTTTATCTTTTATTGAGTTACATGCTTTTGTTTTTACTTGTATCCAAGACCAGATCTATCACTAACACGCTTTTGACTACTTAGAATATTGTCAAGATCATTTGAGATATTTTCATACTTCACAAATGACTTCACCTTACAGGATATCTTGTCTAACTCAGATTTTATTAACTCAAATTCAATCACATACCTTAATCACTCATCTTCTTTGAATTTTAGGCTTGTAGACATAGTTTCTAATTGGATTATTGAGATGCTTGATAGTATCTTCATGTTACTTGGTGTCATCATTCATTCTTGCTTTAGACACACTAGATTTTTCTTCATAGTCCTTAATTTGTGACATCATCTCTTTGTTTTTTTTCTTCTCAATCTTTAGATCTTCATGAGCATTCATCAATTCATCCTTATTATCTAAATCATCATCTATATCTTTGCTCATATCTTGATTTAGTTTCATCTGCAAAGACTCTATCTTTAATTGATACAAGATACACTCTTCATCCTTACTCTTTAATTATTCATTAAAAGTACAAACTTGAGTTTCAAGTTATTTTGTGATCTCATCATGCTCCTTGACTTCATTACTCAGCCTTCAAACATTCTAATTTTCTCCTCATAGGATTTGATCAAGGAATCTTGTTTCCTATTATTTCCTTGTATTATCTTCATTTCTTCCATAGTACCTACATATTTATCTTCAAGATTGACTTTCATCTTCTTCCTATGAAATATCTCTACCAAATAAATATATGCTTAAATAACATTCACCTTCATCATCACTAAAAGCCATAAACAATGTCTCCATTTCCTCATTATGAAAATAATCATCACTATCATAGGTGTTCACTTCTTCTTATGTATATGAGTTACTATCTTCTTCATGGCAAAGGTTTTTAATGCCTTTGTATGATTATTTCTTTCTATTTTTCTTACTAAATAACTTTTTGTACTTGCTAGGACCCTTTGATTTCTTGTGTTCATTCTCATGAGATTCCTTATAATCTTTTTTGTGTTTAAAATTGTATTTAATTGAACATCTAGCTACAAAATGACCAACTTTACCACATGAAAAGAATTTAAAAGGACATTTTCCTTCATACTTACCTGATCTTACATTAAATTTTCTTGCAATCATGGATTCAAGTTGATATTCATTGAGATCAATCTTCAAGACTTAAGTTGTTCTTCTTATATTTTGTCTCCTTGAATGATGTTTCCTTTGTAAGAGGTCTGTCCACATCAACTCTCATTTCATAGGTAGTAAGGATGCCATGAAACTCATCCATCTTCATCTGAATGAGATCATGAATTTCTTCTACAACAAAAACCTTTGAATCAAAATTAAGTGTAAGAGTCCTCAATATCTTCTATACTATAGTAGGTTCATCAATTACCTCTCCAAGACCTCTGATCATGTTTACTACCTCATCAAAACTTAGAAAATAGGATGCCACAATATCTTCTTCCTTAATTTAGAGACTTTTAAATTGCATTTGGTAGGTCTAAAACTTAGCTAGTTTTACCTTAGAGTCTCTTTCATAGAAACTATATAATTTGACCTAAAGTTTCCTAAAAGGCTTGTAATGGATCACTTTTGTTAACTCAACCTTAGATAGACCATAAATGATAGCACTCATAGCTTTAGAATTATTCTCACTCAACTTATTGTTAGCAACACTAGTTGGAGGAGTAATTGGTGTAATATAACTATCCATGATAGATTGCCAAATATCAAACCCTAATGACATGATGTATGTCCTCATCCTTGTATTCTAGAAAGCATAATTTGACCCATTGAATAATGGTGCTTGTTTTGTAGATAAACCCTACATCTGTTGACTTGCCATAATGTACCTTGGATCACCTTCAAGCGGTTAAACTTGAAATGAAAGTCTTACTCTAATACCAATTTTTGGAGGTATAATCACTTAGAGGGGGTGAATTAGTGATGCAAGATATTTCAAAATTCAATTTTAATCCTTTCTAACTCTTAATAAATGATCACAAGCATTCATAAAGCATACAAGATGTTTATAATAATGAATAAGAAAGATGAATCAATATCATAAACATAACACAAGATCTACATGGTAAATCCTCTTGGGGAATAAAACCCACTCTCAAACCTGCAAACACATGGACTACTTGTCCTATAAGATGATCATAAACATGAGACCTTTTAGTGAAGCACCCACTCACAAGGATCACCCACCCCTAAATATGAATAAGCACCCACTTATTTTAGATGTTGAGCACCCACACAACACCTTACAAAATCAAAAACTTTAGAACTCTGATTGCATTTGAATTTGAATGGAGAAACAATGTTTACCAACTCTCTTTCAAATCTTCACACATACTCAAACTTGCTCATATAGGTAATGCATCTAAACACTCCTTTTGGATCACTCTAGGATTATTTTCTAATCCTGAATCTATTTTTTACTTCAATCCATCCACTAAGCACACTACCTCTAATTTCTTTCCTTTGTCTCTATCTTCTACTCTCTCAACATATGCACACTCAATTTTAGATTCTATTGCCTTGGTCTCCATTATTTATAGAGTCTTCATGAATATCAATTTATAGGTCAACCATAATACTTACCTTAACCCTTAAGACATATATAATTCTAACATGTAGCTCAATAACATCCTCACAGGTTGGCCATGGCATCCATGGGTCACACTTAAGTAGTTATGCTTTTCAATTAGGCCTTAGTATCCCTTATAGGTCTCATGGAGACCTATTCACCCATTTAATACTTCATCAGGTAAATTAAGAACATAAGATTACTTTCAAATACTTGGGTCCACTCCATATGATCTCTAAGACATATTCAAATGATTACTCCCACCAAAACACTCTTATGCTAAAGCATAAATGGCTCAAACAATATTTTGTACATAGTATCATCATGAACAAACAAATAGTCAACTTTGAAGCTCAAAAAATTTGATTATACAAAAATTTAGACCTTATAACTAGATTCTCTATAATCCCCTTTAATTCCTTTACAACTTTATTTTTCACTACATCAAGAAATTCATTTTGGATCAAAAGATATAACTCAAAAATTACAAATAGATTTTTCCTCATATATTTGAATATTGAAATTCCAATAGTCACTGAGTAAATGTTTAACATTAGACACTTTGACCTCATCTCATGCTACCTATAAAATTTAAATAAATATGCACCATCGATCTCCTTAGAGTATCCTAGTTTTTATCTTTCATCACTCACTATTGATCATTCATCTACACTTCTACGATCATGCCACTTGGTAGTCCCACATGCCTTCTATGCACATTGACTAGTTGATTCCAATGAACTTCCACCACTTGGAAGCCTCATGCATCTTCTGAGCATTCTTTAACATATTAACTAAATATGCACCATTAGATCACTACTGAAAAGAACACATGCTATGTTAGATCCTTATTTGATCAGATTAAATGTTCACCATTAGATCTTGATCTGATTAAATGCTCATCATTAGATCTATCTAGACTATTTGACCCTCGACTTAAATGTAGTTAAACTTAACGGTCTCTGGCCCATCATAGTCTACAAGAGAAACTTTGAAGGTTTATAACTTGAGATAGAAAATACTTCAAGTGTCCAAATCTTCAGGGTACCTTCTTGGCACTATACACAACATCTCCATGAAAACCTTTGACCACTTTTTACTTTATGAGTACCTATAATAAATACACAAAATTTTTGATTCATTCATATTTGCATGATGTGCAATGATGGTATAGATTTTCTTAAGTTAGAAGATGTATGTTTCTCTTTCTAAATGATCAATTGACACACTAGAACTTCACCAAGGCATCTATGGATTACTCATAACTTCTTCTTTGTCCTTACATACCTGCACATGTGCCATATATTGTCCAAACTATCAAACATAACTTTTCTTATCATTCATGTACTAGTATCTCATGCTCTCTTTGACATCAATGACAACCTAACATCAATAACCATGCTCAATAGGTTTATGGGTCCTATATATTTATGATTGAGGATTGATGGGTCCCTTACCTTGTATTAATGTGTGTGTGTGTGTGTGTGTGTGTGTGTGTGTGTGTGTGTGTGTGTGTGTGTGTGTGTGTGTGTGTGTGTGTGTGTGTGTGTGTGTGTGTGTGTGTGTGTGCGTGTGCGCGCGCGCGCGCGCACGTGCATAAGTGTGTGCATGCATGCATGTGTATAATTATGTAATATTATTATATATTATCTAATAATATATTATAAATATATAATACTACATAATTTTATATATTAATATATAGATACTAATACAAGATAAGGGTCCCATCAACTCCATACATGTGTGTGTGAAAGAGAGAGATTGAGTGTTGATGGGTCCCTTACATTGTATAAAAATCAAAAAAATTACAAAAAAAATAGTTCATTTCAAGTAAAATCCACAAGGGAATGATCAGACAACTGACTAATACAATAAGAAACTACAAGGAAAGCTACCACCTAACCTAGATAGATAAAAATAAACTGATTATGACCATAAATAAATCAAGGATATCTTGTCACCCTAGAACCATGAAACCATATAGATATCAAAAAGGTTAGACCCACTTGAACCCATATCACCAAAAAGAGACAAAATTTTAACCATTACCAACCTCTAGGACATCATTAGAACATGCCCCACCTAGACGGGCTCTATATTATGATTGGGGTTCAACATCCACATCAATATCTACCTTTTAGGTATACCATACCAATGATTTCTATCATAACCTCCAAAGCTTGTCTAGATTGAATAATGAATATTTTCTTCAACCTCACCTTAATAAAACTTCCATTGAATAATATCTCTTTTTCTCTGATGATACCCTAAGAAACAACTCACTGATGGTAATCTGAACCAGATGCTTCATAAGCTTGTAATACTTTCTAATGCCTTCACACAAATAAAATCCACCACACAAATCTTCATTTCATTGAAAATACTAACCACCCATCATCAATACTCATAAAATAATAAATCTAACTCGTGTGATGCATGTATGATGAATGCTAATGGGAGGTAGATAAGGCTCATCCAATGATACCCAAACACGAAAAAAATAAAATAGAAAAACTATTGAATTTTGAAGATATTAAAATAAAACATTAGATGATATCCAAACTTGTAATATTGAGGCATCCCAAGTGTTATCAAAAATTAGCTTCACCTTCTATGAGATGCCTTGATTGGCAAATAAATCTGATATAGAATTGGACTCTTGATAATGAAGTTTGGCCTCCTGAGAGGATAATGAATTTAGAACATCCCTAGCATGACCACGTATTTTTTTATATCTTTTAAACACATAACTTTTCAATTATGTAATACTTGGATTAGCACCATTGAATATCCTTCAAAAATTGAGTTGCAAGATCCACCCCAAGGGTGGTGAAGACACAAGAGGGGGTCAATTTAGGAACTACCTTTATCTCTTTTTTTCTCATGCTAAACATTCAATCGTGGACACACATTCATCACATAATCATAGTTTGACACACTTAACATATTTTTATTGAATTAATATTAAATCAACACATTGGAATATAAATTCACAATATCAAACACACAAACTCTTACACATGCCTCTATAGGAGTATTTCAATATATGAAATAGTTTTTTACACTCATAAAAATCCTCTTGAACTGATACAAATCTTTATTCTACTCCTACAGAGCTATGCTCCTTCACAATGCATCTGTCTATCTCTCTCTTCACTTCCTTTACTTTCCATCTCATATTCCTATTGAAATTCCAAGATTCATGGGTGTCTATTCTACTTCCATGACATGCACATTATTTAAAATAGTTTAGCCTATTTAAATTTTTTTGATTAAATGGAAAACTATCAATATTGACTCCAAGGTACATAGATGACATTTTCAAGTCGAATGATAATTACCAAAACTATCATAACTTCACCTCCAATTATCTAATTGGTGTGAAATTTTAAACATGTATTTTAGACTACATTTTATATCACTAAACCAATTTTGGTAACTTGATTCTAACTGCAGCTCTACATAAAGGTAAAGATCCATATGTACACTAGGAAAATGACATTTTTAGGTTAAATGATAGTATAAAATAATTCATAAATTTACCGTTATTTATGTAATTGAACTAAAAATTAAAACACATCATTTAGACTACATTTTATATCACTAATCCAAGTTTTGGTAACCCAATTCTTAATGTAAAGTAAAGAACCACCTATAAACTAGGCATATAACATAGTCTTATATAAATAGATGGTACGTTATAATGGTAACTCAAAGTTATTTGAAATTTGGTACATAAATTGAAAGTGTTATGTAAAATATCCCCACCAAATTTCATTATCCCTACGCATATAACAAAACCTTATATAAATATATGGTACGTTATCATGGTAACTCAAAATTATTTGAAATTTGGTTCATAAATTGAAATTGTTAGGTAAAATGTCCCCACCAAATTTCATTATCCAAGTATTATTGAAAAGGGATACAAAATCTTCCAAGTGTGCTAAAAAAATTAGGTGGTACATCTTTGCGATGAATCCAAATGATATAAAATTTGGTGTATGGGTTGTATGTATTAGGAGATATGACCACACAAAATTTCATCATGGAATTATTGTTGTAGTTGAATAACCATTTTTGATAATTGTCTACAAATTAATAGTTTATGAAGACTAACAAAATTTGGGAAAAGATCTCTGCACTTTTCCTATAATAAAGGAATAATTTTACAACATCAATATAAGAGGTCAAAAATCTCAATAAAACAATACCACAACCAAAAAATTAAAAAAAACACCACACTTTATTTTTGGTTGATGCAAATATTGCATGAACCCTTAGATGTTCTTGCATCAAACACCTAAGCTTTATAAAATGTAATTTACTGCTTACATAGATGGAATAAGTTTCAAAACCACTCTTTTAACCTTGAATTATAGTGGCCATGGCATTCCCTTACAATAAACCAAGTACCTCATCTAATTTTGCACTTGTATTCCATATCTAGCTTCTTCTTGTTAGTTTCAAATATGTCCTTTTCATTTTTCCTTTGTTCTTTATTTCCATATTTTTCTCATCTCTCTTCACTCCTTTTGTGGGGTTAGACCTACCATAGTCCGTCCTCCTTTGCCAAAGGCTCATGGAAAGAAACCCATGTTCATCTAATATAGTCTATGGGCTAAAACCCATCCTTTCTACTCTTTATCTTATTTTGGACTGAAACCCACCTTCATCTAACCACATCCACCTATATTCTTTTTATTTCCTCATAATCCCTCTTATGGGCTTAAACCCATTTCTAACTGAACATGTCCTCCTAAGGCCTTTTTGGCTTTGGATGCTTAGTATCTAGTTTGATGCTGGATCTCTCTTCTTTATTTGTAGATCTTTTCACATGGATCCCATCTCCTCTCTCATTCCTAATATCATTACCACAAATGTAATATAATTTGGACATCCAAATGATGACCCATAGCCTCTAGTACCACCTCTAAGACAGTCTTTACCTCTTCATCTCTTATTATCCTCATTATTTTTCCAAGTAACTCATCCACCTCTAATACATCATATTATTTTTTGAATACTTTGACTGATATGTAAATTATTTACTCCTCTTCACATTCTTTCTTAAGTGTATAATTTATCACTTATAGATTAAACTCTTCATCTTGAAAAACCTATTTGAATGCATTATCTCTTTTTGTTTCTATGCCTAGACACTAGTTATAGTCATAAATCAGTTTATAAATATGACACTTAATAGTACCAATTTATATTTCTACCAAGATTGGGATACTCCAAGCCTCTTCTATTATGCCATTGTTCTTGTGACAATTGCTCTTCACTTTTCATCTTCTTAGTATCAGCTCTAAGTTGATTGTTATTTCCTTCTTTCATCTCCATATAATAAGAACATAATATTTCAATCTCCTTGTCCATATGAATACTATGCACATCTTGAATCATAATATTCTCTCCTCCAACATCTATGTGGTTTGCTTCCACATATTCAATGTCACTTTCATCTTTCATTCCTCTTGGTAGAACTAAATCCACTATCTCAATATCCATCTATTTTTTTATACCTACACATTGAACAAAAATAAAAAGGGAATAAAGAGTTCCCATAGTGATTTCCTCCATCTCTTCTTCACACTGCAAGGACATGTTGTCGAAGCCTTCTTTACTACTCATAGTATTCTTACATATTTTTCCCTCTTATTGTATTCTCATAGGCCCATTTTCAATAACCTCTATGGTTTTTATCTCTTCATTATTATTGATATGTTATTCTTATTCAAATGGATGGTCTTAAAACACACTTTCCTTACGTGAATCAACTTGCACACCAACCACCTCTATTGTTTCCTTAATGGAAAACTGTAAATCTTCATGACCACTTTATTCATTCATCTATGATGTTTCATTTAAGAAACCTATAGATTTCATTAGTTGTCCTCAACCCTTATAACCTTCAAAATATAAAATAAAAGAACATTACCTTCATTAACCAATGATGATTCTAATTTTTCTCATGTATAGGACACCACAAACTCCTTCCCATCATTAAAAAATGGATCTCTATCTTTCACTTCCATTAATATCACCTCCATTTCCTCTTGCAATAGGATTTATTCCTCTATGGGATATTCACATCTCTCTTTCACCTTGTTATTTTACAAAACAAACATGGTATTCTCACATGCAAACCTCACCTTCTTATTTTCCTCCAAGTCAACTTTCTTGTCTACATATAGATAATTATCCTTACTACTTTGTAAAGTGGTTTTTGGCTACTCATATGGAAACGTCCCATTCTTTTGGCCTCTCTTGTGTAATTATTATTATTATTATTATTATTATTATTATTATTGTTATTATTATTATTATTATTATTATTGTTATTATTATTGTTGTTGTTGTTGTTGTTGTCATCTCAAACCTCAACACATGAACCTTATTCAACCATTCTAGCTACTATTTTTGGTGTAAAAAATGACCCAATAACTGGGAATTCATATGTTTCCATGCACTCACATTCTTGTTAACTTTTTCATGTCTCCTTGATTAGAGATATTTATAATACATAGATATACTTATGTACAATTTATTAATTGCATCCTTTACCCTCATAAGGTATTTAGTATTCTCAATTTCAAAATATAATTTAAACTCCACTCCCAAAATTTCATAAACTTATTAGGGCGCTATTTAATCATATAACAAATCAATATCACAAGTAGACATACCTCATTCCTTCACCATGATCTCTACTAGAATATTTTCCTTATCTTGCTTGGCTTCTATTCAAATAAATCAATGTATCTTATAGGGACATCAACCCCATTATTATCTCTTCTTATTCATATTCAATCACAAATACAACAAAACCACTTTGTGTATTCATTCTCATCATATATAGTCTTGCCTGAAATCTTTTAATATCTCTATCAAGTCATCTACCTCTCGTGATCTTCTCTTGTGTGCCATATAACACCACATTTAGCAAGATTATCTTTCAAAACATATAATATAATCAAAATATATCCTTTTAAACTCCATTTCAACTTGAAGGACTTCTCTCAAACTTGAAACAAACTTAAGCATGTTTCTCTTTCAAAACTTGTATCACACTCAACAAACTTCTCTTTCATAGCTAGCAACTAACTCATATAGGATTTTCACACACACAACCTATAATGAAATAAAATTTCACTAATATCACTTTGTGAATACATAAGAAATGGGGTATAATTAGGTACTACCTTTCTCTTTGTGTTACTCAGGATAAATATTCACTCATGGACACACATTAAACACATATTTAGACTTAACACACTTATAAAAAATCATTACATTAATATTGAATGATCATTATGGATTAAAAACACACACTCACACATGCATCTACATGATTATTTCAATTCATGAAATAGTTCTATATTCTTATATAGTTCCTCCTGAACTGATACAACTCTCTATCCTTCTCTTTCACAACTCATATCTCTCTCTCCCAACTTCCTTTACTTTTCATCATGTATTCATATTGACATACTAATATTCATGGGGTGTCTCTTCAACTTTTGTGACCTCCACATAACATACAATAGTTTGGAATCTTTTAATTTTTGTGATTAAATGCCAAACTGTCAATAATGACTCCCTAGTACACAAGTGTTATTTTCAAGCTGAATGATAGTTATGAAAACATAATAAATTTAGAGTAATTCATAAAATTGATATGAAATTTTGAAAAAAACATGTATACTATAATTTATATCACCTCAAGGTAAATAACTATCTGTAAAATAGGCATATGATATTTTGAAGTTGAATGATAGTGACAAAAAGTATGATAAATTTAACAATATTTATCTAATTTATATTAAAATTTAAAAAACATCATGTGGACTGAATATTATATCACTTATTCAAATTTGGTAACCCAATTATTAATTAAACTCTACCACAAGGTAAATAACCATATGAAGACTTGGTAGATGACATAATCTTAAACAGATAGATGGTACATTACCACAGTATGTGCACAGAGTTGGGAAAAAATTATATGGACATTTCAAATAATGAATATGCATTATGACCATAATGCATATGTGTTATGGTCATAATGTGTACGTTTTATTTGAATTTAGTCTCAAACCCACTAAACCTAAATGCATATGAGTTCTATATAGTTAAAGAAACATGTACATGTTATAACACGTATGCATTCCTATCACATTACATAAAAAAGGCACAAAAGATATATTGGTAGTTGTAGATGGTTTACTAAAATAAATGTCAATCACAAAGTAAAATTTATTTCCTTATATTTTAAATTCATTCTAGTAAATATAATAAATTAGGGTCACTAAACCTCTAATAGAGTTGGTCTCACAGCTACACACCTTATGATGTGAAAAATAGTTTTTCAAAATCTAATTTGGTTACTACTTAGGCATTTTTAGGGTCTCAATATTGAAAGTAGGGATTTTAACACATACATTTTGCAATTCATGTCCATTTTTCATAAATATATAGTCATTTTTAGGTTTTTATGCCTTCTAAATTACTTTCTAGCATTCTAGGAGTCTTAGGTTTGTCAAAATTTATTTTTTCAAACCACTCGCTTTGAACTTGATCTAAAGTGGTGTGATTGGGGTATCATAGGTCACATTCATGACATACACACAAAAAATGATAACTTTGTGTTAATTTCACTTACTCTTCATCCCTCCTATATCCTTAATCACTTCTTATTCATCCCTCATCACCCATAATCCCTCTCTCCTCATTCCTTATTATCCATAATCACTCCCTAATTAACCCTCACTATCATTTGTCATCTTTAATAAATCCCTAATTACTCCCTCATCAACCCTCACTATCCCTCATCTTCTCTAATCACTCCCTCATCATACCTAATCACTTAATCATTAACTCTCACCATCCCTCATCACTCCTTCATCATCCCTAATCACCACTTTGTCATCTCTCATCATCCCTAATCACTCTCTTATTGACCATCACCATTATGTATCATTTATAATCACTCTCTCATCATCCATAATCACTAACTCATTGACCCTCACCATCTCTCATCATCTATAATCATTGCTTTATCATCCCTCATCATATCTAATCACTCCTTCCTCATCCATCATCACCCCTAATCACTCCATCATTAACCCTCACCATCCCCCATAATCCCTAATCACTACATCATCCTCCCTAATCACTCCCTCATTGACCTTCACCATCCCTCATCATCCATAATGACTCCCTCATCATCCATAATGACTCCCTCATCATCTCTACTCAATCCCTCCTTGTCCCTCCTCATCCTTAATCACTATATCTAATACCTTGATAGTGGGTATAGTAGCTTCTTCCTTGTGTCAGATTGGCTTATTTTCTAATTATAAATTTTACTTACTCAAATAATAATTAAATAAACTTTTCTCTCACTCATTTCTTTCACTCAAATAAGGAACTTAGAAATATCATATAATTATATGGTGGGATTAAAAGATGTATATAGTGATCCATGCCCTGATCATGTTGAGAGTGTGTATCCAAAGCCTTGGACTAGAATAAAAGGCATGAAATTGAGAAAAGGGTGAGATTAAACTATATTACTTAAATATGTAGCTTGGGATTTAGGCATCTAATAATCCCAATCCTAGAGTTAAGAATAAAAATTTATATCTATATAGATAGGGTGATTGGAGACTAGTTGATAATTCTGATCCCAACCCCATAGTTGACCATATATCCATAGTATACTAGATTGCCAGATAGATAGATAGGCAATTACCAATATAGTAGAGTGTGTTCTAATCCAATAGCTGATAGAGTTTGTTTCCTAACCTAATATCAATACCCAACTCAATCTATACACAACTTGATATATAAATGGAATGAATGGAATATGCACTATTTTAGTGTATCGAAGAGGGACCACTTAGAGATTTGGAATTTCCCAATGGACCCTAAAGACCAAACTAGGGATTTACCATACTTTGATTATTCTTAGATCCTTGGTATATTATATCAAATAATAGTGTATGAATGGTGACCCTGCCATAGATATATAGGGGGAACCATTCTGAAATCCCTACCTTGATCTCAAAATTTCCATACCCATTAAGGCATTCAAATCTTTCCCTAATTACTTCATATATGCCAAGGAGTAAGGCAAGGGAAGCTTGTATTTTTATATCTAACAGTGCTTCACCTAATAACATATTCCCAAATCCAAATCTATAAATGTAAGTAATATAATTTCATCCCACCCTTTTCTCTCTTTCCTGCCTATTTATTATAGCTCAAGGATTTTGATACACTCTCTCTCCATGATAAGGGTTATTAAGTTCTATCCATATCTGGTAAATGTATCTTAACCTTCAACTTAATATAAATTTATCTTAAAACTTATTTATAAACATCCAACGTAGTTAGAAAGCTAAAATAAACATGTTTTGGATAAGTAAGGCTATTGAGAGACTTAAGGTGCATGAATAGAAAAGAGACCAAGTTTAGACATCAAATAAGATATGATAAGGCTCAAAGAAATCAAGAAATAAATTAATAATAAAGATAAGAATGAAAGAGAGGTGGGAAAAAGGTCTCTAGGTTTGGTGTAGATTTTAGGTCTAGGTTTGTGGAAGAATGTGTAAATCCTTAACTAGGGTTTAGTAATAAAAATCATATATCTTTCTAACGAACCATTAAAAACCTATAAAATTTTGTAGACAAGTGTCTAAGGGCTTTTTTCAACTAATCTAGGTGGTTTTAGAACTTGAAAGTCCATGAAAGACAATATATTCATGATTTTTTTAACAAACCTCAAATTGGCCTAAAATAAGGCTAAAGTGTAGCCTTTCAAAGTTTCATGAAAATCAAAGTTGTAACAGAGTATATAATGTGTTCCTTATCATAATGTTCAAATGAATGCATTAAGTAATTTTTATGACCTTTAATATGAGTTTGGATCCATAACCTATTAAATAACATATTAGACCTAAGTGAGGGAGTGTTTAAGTATGATGAGGGAGTGTTTAAGTATGATGAGGGATGGTGAGGCTCTATGACAGAGTGATGAGGGATGGAGAAGGTCAATGAGAGAGTGATTAAAAATTATTACGGATGAAGAAAGAGTGATTAGTTATGAGGAGAGATGAGGAGGGAGTGATTAAGGATGATGAGGGATGGTGATGGTAAATGGAGTGATTAAAGATGATGAGGGATATTAAAGGTAAATTAGGGAGTGATTAAGGATGAGAAGGGATGAGGAGGGAGTTATTAGGGATGATGAAGGATGAGGAGGAAGCAATTAGGGATGATGAGGGATGAAAAAGAGTGATTAGGGATTATGAGGGATGAGGAGGGAGTGATTATGGATGATGAGGAATGGTAAAGGTCAATGGATGAGTGATTAGGTATGATAAGGGAATGATTAGAGATGACTAAGGAAAGTGAATGCTAATGTGGGAGTGATTAGGGATAATGAGTAATGAGGAGAGAGTGATTAGGGGTGATGAGGGATGAGTAAGAATTGATTAGGGATGATGAGTAAGTGAAATTAACACAAAGTGTTTGTTTGATGTATGCATGTCATCAATGTGACCTATGCTACCCCAATCACACCACTTTGGATCAATTTTAAAGTGAGTGGTTTGTAAGCATTAATTTTGATAAATTGAGGACACCAAGAAATGCTAGGAAGCAATCCAGAAGGTATAAAAACCTAAAAAATGACTATATGTTTACCAAAAATAGACATCAATTATAAGGTTAGTACCCTAAAATTCCTAGGTTCAATACTGAGACCCTAAAAATACATATTTACTAACCCAATTGGATTTTGAAAAACTATTTTCCACAATATAAGGCATGTAGTTGTGAGACTAACTCTATCAAATATAGATTGACCCCAATTTATTATATTTACTAAAAAATTAAAGTATAAGAATGCATTTAATAATTTTAAATTTATACTTAACTTTTATTTTAGTAAATATGAAATTTTAAGAAAATATTACCTTATTATAGATATTTTTGTGTTTTTGAGTACAAAGTAATAGGAATGAGTATTCACTCCTATTACTTTGCACACAAAAAGATCTATAGGAAGGTAATTGTGTTCAAAGTAATAGGAATGTGTATACATTATAACATGTACATGTTATAGTGTGTATGTGTTATTAAAATTAAAATTCAAAAAATCAAGCCTTTTAGCTCGAAAATGGCTTGGATTCCCAAGCCAAAGGCTTGGAACTGTCAATTTATAACTAAATTTGAGAGTTTTGATAGAAACCAATAAATTTAAACTTCCATCACTAGATACACTATGGATCTCAAAAGCAAAATTAAAAAAATTATTACCATGACAAAAAACATGCTCTCTTCTTTCTAAATATATGATTTTTATAATTTTTTGACTATTTTACGCATTTAAACTATGTTGATTTCTAACTATACCTTTTTTAGGCCACTACATGCCGCAAATAAACATTCTTATTCATGTTTATATATTTATTTTCATTTATCTAGGTGCAAAACAAATTATATGGTCACAAACTAAGCCTAATTCTACATACATTTAAAAAATCATT
Organism: Torreya grandis; assembly: GCA_037957365.1. Classification (NCBI taxonomy): domain Eukaryota; kingdom Viridiplantae; phylum Streptophyta; class Pinopsida; order Cupressales; family Taxaceae; genus Torreya; species Torreya grandis. Next base: position 2,597,848 of record JARHVA010001303.1, read on the forward strand.
TTTTTGGAGGTACTTAGGGGGGCCACAAGCCGGATATCCATTTTTTGTTAGTTTTTAAGATATATTTACTTGAAAAATTAATAAAAAAAATTATTCACTAAAAAAATAAAATAAAATATAGGTCAAAAACTAAAAATATTATCTAAATATTCATCAAAAGGTTTCAAACAATATTAAATTGTGCTAAAAAAATGGTGGGTCGCACAACCATCTATATACTCTATTTTCTTAACAAATATGAGTTCCTCTTCAAATTTTAAATGTTTTACCTATTTATGCTTAAACATTTTTTCAAATAAAATACTATTTTATAAACTAGACTCAAAATTCTACAATTTATGTTCTTATACCATATTCAAATGATGAGTGTAGCCATCTCTAATTATCTACAAAAGTTTAGATTTTTGAAATTTTAGGAAAATCATGTCCATGGGTAGGCCCTTCTTTGTACCCTAACTTTGTGCACTTACCCACCATGATAAATATAAATGATTTTAAATTTGGTATGTAGGCTAAAAGTTTTAGTTCTATAGCTCCAAAAAAAATCATAATCCAATTATTAACACATAATGATAAAATTCCTTCCAAATTGTTTAATAAAATTAGGTGGTACACCTTCGAAGTGATTCCAAATGATCTAAAATTTGGTGTAGATGTTTTAAGTGTTAGGTTTTGACTTCAAAGAATTACATTACATAATTCTTATCACATATGAAGAACCATTTCTGATAAGTGTCTATGAATTAATAGTCCATGAAGACTAATAGAAGTAAGAAAAAGATCTCTGCACTTTTCCCATGATTAAGGAATACTTTTACAACATCAATATAATAGGTTAACAAGCCAAAAAACAAGACCACAACCAAAAAAAACCAAACAAACATACCACACTCTATTTTTGGTTGATGCAAGATTTCACGAAACCTTGGATGCTATTACATCAAAGGGCAAGTGCTTACACATTGGATTCATTATTAGTACCATCAACAATTTTGAGAGAGGATACCCTAATTAGAGAACCAACATAATACCTTATGATGCAACCTTCCCTTAAGGTATCGAGATTTCCCTTTGCTACCTCATCAAATTCGATATTGAAAAACCTAAAGGGTAAGGGGTACCAATCCAAGTTTTTCACCCTATTGGATGTCTTCAAGGATAAGTTTGGCCCATTAACATGATATAATTGTGTGTGTGTGTGTGTGTGTGTGTGTTATTTTATATTATAACATAATTTTAATATAATTTAATGTATATTATAATTTATAGAATTATTATTAATATAATTTTATATTTTATTAAAATATAATGCTAGATTAAATAGTATAATATAATTAATTGTTTGATTGAATTCAGGGTTAATGGAACCCCTACCCAAAAATGCATACCAAAAAAATAGGCTTGGCTTAGGGCTATAAATATGAAAGGCATGTGACTAAAGACCAAAATGACCAAAAAACTAGAAGTATTATATTATTTATTACAAATATTTATAGACGATCATAGATATAATGAAAAAGACTCTTGCATAGCTTTTTTGGTAGATTAACTACCAATCACCAAAAAATAAACTAAAACATTTTCATTCCAAGACTACCACTTGATTATCATCCCAATTGGAATGCAATATTTCACTATCCAAGATTTGATTTACCAGATATGATAGCTACATTGAGATTGAACCAACACTCCACCCTATTGCACTCCCTTTTCCTCACTCTACCTCTCACCTTCATTTTCCCCAACTCCATGCATTACATAGGATGGGTTGGAGGATTAAATAACCCATAACATCTTCTTTCTAAACCATTAAGGATCCCAAAACTTCCCTATGAAAAAGTCACAAAGGATAAATTTAACAGTTACCACTCACTCAAGTGAGCACCAATCTACTATCCACATTTCTAATTCTGATAGGGGATATGGAGATTCAACAACTTAGGTAGTATCACCTTTTATTACAAGACCTCATCCTCTTTATGTGAATATAATTTATCCAGTTCTTCCATAAAGGTGAGGATTTTGGCAAACCACTCTTCCAAGATCCTAAAGATAATAACTAGGATGTAACCTAGACCATCTTAACTAGAAAAGGGTAACTTTGGGAAAGGTCCAGATCAAAAAGATCTAACTTAGAAATAAGATTAAGCCTATATGAAAAACTCAACCAAATCCTTCACCAAACCTTTATCAAAAACCAACAAAAGAAGATTGGTGGTGAAAATAATAAGTAGTTCTAAATTGACTCTCTAAGACATACTATGACTAATATACTCCACCCCAACAATGCTACATCATCTACCATACCCATTGAAGGAGTCCAAAAAATGTGTTACATTCTACATGAGTATATGAACCCCATCTCCCATTTAGGGTTACTCCCAGACATAATTGGCCAAACTATTGATTTAACTAAGGCCTTCTCCATAGTTAATCATGTCACCACAACCTTCCTGTTTTGAGTCAAGAGATCCTAAAAAATGTGTAAAAACCTAAGCCTACCACCATTAATAAAGCTTAAAAGGTATAAAACTAGGTTTTCTATGTAACCAAAATCAAGAGATGATTCCCATGTCATGACATAAAAGTCATCATCATTAGATAGCATCCCTCACAATCAATGTACCATCTATCATAGATTCTAATCACTATATCTCAATATAAGATATTACATTAATGTCCAACCACCCTTATTTATAATAGTAAATACACATCTCTTCCACTTGGTTAATTCCAACATTGGATAGAAATTTTGTTACCACATTCACCTCGTGGAAGTAATGCTCCCCTTTCTAATCCTAAAAAAAATGGAAAAGCTCCTAAGATTTAACTAGGATATTTTTTAGATTATAAGATTTGGCTCTCTAATTCAAAAGGCATGAAACACCACTTTAGAGTCCCCTTAGATAATTAGGATATCTATGCTACATTCCACTGTTAATTCAAGGCCGATAATCAGAGCTTGATCCTCTACTTCATTGTTGGTACCATCCATGAGTTTGATCAATGCATCTTTGATCAAAGAACCACTATAGTATTTTAACACACACCAAATGATATAATCTCCAATATTTCCTCTACAATCTCCATCAAAATTGAGTTTAAACTAACCCAGAGGGAGAGGCTCCCAACTAGCTTCACATCTCAATTTTCTAATTTTAGACTTGCTTATAATTGACCCATTAACGGGGGGTATTTTTAGAAATTTCCATATGCAAATCATTATTAGATCCCAAATGAAGAGAAGACCCTTTTTTCATTTAGCCTAAGCCAAAATAATTTCTAAAATCAAAGTTTCAATCTCATGAATAATCTCAAATAATGGCTTTTCTTTATTTTCATAGATACACTAATTTCTTTCCTTCCAAAAAGACCAAATAAGGAAGGTAGGATTGACTCACCACAGATTATAAAGAGAGTGATTGACATCTCCTAGAGGCTAAGACTCAAATATTTTTCTAGAGGTGGACCAAGCCCATAGCCAATCAAACTTACCACAAATCCAAGACTAACACCACCTTGTAAATAAACAATTGAACAACAAATGATCAATAGATTCCTCCTCCTTATTACACATATAACATCTATAGGACCCTAAAAGCCCATTTTATGCAGCCTATCTTGAGTCAGGATCCTATTTTGAACTACCAACCATGCAAAGGCCCTAAATTTGAAGCCCCTTCTTACCCCAACATAACTTACTATTGTAGACACCTAAATATGGCCACTAATGACCATTAATTAGGCTTTTGACCAATTTCCACCAAAATGCACATTTTGGCCTAAAAATACTAAAACAAAAAAGCTTTCAAATTGATATATTCAAGTGACGATTTTGTCCAAGAGTGTCATTAAATGGGGTAATGAAATTTATGGGCGAACTAATTTTGATCAGATCATTTTGAGTTAAAATGCCAAGTTTACACCTAGGTGATTTGGATTGCTCTTTTCTATCAAATCTCTTGTACAAGACATGTGCCTTTGTTATTTGGTGTTGGCAACATCCTAAATGGGATAATAGATCCAATTCATTTAACATCACATCCTAATTCTAATCCAGTTAAATTTTGGACCAATAACAAAGCATTTTGACCAATTTGTGCACAAAATGCTTAATCATGCTTAAGAGATAATTAAACCAAAGTAGGGCCTAATTAAGAATTCCATGGAAAATTGTTAAATACTTGTTTTTAGAAATGAATATTGAATATCTACATCATCAGGTGACGTCATTTCTTGTGAAGACATCCCTAGGCCATAAATGCCATAAATATTTGAATCAAGCCACCTTATGCCTCATAAATGCCTCCCATGCCTCTTAAATGCCCCTCTATCCCAAATATTGATGAGCTTATTTGTGGATTTTAATTACATAATTGGATTAATCCTTATCCACACATCTCAATCTTGAGATGGACGATTTAGGTTGATTCTAGCCATTTTATAAAATCTATAAATATGAGGCCTTGCCGCATGAACTTTAAGCTCTCATATGCCAGACTTATAATGTTGAATTGATTCCAAAGCTTCATGAAAATTAGTGTTATAATGCCCAAATATTGAGCCAAGCCAAAGCCACACAAGGTGCCAAGGAGAGATGAAGGTAGCCAAGCTTCCATTAACGCAGACTTCATGAGCACAAAGCCAAGCAAGCCACTACAACAAGTATTTTGAAACATCTAAGGAAAGTGAAAGAAGGTTTTCTTTTGTATTTTAGTTGTGATTTCCATTTTGTTTTGTTAACTAATCTCCACCTAGTAGCTAGGCCTAGAGATGTATTCTAGTTAGTGTGTTTTTGTCAATTTCTTTTTCATTTTAACACAATACTAATCACCTCTTTTGAGTAAAATTTTTAGTTCACATAATGGCATGCCTGATGGGACCACACATAAATTTAGTTAAAAAACTCTCTCAAACAACCTACTAATTCTTTCCATGCAGGATCTTAGAGTTAGAGGGCCAAAAGAGTAAAATTTTAACTTAATTTTTCATTTTTCTAACAACATTTTTGTTTTTGGAACCTTGGTTTTGCTCTATGGAATGATATCATTGTTACGTAGTTGCAATTTTTTGTAAACAAAACTAATATTAGATAAACATCAATTTCATGGAATTGAGCAGTGATATTATCATCTAGAGAAGCAATATCATCTTTTTGGGTAGCGATATCATTCTTTTGGGCAGCAATATCATTATTTTGAGTAGTGATATCACTCTTTTGGGCAGCAATTTAATCTTTTTGGGTAGTGATTTCACATTTTAGTGATTTCATCATCAAAATGATGATTTTGTATTTTATATGTTTTCTTTCTGCAAACAATGATATCATCATCTGGTCTAGCGATTTCAATTGAAATAGTGATATAGCATTTTTTTTTGTGTTTTTCTATCTGACAGTGGTGATTTTACAAGAAACAATGATATTGACTAGGTAATTTTGATTTTGTAACAAAGACCTCAAATTTCAAAATTGCTCCTTCCATTTGAAAATTAGCTTCAAAGCTAAAGGATACTCTAATGTTTTTATTGCATGATCGAGTTTGGGAACTTGCTACAACATGTTTTAGACCATCTTTTGCATGCTTTTAAAATGAACTAGGAACTTTGTTTTAGTACTTAATAAAAAATTTAGGTGCTTAAGATAAATGTTTAATAGTTAGACTTTCAAAATTACAACTTAAGACCAAGGGGTCAAAAAAACACCACTCAATCTTTCAAATTAGTGCTTAAAAATGAACTCATCTTTCCAAGTTTTTGCATTCAAAGTTATTTGAACTAGTTTGTGTTTGGAAAATAGAGGGATGTCATATGTAGACTCTTTCACTTGTCTATTTTAAGGAACCCTTGAAATCAAAAGTGCCCATCTTTATTACAAAAATCCTAGTCCAAGGCTTATAAAGAATGCCATCTAAAACACTCTCCAAAAACTCACAATAGTTTGGGTGATCTTGAAAATTACCCTAAAATAATTATCTTATGTCTTTTATTTCATTGCATCTTGGCTTGTGAGGGGGACTTCATCACCTCCCACAAGTTCTATAGTGAAGCTTTGACCTGGGATTTCATCTCCCAGCATTGATTTCAACCACTCCCATTAGGATCAGAGGTTTGAGTGGTTAAACCACTTCTAGTGTTGGAGTTACACATGAGACATATCTATACTTTGGACATCACACTACACTAAGTGAATAATAGGTTGTAGTGGTTGCAAAAAGGGAAAGACCTTTTTGCAATAAGCCAAGTGTTGTGGATACCCAATTATGTGTTTTTTATTTTGCATCATGATGTGAAAGTCATTATGTAATTGATTCCCCTAGAAATGTTTGAAACCTTTTAGATCTTAGATAGATATCCACTTATAGTGGAAGTATTATTGGTGCAAGGTGCACCTCAAGGTCCTTGTCGTAGTACTATAATTTAAGAGAAGGGTGGTGTAAAACCCCTTCTATATAATGCACATTTTACTTTTGGATGAATATTAAAAGCCTCTAAAATGATGTATATTGATGGATTCCAACAAAATACCAAGCAACCATGTCATTTTAAGATCTAAGAGTGATTAATTAGTTGGTTTTGTCTTAGATTAAAGTCTTGTTTGGAGTCAAAACTTGGTGTAAATAAATGACACAAACCCAAAACATAGTCCTCATTTTCCTTTGAACAAAGAGTCATTATGCTACACACGTAAATCCTCAATTTTCCTTATTTAAAGTTAATCAAAACTAGGATTCATATCATCCACTTTGGCACAGTTATGCTGCCCAATTAATTATAAACTTCTACCAAACATTGTTTAAGTCCTTCAATTATAACTAAAATTATAAATTTCACCTTTATATGTTCATAGGGTTGATGTGTTAAGTGGGTTATCCATTTTAACTAAACTTGAAGGAACTTAGGTTCAATTTCTAATTTGGGTTGAAGGCCATTTAAGATGCATAATCATTATCACCACTTGATAGACTTAAGTCATTTTGTACTAAACACTTACACTTTAAGTCTATACACCAAACATTTTTTGTGTTACTATCCTATTTCCACTTGACGTAATTTGAATACATAATTTTTTTCCTTAGAGATATTGTCAAAAATTTGAAGGTATTAATGCCATTTGAGTTAATAAAGGTAGTGTTACACTGCCAAATTTGTGAAAAAAACCATATTTCCCTTAGAGATTTTTTGAAACAAACATTTTGTCACATCTTTTGAGTAGTCTAGCATTGTTACACTACCTATAGTATTTCAAGCATTGTTTCATAGACCCTCTTGCATAGAGTTCAAGTTTGTGCACATTTTCCAAACCAAATCTGAGTATACCTTTTGGTAATCTTTGTCTACCATGGTTATGCCGTTCACCTTTGTCTAGCCTATTTGTCACAAGAGCCTAGTTTTATGCCATTATTTGTAAGAAAATAAACTATCTCAAAGTGCCTTTTGTTTCATATTTCATACCTAGTTGATCAAATTCATGAGAAAGAGTCAAATGCCTAGTTTTTGATAGAAGTGTTTCAAATCTATTAGGTTAAAATCTCATCTATTTCAAAGTCTAAATTTTGATGTCGTTTGGCCAAGAGTCCTATCACATGCCTTATGTGAGCCTAGATTTTGTTGTCACATTTGGCCAAAAGACCTAAAAACTATTTATTTCCTATATTAGACTAATTTAAAACATTTCAACCTTTAATTTTGGCATTTTGAATTTTAGTCCATTTACTTGATTATCTTTGTGTAAAATGTGAGGTGTTAGATACTTAATGCTAGCTTGTTTTGTCACAGATCTTTACATAAGCCTTTTTGGATATACATATCCATTTATTTTGACAAATATAGAATAATTTTGAATGTCCTTTTTAGACATTTCCATTTCAGAGTTTATATAACTCTCTTCCCTTTCTATTGTTAAACATTCACTATGAATCCCAATATGTATTCCTACACTCGTAGTGGACTCATGTACAATCCAGGGATTAGTAATGTAGTTACGTAAGAAGAAATGGTGAAATACCCCTACGTAGATAATATTTCTTATGATATGGATCCTTATCCCTCTTATAATACTCAAATAGGGGCATAAAATCAAGATACATTATCTAACTATTTGGTTAATATGCCACCATATTCAGAATAGGACCAAGAGCAAACTGCACAATCCCTAGCTACGATGCCCATAGATGAAGAAATAATTCCTCAAAAATCCTAATTTACTAATGCACATTACATGTTTGATCCTTATTTATTTTAATGACATTTTTTAGAAAATAAAGACGAGATTTTGGTTAGATCCATAGAAGTAGGGGCTAAGTTTCTAGTAGACTTTCCTCATGAAAGTTTACCAAGCCTAGTAAGAATGCCTCATAACATATTGTATAGTCAACATGATTCTTCTAGAAATCCTTTGAATCTAGTCTAAATGGTGTATCAAGATCATAATATGCCTAACAAAGGAAATAACCTCATAGAATACCACTTTAACCAAATGTAGGCAGCATATCAAACCTACCTAAATCTAGCACACAATTTCAATCCTATTACCATGGTGAGTAAACTTCTTATGGACTTAGTTCCTTCCATAAGAGTTTTGATAGAGTTAACTGGTCAACAAAATCATATTTTAGACCTATTCATGTAAAATAATTTTGTAAACACTTGTTATATGCACCAATTATTGAAGAACTATCTTCTGCTTCTACACAAAATAATGAGCAAAATATAGTGGATAATGCACAAACAATGCCCAATCCAAATCAAAGTGGTACTAATGCAAAAATAACTAGTTAACAACATGTGCCTTTAGTTAATATCATGCATGGATCTACCAACATAAGAATGAGAGTGGTATGCCTCAACCTCAACCAGTTACTTCTAATCCTCAACCAGATGCTTCGTCAAGCATACAACCAATAGGAGTAGGTAGACAACCAACAGGAGCAGGTAGTCAACAAATAATTAATGTTGTGCCTCAATAGTAAAATGTGATGAATCCCATTCCTCCTCAACAGGTGATAAGTAACATTCCACAACAATAGGCATAAATGAAAATACATACATAACAAAGGCCAAACATATTACCACCTCAATAAGGGGTAACCAATGTTCCACCTCGTCAGGTAATAGCAAACATACCTTCTTCTTCTCATACCAACATGCCAATTCAAAACCAACTAATGTTTAATCAATAATGTATTCATGTTGGATAACGACAAGTACTAAATCCCTAATAAGCATCTACTCCCGACTAGGGATTTATATAATAAGGAGGTTCCAATGTTTCTCAAGTACCTATGAGGCAAAAATTACCTTTTGTTCAAAATGTGTCGCTCGTTCAAAAGTAGGGCCTTGGTTCACAAGTTATTTCTCAACAACAAGGTTTGAGTAGTCAACAATAGATCCCTTTTCAAATGTAATAGGCATAGTATGGTTATATCCCTCCAACCCAACCTTAAAATCCTCCAAGTCAAACCTTCAAAACCAATCCTAACTAAGATATCATGTAACCAAACATGCAATTTCAACAAGTACATCCTAATCTATATATGCATATTCTTGGTTCATTTCCCAACTAATCCAATGTATATCAAATTTACCCATCATACCCTTGTAAAATTATTGAACTTGTGACCACCCAACCATCTACCTAGGAAACATTCCCACAAGTTTTCTAGAGTAAGAGTTATAATAGATGAAGGATGTAATTGCTACCATCCAAGTAAGGAAACAAATTAAAAAGTTTAAATTGGATGATGTGTGTTCCTATCCTTTCAATATGTAATACTTACAAATTCCATTTCCTCCAAGATATGAACCACCAAAGTTTGATAAATACAAGGGGAAAGGTGACCCTAAAGCTCATTTAACTGAGTTCTTTGTCGCTTGCCAACCAATGGCATATAGTGATATATACCTTTTATTATTGTTTCCAAGGAGTTTAGCTAGAAAAGCCTTGGAATGGTTCTTAAAGTTACCAAAGAATTCAATAACTAATTTTGATGATCTTTTAGATAAGTTTGTGCATCACTTTTCTTATAATTTGGAGCTTGAGATTTCATTGGTTGACTTAATGCAAACAAAATAAAAGGTTAGTGAGAGTTTTGATAGCTACCTATAATGATGGAGAGCACTTGCAAGCTGATTCACTCATAGTTTACCAAATAAATAATTAGCTGATGTATTCACTAAAAATTTCATTGTGAGATAGCCTATCATCTAGAACTGTAGGGAAACACATACCTTTAATGAGATCATTGATAAAGTTTTTTTAATCAAGTGAGATCTCATTAATAAAGGAGTTATCAAGCTCAATTAAACTAATCAAAACCAAGGTATCGATTAGAGAAGTGGCGGACACCACCATCTAGTCCCAACACAAGCATCACAACCAACATAGGCCAATAACCCAAATAGAACAAAGCAATTCAACTGCAATAGGAATGTTGTGGGAAATGGAGTAATCAAGTCACATCATGTCCAAATAGTGTAAACATCCTTTTTATCTAACTCCTACTTGACAACCTCTTTAATTGATGTTGCAATCACAATAACCAAGACCCATGAAACAAATTCCACAACCTTTGCCATTGTAAAACCCTCTTCCAAGGAGAACTGAGCTAACACATCATGTTTTTAGTGACCTTGGAGAGCTTATTGAGTCAGTATTTCAAAAACTTGACACTATTAATTTGATTAGTTGGCCTATACCAAAGCATTATCCTCAAGGCATCCCTTATCCTAATTGGTACCATGAAAATGATTTTTATGAATATCATCATGTCAACAGGCACAATTTATGAAGATATGTGAAAATCAAGCATTTAAGTGAAAATATGTTAGAGAATGGGAAGATCACATTGGATGGTGGAGCTTCCACCCATAATCAAAATCTAGGTATCTATCAAAACCCTTTTCCACAACATAACCAATAACAACAATAACAGTCATGGCCAATGCAACAACAAAATCAATAGTGTCAAAATCAAAAGCTAAACTAGTAGAACTAGTAGAATTACCAATAGAACCAACAATGGATAAAACCAAGGTCAAAATGGTAACAACCAACAAACCTACCATGTAGTTGCACATGACTACAATACGGTTGTAGGTTATATTACAAGGGGTAGCATTAATACCATCTCCATTAATCCTATACCGAGCACCAACCAATCTAGACCATTACTAAATAATGTCACTGAACCAAATTACATGGATAATCCTTCTTTGACTTGGGACTACATACAAGGAAACCAATAAACTAGGATTTCCACTTTTGGACCTTATACTGATAACTCATCCTTGCCTTGTGACCACATACAAGTGCACTAGCAACCAATACTTGTCTTATTTTGTCCCACACCATCACCATCATTTATTAGAAATCATGGTACTATACTTACTCCTAATTATTCAATCATAACTTGGAGGTCACAGATTACCATTCCAAGTGCACATCCATCTACCACCTTACCCATTATCCAACTAGCCATTCAACCTAGGAATAAGCCATTTACCATTGACTCAGAAATGAAGTTTGATATTGTGGAACAATTACAAAATACACCAGCCAAATCTCTATTTTAGATTTATTTCAAACATCAATAATCCACAAGACATATTTTTAATGAGTTTTTAACCCAATCTACCATTGCTAGTGACATATCCCTTGATCAATTTCAAGCTTTGTTTGGACACCTAGCTCCAGCCCAATAAGTCACATTCAACTAAAGTGATATGTCTTCCCTTGACCCACTCCATAACAATCCATTATACATAGAATTTTTTATAAAGAAGCATAAAGTGAAATGTGTCCTTATAGACAATGAATCAGGCCTCAACATAGTGTCTCTAATCTCATCAAGCTTCTTGGGTACATAATGGCATATCTCCAACTAAAAATGATAACTTTCAAAGCCCATGATAATCAATAGAGAGAATCATAAGGCACCATCAACCTACCAGTTATTATTGGGCCTTTGACCCATGATACACTTTTCCATGTGCTTGATCTTGAGTTGTCATATAATATGCTTCTAGGTAGGCCTTGGTTACATGATATTCATGCAGTCCCATCAACACTGCACCAATGTATCAAGTTCTCCTATTCATGGATGGAGGTGAATATTCCAAGAGATTTTCACCTATATGAACACTAAAAATATCTTGAGGACAAGTTTCAAAGCTGTAATTACCAATATGACATGAATTTAAGTTCTAAGTAGGATAAAGGAAAGGGCAAACTTAGTTATTCCCTAGAGGACAATTACATAGATCTTAATACCCTGGATTCTATTTCCCACATGCCACCCCTTGAAGCTTCCAATCATTTCACCATTATAGATAATTGCCTAGGGGAGTATGTGACCCATGATACCTTTCATATTGCCAATCTTCTTTAGGATCTCAAGACCTTTTGAAAACCTAAAGTCACCCCACACCTGCATTGGCAATGAAAAGGTAAAGATAAACTTCATAATCTAAAACCAGTCATGTTCATACTGGCATCTGGCCAAGAATAATACCCTCTCAAAGGAGATGAATCATGGTTATACAATGATAAATTGGCTGATTGTTACAAGAGCACCAAGTATCTAATTCCCAATAGGATCATGGAACATCAAGATTATGAAGGAAGAGGCCTCAAACCAAATCAATAAAGAACTATTGAGCCAATTTCCATGACTCAGTATAAAATACCTTATGGACTTAGATTTAAACTACCTGGGGGTGATCCCACATATTCTATTTGAGGTCCATCATTGGTGGCTAGTGATGATGATGTCAATAATGAAGTAGACTCTGATCATAGCCTTATCTTCGATGACCTAGCTAAGACTAACTTGTTTGATAAAAATGCCATATGTACCCTTAGCCCAATCATTTTTAATAACCTATTACCATTATACTATCCCCAATTAATAGATTGGGACCAACAAGAATTTATTATATCAATTGATGAGTTTTAGAATGATGAGGCATTTTGTGACTTTTTAGGCCTTAGAGACAACATTTCATTGGGAGAACATAAATTAGGGTTTTTAATCACATTGGATCCTGAATCCTATTTTAGAGACTAGGTGAACACCCTTAGCCAAAATAAAAATAAAACATTGAGGTCCCAAAGTGAAAACCTCTTTGAGGTGCTTTTTGACCAGCGAAAAAGTAAAAATAAAGGTCAGTCTAGTGGTGAAAACATGTTTCAGGTCCCATTAGATGAGGGTGTTCATTCTATTTCAAATTTAGACTAGGAGACCACCAACAATGAACTTGCATATGGATTTGAGTTTAGTTTTGAGCAACAACAAGTGTTTGATCAAAATTTTCAAGAATTTTCAACTATTTTTGTCATATGGCTAGATCTCCCATTAAGGGACTCAGATTCATCATGCCTAGGAGAAGTTGAAGAGTCGGTCCTAATAGAGGACTATGGTCTACCCAATAGTTCAAGTCTTTACCTACTATCTTAGAAGATGGTTCAACCCTTCTAGTCAAGGATATAATAGAGGTAAACATTAGCACTCCATCGGACCCAAAATGGATAAGATTAGGCACGTCCCTCATTGAGGAATAACATGAAGTATTTACAGCTCTATTGAGAGAATTTGTAGATATTTTTGCATGGGCTTATTCTGACATGCTAGGTTTGGACCTTGCTTTGGTTTTACATCACCTTGTGGTAACTCTTGATGCCAAACTAGTTAAACAAAGGTTATGCAAGATGCATTCTCATATTTTTGTCCTAGTAAATAAAGAGTTGGAAAAAATATAGAAGCATGATGTATTTGATCCATTAACTACTTAGAAGGGAACTATAATGTTGTACCTATTAACAAAAACCCTAAAAGAATTAGAATTTGTATTGATTTATGAGACATAAAAAAATCTTTCCATAAAAATGACTTTCCATTGCCTAATATTGAAATGATCATCAACTCCACTGTGGGTTATGAGATGCTTTCACTCATAGATGGATTTTCAAGATACAACCAGATCAGAATAGCACCAGAAGATAAACATAAGATAACATTTACCACTCCATAGAGAACATTCTATTATTAGGTAATGTCATTTAGTCTTAAAAATAATAGAGATACATATCAAAGAGCCATGACTATAATATTTCATGATATGTGCATGATATTGTTGAATACTACGTTGATGACATACTAGGCAAATCAAAAACTAGGGCTGACCATCCAATAGTGCTACATAGAATATTTGAAAGACTACATGAGTATAAATTCCAAATGAATCTAGATAAATGTGTGTTTAGAGTAACATCAAGCAAACTACTTGGCTTTATCATGTCTCGTAGAGGCATTGAAGTCAATATGGCCAAGGTGCAAGCTATAACAGAGATGCCACCACCAACCAATTTGAATCAACTTTATAGTTTATAGGGCAAGATCTGGTCAATCCAATGCTTCATATCTCAGTTAATAGAAAAGTGTCATCCATTTACACATGTTATAAAAAAGGGAGTCATATTATACTGGGATGGTCACTGTCAAATAGCTTTCTAATAGCTAAAATATTACCTAGCAAACCCACCTGTGTTGTTAGCCCCTATACTAGGCAAACCATTTTTGTTGTACCTCTCGGCTACAAATAGTACTTTAGGGGCACTTTTAGCTCAAAATGATGACAATATAAAAGAGCATGCAATTTACTACATAAGTTATACATTGGTCACATATGAACATAACTATATGCTTATTGAAAAAGCATGTCTAGCCATGGTATTCATAGCTCAAAAATTGTGACACTATATATTGAACAATAAGACCATGGTCATTTCAAAAGTTGATCTGCTCAAGTATCTAGTATCTAAAAAATATTTACAAGGCAAAATGGCCAAGTGGATCATGCTTGTTAGTGATTTTGACATAGAGTATGGTAATCAAAAGGAAATTAAAGGATAGGTCTTTACATATCATCTTGATGAAGCACCCCTTAGAGCCACTCACATTCCAATTTCCTTATGAATCCATCATGACCATTATTGACATAAATCTTGAAGAGTAGTATTAGAAGCTTTATTTTGATGGATCATTTACTGCACATGGATCAGGTCAGGCCTCTTATTATTACACAATATGAGATCTAATTCCCAAGTCTTTTAGAATTAGTTTTCCTTGCACAAACAACATGGTTGAGTATGAAGCACTTGTTGCAAGAATTAGATAGGTAGTATAGTGGAACATAATTCATCTCAAGGTTTATGGTGATTCTTAGTTAATCATCAATTGGGTCACATACCATTTCCAAACTAAAGATGATAAACTGGTTCCATATAAGACCATGGTTGACACTCTCAAACAACATATTATCAACATTCTTTTTGAGCATATACCAAGGACAAGTAATAGAATTGCAGATGTTATGGCCACTATTGGATATTTGATTCAACAAATAAATGAAACTAGAGAGTATCAATTCCTTGTTGAGAACTTGGTCACACCAGCTCATGAACCTTCAACACTTGCAATGATTTGTGATATTGTTGGTCCTAATTCTATCTAGTATTTAGACCTTTGTAATTACCTCCATGACCAAGTTATACCACCTGATCTATCCTACAAACAAACCAAATACTTTATCCATCACTCCACTCATTATACTCTACTTGGATCAACCCTCTACCACCATAGTTTTTATAGAATTCTACTTCACTGTTTAACTTTGATAGAATTTATGCTAGCGTTATAGGAAGTACATGAAAGAGTATGTGGTGTCCACTCTAGTGGGGCAGTCTTATCCAAAAATCTTTTACTGGTTATTATTGGCCCATGATAGATGTAGATGAAACTCCATATGTAAATAAGTTTGACAAATGTCAATGACATGTTAATCTAATTCATGCCCTAGCCAAGACTCTGAAACCAATGTTGACACCATGGCCATTTTCTACCTGGGGACTTGACCTCATTGGGAAAATCAATCCTACATCTTGAGAAAACCATAAACATATCCTTACCACCACTGAATACTTCACTAAGTGGGTTGAAGATATACCCCTCACTTATGTGACTGGAAAGCAAATTTCCAAGTTCATTTTCAACCATCTCATCTAATACTATGATATCCCCTCCAACATTATATCTGATAATGGAGGATCATTCAATAATAAGGATGTTAATGATATATGTGATGAATACAACATCACACAACATTTCTCTATGGTATATTACCCTCAAGGTAATGGTCAGGTTGAGGCATCGAATAAAACAATCATTAACATTCTCAAAAAGATTGTTAATGATGTCAGTCATGATTGGTACCTTCAAATATTCCATTCCCTTTGGGCATACCATACAAATCATCATACCCCTATAGGAGCCACTCTATACTCACTCGTTTATGGTACAAAATCCATCCTTCTAATTGAGGTTGAGTTACCTTCACTACACATATATTTCAAATATTCCCTAAATTATCATAGATTATCGAGTAGCTCACTTGCAAGAGCTAGACCTACTTGATGAAAACTGCACAACTGCACTCAACAATATTTAGGCATATTAGAACTAACTCAAAGGCCACTATAATTGGCACATCAAGTATAAAACATTTGAACTTGGTGATCTTGTTCTTAAAGAAAACCAAAAGAATATCATGGCTAAGAATAAGCATAAGGGTAAATTCAAACCAAATTAGATAGGGCCTTTCATCATTACTGTAGATTATGTATCAAGAGCATACATGCTCATTACACCAAATGGAGATGAACTTCTTGAGTTGATGAATATTATTCATCTCAAGTGGTACTATTCTTAAGCACTATGGTGTATTGTCTATAAGGACCATTTCCATTATGACACTTTATCACTATTCTTCTTTGTATGAATGCCATTCTTATCATTCTTCTTAGCCTATTACTTATTTATTTACCATTCCATTCTATCAAACCAAGATCTTTTAAATTCTATTTACCTAGCTCGTTTGACCTTGGTTTCACCATTGGTTGCACATTTTTAGCACCAATGAATCTAATTAGTTCCAATAGTTGTTTCAAGCATTTCAGATAGAGATAGTATTTTGGAGTAGTATGACAGAAGTTTCAACATTTGCATCCTTCATGTGTTATTTTTTTCTTATCACTAGTCTTGCTACTAATTATAATTGCATATTGGAAAATTAATACCATTGATCTATGTTATTATGTCCTAGTTATAAATGCTTATTGGCAAATTAGGGGCAACATTTGGTTATTGAGCCTTGACATACCAACTTGCCATTTCTTATATCATACTATGCTTTTATATCAACTGTGCCTATTTTGTTTGAATAGATGGCTACACATATTAGAATCCTTTGCTATAGGGTAAAACTATAGTGACTTGGGGTCCTACTCTAGGACTATATAGGTTGCGCTCAATACTTGTTGAGGTCATCTCAGTCACCCTTTCTAGCCATGCCCTCACCATTTTGCAAGCAACCTAAGCCACGCTCTCACCATTTTATGAGCAACCTAAATAACACTCTCTCCATTTTGTGAGATTGAATTGTTTAGTGTCTAGTCATTCTCCTTTGAGTTAAAATACTTTAAAATTACAAAAATATTTATAAAAACATTTAGAAAAGACCAAGAACATTGACCACTTCCTTGCCTTAAGGATTATGAGAACCCTTAATATGTCACAAGAAAATCACTTGTTCCTTAGTTTCCCCATCTTTTTTGGCCCCTTTTATCTCACACACTTGTCATTTTGCAAGACCATTCCTATTCTGCTATTACATCCATTATGTTGTTTTATTAGTTATCATTTTCTTCCCATTTCCTGAGAGAACTACATTTAGCTTGAAGTTTTTGTTGGATATTATGTCCATGGAACTATGTAGGAAACATCCACTTGCCTAGTGCATATGGAGACAACTCATACACCCCCTTCCTTTTCTTCTATTCCCCCATTATATTAGTTTGTTAAGTTGTCATCTATTTTCTAAGGACAATGTTTGTATGGCTTAAATTAACCTATTTTTTTTTTGCTTATTTATTTGTTTGTGTGCCTGTTTTCTTGATTTTAGAACTATCGCCTTAATTCAGTTTATGTGCATTCATTAGGTGATTCCATTTCCACACTTACACTTGAATCCATCCATATTCATGTGTTTACATTGTCATCATGGTTTTTATCATTGGTACATTATTTTATATCGAGTATTAGATTTTGGGAGTCAGTCCTTATGCATATTTTAATGAAGTCCTCATGATGTTATACCATGATGCCTACTGACATGTGCTACAAAAAACCTTAGCTTCAAGAGGTCTATTTAGCAATGGTGGCATAGACATTCTTCAGCACCAACATCCTGATTCAATCCCAATCATGTCCCAAATAGAGTAATTACACAATGAAATAATTTCAACCTTTGTTAGTTCAGATGAGCATCTCCCTACTAATAGGTTGTTATGATTCATCTTTATCCTCTACATCTGATTACCATCATCAATCAACCAATCAATCATATTTTCCATAATCGAGGTCTAATGATTATAATCACATATGAGTAAATCATTGCACACTATCCCACATGTATTTCTCAATGATTATAACTGCCTTTTGGGCAAATTATTATGTTATCACCACTTTACTTTTTCTTCCCACACACGGGCATTTTGCTATCTTATTTGTCTATTCTAATTGGTACATCACCATCTTCTCAATGATTATAACCACCTTTGGTTAAATCATTGTGTTTCTATGCCACATTACCACTATTAGGGTACAATGCTTATAACTTCTTTTGGGCAAACCATTGTACACTATCCCACTTGCATTCTCAGTGATTTTGACTAATTTTTCAATATCATTATGTTTTCCTCCCATCATCTTCATTTTCTTTGGTCCCCTCATTTCTATTCTTTATTTTGAGGGATCATTTGCTGACCTTCCCTTATGCCAATTGTTCCTTCGAGGGGGAATCATATAGTTAATTCATCATCATTATAATTATAAGCATATAGAACCTTTTCACTCTTTTAGGAGACATTATTGTGCTTATATCTTGTAATGCCTTCCCAAATAGGGGCAAAATGTAGACACCTAAATCTAGCCACCATTGACCATTAATTAAAGTTTTGACTAATTTCCACCAAAATGCATAATTTGGCCTAAAAACACTAAAACACATTAAAATATTTGAAATTGATATATTCAAGTGCCTATTTTGGCCAAGAGTGTCATTAAATAGGGAAATGTAATTTATGGGCTAGCTAACTTTGATCAAATCATTTCGAGTCAAAATGCTAATTTTGCACCTGAGTGCTCTAGATTGCTCTTTTATATCAAATATTTTACACAAGACCTATGCCTTTATTATTTGGTGTTGGAAACATCCTAAATGGGATAATGGATCCAATGCATCTAACATCACATCCTAATTCTAATCCAGTCAAATTTTAGACTAATAACAAGGCATTCTAATCAATTTGAGTAATTTTTGCACAAAATGCTTAATCATACTTAAGAGCTAATTAAACCAAATTAGGGCCTAATTAAGAATTCCATGGAAATTTTTTGAATACTTATTTTTAGAAATGAATATTGAATATCTGCATCGTTAGGTGACCTCATTTCTTGGGAAGACATCCCTAGGCCATAAATGCCATAAATATCTAAATCAAGCCACCCTATGCCTCATCAATGCCTCCCATGCCTCTTAAATGCCCCTCTATCCCAAATATTTATGAGCCTAGTTATGATTTTTAATTACACAATTGGATTAATCCTTATCCACACATCTCAATCTTGAGATGGATAGTTTAGGTTGATTCTAGCCATTTTATAAAATCTATAAATATGAGGCCTTGCCACATGAATTTTAAGATCTCATATGCCAAAATTATAATTCTGAATTGATTCTAAAGCTTCATGCAAATTAGTTTTATAATGCCCAAATATTGAGCCAAGCCAAATCCACACAAGGTGCCAAGGAGAGATGGAGGTAGCCAAGCTTCCATTTATGCAGACTTCATGAGCACAAAGTCAAGCAAGCCACTACAACAAGCATTTTGGAACATCCAAGGAAGGTTAAAGAAGGTTTTCTTTTGTATTTTAGTTGTGCTTTCCATTTTTTTTTGGTTAACTAAGCTCCCCATAGTAACTAGGCTTACAGATGTTTGCTAATTAGTGTGTTTTTGTCAATTTGTTTTTCATTTTGGGACTAACACAATACTAATCACCTCTCTTGAGTCAAATTCCTAGTTCATAACTAGCTCAAGAAAAATACACTTCAGTCAACTTATCCATTTGATAACTAAGGTTAACCAAGTACCTACTATATTTTACACAAACCCAATAGATGCCATCCTCTTTATCATTCAACATGACTTTCTTGGAATACAAATAGTTAGAAATGGCTTTGACCTGATCAGGATAAATTGGCATATCCGTCAAGATTTTCCACTGCCAACAAGCTAATCTTTGGCAAGACCAAAACTCAATATAGTCAACTAACTTATGACCCCATAGCTCCTGAAGAGTCACTCATGCCTCAGGGACTTGAAGGATCTCACCCAATGGTTTATGTCCATTCTAAGAATCAAACTAGAAATCTACTCTCATCCTATTGTTAATTGTTGAAGAAACGTGATTAGTAATAATCAACTTAAAATTCAGTAGAAAATTCCATATATGTGAACCCTTATGTGGATTAGCAATAGATACCATACTCAAAGGGTCATCAGACCCAATATATTTTTCTCTAAGGAGTCTACTCCACAATGCCCTTGGTTTTTTAAGCATATACCAAACCAATTTATCACCCAAAGCTAAAGTATGAAGATGAAGATTTTTTATTCCAATACCCCCCATCATTTTTTATTTAGAAACTTGCTCCCATTTTAGAAGAGGAATTTTAATAGAATTTGATGCACCTTGGCATAGAAATTCCTTCATGATTTTATTGATTTTGTTAGCTACATTGTAGGGAGGATGTAAGCTAGAGAATAATTAAGTAGGAAGACTAGATATAACTGATTTGATCGAAGTGATCCTTCCTACCAACATCAACCAACACCCTTGTTAGGATGCCAATCAAGATTTGAATTTTTTGATTAGACCATCCCATAAACTTGATTTACCTGCTCCTTAAAAAAGTGGAATGCCCTGGTATTTACAGGAAAACTTCTTGATTTTGAAGCCAAGTACCCCAACAATATCCCTGTATTCAACCTCATTATAGTCAATGAATAAAATTTCTGATTTACCTTCATTGACCTTCTGACCTGATGCTAGCACATAGTTATTTAGGATTGCCTTGAATTCTCAAGCCTCAATAACAAAAGCAACTCCAAAAATAAAAGTATCATCAGCAAATTGACGGTGAGACAAACTATCAATATTGTCCACCACTTTTAAAACATAGACCTTCTTGAGATCTTTATCTTGAACAATCACCTGACCCAAAACTTTATCCATTAAGATGAATAAAAATGGAGACAAGGGGTTTCCCTTATGCAAGTCCATAGAAACTTAGAATAAATTGGTTGGGATCCCATTGATCAAAACTAAAAACTCAGGACTAGCAATACAATTGAAAATCCAATTACACCAATCTTTGGAAAAGCCAAAAATTTTAAGGACTTTGATAATAAAGTACCAATTAACCCTATCATAGGCTTTGATAATATCTAATTTGAGAGGCATATCTTTTTGGTGATTGTGTGTGTGTGAGAGAGAGAGAGTGAATTATTTCATGAGCAATAATAATACCTTATTGGATATTCCTCCCTACCACAAAACCTACCTATACATGATAAATGAAAGAGTTTAAAACCAACTTGATCCAATTGGCCATAGATTCAAAGATGATTTTATACACCAAATTACAAAGGGAGATAGGACATAAATCACTGAAACTCACTTGAGACTCTACTTTTGGAAATAGGGAAATGAAAGTAACATTTAAATCTGGAGTCACTTTCCTAAGATAGCATGATTATTCCACCATATTCAACACATCAACCCCCATAATTTCCCAAAATGATTGAAAAAAAGTTGGAAAATCATCAGGACCGAGGCTTTATATTTATCCATCAAAAATATTACTAAGCAAAATTCCTCTAGATTGAAAGGAACCATTAACTAAGCATTCTACCTATCTAAAACCAACTTAGGAATAAACCCCAAATTCAAATTTTGAGCTTATAGATTGGATTTATCTTCTCCATAAATTAATTGATTTAAAAAGAAATTGATTTAATTCTAATCTCTTTTTGGGAAGTCAACAAAATACTATTGATGGATATAATACTGGAAATCTATTTTGTTGATCTTTTAGCGCTTATTATGTTATGAAAAAAAATTGAATTTTTATCCCCTACTTACAAACAATTCACTTTGGACTTTTGTTTCTTGTGAATTAATTCACAAAGAAGGATTTCCTCATATTGTTGCATAAGCTTCTTTTTTGAGATGTAAGCCACCACATCCATAAACCTTTCATGACATAATCATTCAAAGATAACAAATCAACTTCATTCTTCACCTTTTCTTGGAAAATATTTTTAAAAACTTTTGCATTCCACCTCTTAAGACAAGATTTGATGATTTGAAACAATGATGGCTCACACAACCATATTAACTCAAATTTGAAGGGACAACATTCTGGAGGATAATCCCTGAGAATATTGAGAACAATCAAAAAATAATCTGAGCCAGATGCGCCAAGCACCAAACTCTCCACTAAAAAATCACTAAGTAACCAATTTAGATTGATTAAAAATATGTCAAGTCTCTCTAAAATATTATCCAACCCCACTCTTCTATTATTCTAAGAAAATAAGCTTGCTTTAGGAAGCACATCCTCTAGTTCATTATTTTACACAAAATTGCAAAAACCCATCTAGGAGGGATAAGGAGACATCACCCCTCCCAGCTTATATTGATATTAGAGAATGGCATTAAAACCACCATTGATAAGAATATTTTTCTCAGGAAACCTCAACATTGTATCAGATAAAACCTATCAAAGTTGCCTCTTCTGGCTAATATCATTAGAACCATAAATATCAAAAAATAAGAAATTTACATCCAAGGAAAAACTAGAGAACCTGCATAGTTAGCACCAATACATTAGTCATCAAAGGAGACCATCAAATTACCAAGCCATTGGAGGCCCTAACTGCTTCCACAAAAAGACTGTTCCATCTAGCCTAGCTTATTTTCATCAAAATCTCTGCTTCTTGAAAATTTAATTTAGTTTCTTGAAATAACAAAACATCAAGATTTTAGCCAACAATAGATGTTTCACTACCTATCTCTTATTAGGGGAATTTAGGCACCTAACATTCCAAGAACAGAGCTTCATTGACCCAGTGGGGGGAATTCCATCTCTCACTTTCTAGACTCCACAAAATGAAGCAAAGTACCCTTCCTACCACCTAAAATCTCCCCCTCCATCTAAAATTTTAACTGATTTCCTACCCCTTCTCTTTTTAGGTCCCTAATTAATATGGGTTAAAGATAAATTAACTTGAAATATGGAGAGCACTTCCCATGATTTAAATTCTTCATCTGTTTCTAATTCCTCCTTCTCTTCTAAAGCATTACCTTCATCTTCTTCTAATCTCAGGATTGGCTCTTCTAGACCTTCATCTTTGAAGTTTATACTTGCATAATATTATCTTGAGAGGATTTAAATAGGGATTTGAGTGATTTAGATTCATGTTCTTCAAACTCATAGCCTTTGATTAAAGAAGCTAGAGACAAAACACTACCATTATCTAGTTTCTGAAGAAAAGACAGAGTGTTTTTTATGTTCTTGTTAAGATCAATCTCAGTAGGCTAATTAGAACAATCAAGAGAATCGTGAATGAGATTTATTTCTAATTCATTTTTATTTGAAAAATCCTCTATGGAACCTTTCTCCACCTCTGCTTAGGAAGGACCATTTTACAACACTTCCTCAAACTTATTTTTACACACTAACATTTTCTTCCATACTAGCTGGACTGCTAAATGAGCATGAGGTAGAGCTTATTTTTTAAGAGAATTATTTTTTTGGGTGTGTCCTAGATGGTGACATCAAAAGCAAAGGAAAGGGATTTTATCAATATCCACTTGTTGACTCCAAACCCTACCTAGGGAATTGATCAATTTTTTTTTAGAATATCCTTATCCAAGTCCATCAAAACCCTAACTCTGGCATAAAAAATAGAACACCTTATTTCAAGATAGGTTCAAATTCAATGGAAGAGCCCAACATATTACCCAAATATTTTAGGCAATCCAATCCCTAGTATTCAATGGGAAGACCAGAAAATGAATCTAGTCTAGAAACAACCCTTATTTTTCTACCAAGGGATCAAAATTAGGGCTCCATTTTTGTAACCATAAATCTGATCCCCTTAAAGACCATTAGGGTTTAAGCAAAATAAGATCATGAGCTGAACCTGAGGTGAAAGTAACCATAAATAATCATTTTGGGAGAAAATAAATCTTCCCATCCTTCCCGTAATTTAATGAAACCCATTCTTCCACTGCACTTAACATTGACCGTTTTTTGACACATTTACAAATTAGGGAATTTTTGGATAATATATGCAATTTACTAGCAAAAGGCTCTAAATTCCATTCCAATTCCACTGATTTCCTAATTCAAACTCCATCAACTAAAGACACCTTGAGCTATTCCTCCAAGGGCTAAGAGTGGACCAAATTTTCTTCTACTAAACCATTTGTGTGGCCTCTAATTGGAAAGACATTTTCTCCTATCACTACTCGCTTACCTACTTCTAAATCCTCCTTCTCAATAGAAAAGCTTTGATAAGTTCTATCCTTGCCTCCTAATTCTTTCTCCATGATTGGACTATCAAAACTAACTTCAAAACTCAACAGCTCTTGAGTTTCATAAATTTCATCTTCCACCTGTCGTGCCTACCCTTTCCTACCTCTGACACTACCTCCAAATGCAAGGATTTTACCCTTCTTACCATTATTTCCTCAAGAAGGACCCTGTTACAAGTCCCTTGCTTGCATCATTACATATAATATAATTCTTATTATCTACATTATAAGTAAATAATATAATAATAAAAGTAAAAATATAATTAATAGTGTGTGTGTGTGTGTGTGTGTGTGTGTGTGTGTGTGTGTGTGTGTGTGTGTGTGTGTGTGTGTGTGTGTGTGTGTGTGTGTGTGTGTGTGTGTGTGTTTTGTGAAATTTAGGTCCCACATCATGTAACTATAGCTTAAACTCACTGATGATCCCATTCCTTCAAATACATTGAATCACATATAGGTATGTATAGTTAGAAACAAGTCACAAAAGCACAATAATAGTTTAATCACTTACAAAAAAGAGTAAATTCACAATAATATATTGAGGGAAAACCTCCATATTCCTTATAGAAAGAAATAAAAAACACAACAATAATAAGATAAATCTCCACATTTTTTAAAATTAAAGTAATATTAATTTAAACACATAAAAATCTTTTTAGATTTTAAATGTCCAAAATAAAATTAGTGACATGAAACAATCATATTCTATTAAAGAATATTTTTTTATAATAATTATGTGGTTCTTACATGGTTTGATGCACCCTTTCACTTACAATAACCAATGACTTGCTCATCTCCCTTATAACAATTTACTTGGAAAAACTTAGTCCTAAGTTTAAATAAATTAGTGATTGGTGGCACCCAATATTTGAAAACACTAACTTAAAAAATAGTTCAAGATATCAAGAGTTAAAAGATTACATATATTTGATACTTTTGAAGATATTTATATGTTGAATTTAGGATAGTCAATTGGAATATGATGTTTGATGCTTTGTCTCTTAAAAACTTAATTTTAAGGGTTAAAATTGTCTGAAACAATTCAGAGATGTGAAAACAAATAAGTCTCCAATAACATTTACTAATCTATTTATTTGATATATATTCTTATTCAAGAACAATTTATTAAGAAATAAAAAAAAAGAGCTCAGATACTTTTCTCTAATCTTAATGAATTTGAAACATTGATTAAAAAAATTACACGATTTTAATTAGAATTTTTTATTTTATTTATTGTACTATGAAAAATATCTATCTAATAAAAATTATCTCTTTAATAAATAGAGCTTAGTAAAATCTTTAATATTTAACGAAAAGTGAAAGAGAGAAAATAAAAATAAAAAATCCACAAGCTTAAAAAATGGATCCCTTTTTAAGTGAAGGGTCAAAATATTAATTTATAGTACACAAAAATGTGTTTTATGAATCATAAAGCGTTTAAAATACCTTAAGACTTGCAAAGTTGATTCCCTATACCGATAGATTGGAAAGCACATCAAAGATTTTTAAAATTGACCACATTCATATTTAATTTAAGTTAAGTTAGATATTAATATTCACAAGAAATTAAGAATCACTAATGGGATTGAAGAACATATTACATGAATCTAGTATAATAAAACACTACTTAAAACATCTCTAAAAAATAAAAAAGAGATAAAAATAATGAGAAATAACGATCCTACTATTTAAAGATCTTATATCTTCAAACCAACAAAATATTAACTAGTGAAAAATTAATAATCTAAATTAACTGATAAATAATTAATGATCTAAATTAACTGATGAATAATTAACGATGTAAGTAATTAATGTCTCATCCCATGGGATGTTGTGTTTGCTCTACCACCACCAAATTCCACTTCCATATTAATTGCTACTTAGGCCCATACTGATGTGATTGATGAGTATTTTTTCATTGATCCAAGTGTAAAACAAATTATATGGTCACAAACTAGGCCTAATTCTACATACATTAAAGAAATCATTTTATTGAGGTAGTTAGAGGGCCACACGATCGGCTATCCATTTTTTGTCAATTTTATTGAAAAATTAATAAAAAAACTATTCACTAAAAAAATATAGGTCACAAACTATAATATATTATTTAAATATTTGCCAAAGGGTTTCAAACAATATTAAATTGTGCTAAAAAAATGGTGGGTAGCACAACCATCTATCTACTTTATTTTCTTAAAAAAATATGAGTTCCTCTTCAAATTTTAAATGTTTTACCTAGTTATGCTTAACCATTTTTCAAATAAAATACTATTTTGTAAACTAGACTCAAAATTCTACAATTTATATTCTTATACCATATTCAAATATTGAGTGTAGCCATCTCTAATTATCTACAAAAGTTCAGATTTCTAAAATTTTAGGAAAATCATGTCCATGGGTAGGCCCTTTTTTGTCCCCTAACTTTGTGAACTTACCCACCACGGTAAATATAAATAATTTTAAGTTTGGTATGTAGGCTGAAAGTTTTAAGTACTATAGCTCCAAAAAAATTCAAAATCCAATTATTAACGCATAAGGATAAAGTTCCTTTCAAATTGTTTGATAAAATCAAGTGTAACACCTTCAGAGTGATTCCAAATGATCTTAAATTTGGTGTATATGTTTTAAGTGTTAGGTTTTGACTTCAAAAAATTTCATTGCATAATTCTTATCACATTTGAAGAACCATTTCTGATAAGTGTCTATGAATTAATAGTCCACATAGGCTGATTGAAGTAAGAAAAAGATCTCTACACTTTTCCTATGACAAAGGAATACTTTTACAACATCAATATAACATGTTAACAAGCCAAAAAAAATACCACAACCAAAAAACCCAAACAAACACACCACACTCTATTTTTGGTTGATGCAAGATTTCACGAACCCTTGGATATTCTTGCATTAAAGGTTAAGTGCTTACACCTTGGATTCATTATTAGTACCATCAAAAAGTTTGAGAGAGGCTACCCTAATCAGAGAAACAACATAATACATTATGATGCAACCTTCCCTTAAGGCATCGAGATTTCCCTTTGCTACCTCATCAAAGTCCATATTGAAAAAACTAAAGGGTAAGGGGTACCAGTCCAAGTTTTTCACCTTATTAGACGTCTTCAAGGATAAGCTTGGTCCATTAATAGGATACAAGTGTGTGTGTGTGTGTGTTATTTTATATTATAACATAATTGTAATATAATCTAATATATATTATAATTTATAAAATTATTATTAATATAATTTTATATTTTATTAAAATATAATATTAGATTAAATAGTACAGTATAATTATTATTTTTATTTATTTTAGGGTTAATGGAACCCCTGCCCAAAAATGCATACCAAAAAAAGAATAGGTTTGGTTTAGGGATAGAAATCTGAAAGGCATGTGACCAAAGACCAAAATGACCAAAAAATATAAGTATTATATTATTTAATATGAATAGTTACAGAGAACCATAGATATAATGAAAAAGACTCTTACATAGCCTTTTTGATAGATTAACTACCAATCACCAAAAAACAAACTAAAACATTTTCATTCCAAGACTACCACCTGATTATCATCCCAATTGGCATGCAATATTTCACATCCAAGATTTGATTTACCAAATATGATAGTTGTACTTGAGACTAAACCAACACTTCACCTTGTTGCACTCCTTTTTCCTCACTGTGACTCTCACCTTCACTTTCCCAAAATCCATGCACTGCATAGGATGAGTTGGATGATTAAACAACCCATGACATCTTCTTTATAAACCATTGAGGATCTAAAAACTTCCCTATGTAAAAGTCACAAAGGATAAATTTAATAGATACCACTTGCTCATGCGAATACTAAGCTACTCTCCACATTTATTATTCTGGTAGGAAACCTCATAGACTCGATAGCTTAGGTAGTACCACCTTTTTCTCCAAGACCTCATCCTCTTTATCTAAATAATTTATCTAGTTATTCCATAAAGGTGAGGATTTTGGTAAACCACTCTTTCAGGATATTAAAGATAAAAAATAGGATGTAACCTAGACTATCCTTACTAAAAAATGGAAACTCTGAGAAAGGTCTAAAATCTACCAACTCTAACTTAGAAAGAAGATTAAGCCTATTTTTAGGTCTGTTGAAAAACTCACCTAGATCCTTCCCAAACCTCTGTCATAGACCAATAGAAGAATATTGGTGGTGAAAAGAGCAGGCATTTTTGAATTAACTCTCCAACATATTCTATGACTAATGTCCTCCACCCCAAAAATACACACTACATCATCCACCATATCCATTGAATGAGTCCAAAAAATGTGTTGCATTCTACATGAGGATATGAACCCTAGGAAGCCCATCTCCCATTTAGGGTTACTCCCAAACACAAGTGGCCAAACTATCAATTTAACCAAGGCCTTCTCCATAGTTAATCCTATCACCACAACTTACCTATTTTGAGTCAAGATATCCTAAAAAATGTGTAAATTCCAAAGCCTACCACCATTAATAAAGCTTATAAGGGATAAAACTAGGTTTCCCATGCCATTAGAATTGAGAACTGATTACCATGCCATGACATAAAAGCCATCATCATTAGATAACATCCACCTAATCAACATACCATTTATCATAAATGCTAATCATTATATCTCAATATGCAATATTACATTAATATCAAGTCACCCTTATTTATAATAGTCAATACTCATCCATTCCACTTCATCAATTCCAGCATTGGCTAGAAAGTTTGCTACCACATTCACCTCATGGAAGTAATTCTTCCCTTTCCAATCCTAAAAAAGTGGAGAAGCTCTCAAGCTTTAACCTAGATATTATTTAGATAACAAGATTTGGCTCTCTGATTCAAAAGGCATGAATCACCACTTTAGAGTCCCCTTAGATAATCATGGTATCTATGACACATTCCATTAATAATTCTAGGTTCATAATCATAGCTTGATCCTTTACTTCATTATTGGTACCATCCATGAGTTTGATCGCGAAAACTCTGATCAAAAAACTATTGTAGTCTTTTAACACACACCCAATGATAGAATCCCTAGGATTGCCCCTACAAGCTCCATCAAAATTGAGTTTAAACCAACCTGGAGGGAGAGGCTCCCAACTAACTTTACATCTCAATTTTATACTTTTTGACTTGTTTATAATTGACCCATTAATGAGGGATAATTTTATAAATTTCCATATGCCACTCATTCTTAGATCCCAACTAGAGATAAGACCCTTTTTCATTTAGCTTGAGCTAAAACAACTTCTAAAATGAAATTTTCAATCTCATGAAGAACCCTGAATAATGTCTTTTATTTATTTTTAGAGATACTCTATTTTATTTCCTTCCAAATAGACCAAATAAGGATTACAAGACTGAATCACCACATACTATAAAGAGAGTGATTGACATCTCCCAAAGGATAAGACTCAAATATTTTTTTTATAGTGGGGCTAAGCCTATAACCAATCAAACTTACCATAAATCCAAGACCAATACCACCTTGCAAATGAAAAATTAAACAATAAATGATCTACATATTCCTCCTCTTTATTACACATACAACATTTATAAGACCCTAAAAGCCCATTTTATGCAGCCTATCTTGAGTCAGGATCCTATTTTGAACTGCCATCCATGCAAAGGCCCCATCTTTCTAAAGACCCTCCTTACCCCAATATAACTTACTAGCCCAAGAAAAATACACTTCAGTCAACTTAGCCATTTGATAACCAAGGTTAACCAAGTACCTACTAGATTTTACACCAACCCAGTGGAGGCCATCCTATTTATCATTCAACATGACTTTCTTGGAAGACAAATATTTAGAAATGGCCCTGACCTGATTAGGAGAAATCAACATATCCATCAATCTTTTCCATTGCCAACAAGCTAATCTTTGGCAAGACTAAAACTTAATATAGTCAACTAACTTATGACCCACAGCTCTTGAAGAGTCACTCATGCCTCAGGGGCTTCAAGGATCTCATCTAATGGCTTATGTCCATTCTAAGAATTAAACCAAAAATCTACTCTCATCTTATTGTTAATAGTCGAAGACATGTGATTAGTAATAATCAACTTATAATTCATTAGAAAATTCCATATATGTGAACCCTTAGGTGGATTAGCAATAGATACCCTACTCAAAGGGTCATCTGACCCAAGATTTTTAGCTCTAAGGAGTCTACTCCACAATGCCCTTGGTTGTTCAAGCATTTACCAAACCAATTTATCACCCAAAGCCAAATTATGAAGATGCAAATTTTTAATTCCAACATTCCCCATCTTTTTTTGTTTAGAAACTTGCTTTCATTTTAGAAGAGTAATTTTACTAGAGTTTGATGCTCCTTGCCAGAGAAATTCCTTCATGATTTTATTGGTTTTGTTAACTACATTATAGGGAGGATGTAAGATAGAGAAGTAGTAAGTAAGAAGAGTACATAAAAATGATTTGATCAAAGTGATCTTTCCTACCAATGTCAACTAACACCCTTGATAGGATGCCAATCAAGATTTGAAGTTTTTTATTAGACCATCCCATAAACTTGATTTACCTACTCCTAAAAAATTGGAATGCCCTGGTACTCAGGAACTTCCTAATTCTGAAGCCAATCACTGCAACAATATCCCTTTACTTAGCCTCATTACAGTTGATGAATAAAGTTTCTTATTTATCTTCATTGACCTTCTGACTTGATGTTAGATCATAGTTTTTTATGATTGCCTTGAATTCTTGAGCCTCAATCATAGAATCAACTCCAAAAATAAAAGTATCATCAACAAATTCATGGTGAGGCAAACTTTTAATATTGTCCACCACTTTTAGACCAGACACCCTCTTAAAATATTTAGCTTAAACAACACCTGACCCAAGATGAATAGAAATGAAGATAAGGGGGTTCCCTTATGCAAATCCATATAAACTTTGAAGAAACTAGTTTGGCTCCCATTGATCAAAACTAAAAACTTAGGACTAGCAATACAATTGAAAATACAATCACACCAATCTTTGGAAAAGACAAAATTTTCAAGGACTTTCATAAGAAATTACCAATTAACCCTATCATAGGCTTTGACAATATCCAATTTGAGAGGCATATCTTTCTAGTGATTGTGAGAGAGGGAAAGTGAATGATTTCATGAGCAACAATAATACCTTATTGGATATTCCTCCTCAGCACAAAACTTGCCTATACATGAGAAACGAGAGATTCTAAAAACAACTCGATCCAATTGGCCATAGATTCAAGGATGATTTTATAAAACAAATTATAAAGGGAGAAAGGACATAAATAACTGAAACTCACCTCAGAATCCACTTTTGGAAATAGGGAAATGAAAGTAACATTCCAATATGGAGCCACTTTCCTAAGACAACATGATTCTTCCACCATGTTTAACACATAAACCCCCACAATTTCTAAAAAGGATTGAAAATAAATTGTTGGAAAACCATCAAGACCTGAGGATTTATATTTATCCATCGAAAAGACTACTAAGTAGAATTCCTCTAGATTGAAAGGATCCATCAATTAAGATTTTTCCTATCTGAAACTAGCTTAGGAATAAACACCAAATTCAGATTTTGAGCTTCTAGATTTTATGTCTCTTCTACAAAAAGTAATTGATTGAAAAAGAAATCACTTTAGTTCTAATCTCTTCTTAGGAAGTCAACAAAACACTGTTGTTGGATTTGATACTAGAAATCTGAGTTGTTGATCTTTTAGCCCTTACTAAGTTATGAAAAAAAGCCAAATTTTAATCCCTTGCTTACAACCAATTCACTTTGGACTTTTGTTTCTAGTGAATTAATTCACAAAGAAGGATTTTCTCATAATCTTGCATAAACTTATTTTTTGAGGCGTAAGCCACCACATCCATACCCCTTTCATGACATAATCATTCAAAGATAACAAATCAACTTCAATCTTCACCTTTTCTTGCAAAATATTTTAAAAAACTTTAGCATTCCACCTTTTAAGACAACCTTTGATGAATTGTAGTTTCTTAGTCACTTTATACATGAGAGAACCAGAGGAAGTGGGACAAATCTAACCACCAATTCTTCATGATTTGAAATAATGATGTTCATGCAACCATATTAACTCAAATTTGAAGGGACAACATTTTGGAAGATAATCCTTGAGAATATTGAGAACAATAAGAAAATAATTTGAGCCAGATGTGCCAAGCACCAAACTCTCCACCACACAATCACTAAGTAACCAATTCAGCTTGATTAAAAAACTATCAAGTCTCTTTGAAATATTATCCAAACCCACTCTTCTATTATTCCAAGAAAACCAACTTGATTTAGGAAGCACATCCACCAGTTCATTATTCTATACAAAATTTCAAAAATCCATCTGAGAGGGACAAGGAGACATCACCCCTCCCAACATATATTGATATTAGAGAATGGCATTAAAATCACCACTGAGAAGAATATTTTCCTCAAAAAACCTCAACATTGTATTAGATAATACCTTTCAAAGTTGCCTCTTCTAGCTAATATCATTAGGACCATAAATATTGAAAAACAAGAAATTTACATCTAAGGAAAAACTAGAGAACCTACACAGTTACCACTAAGGACCTAAATCTACCAGCACTACATTAGTCATTGAAGGAGACAAAAAAAATTTAGGCCACTGGAGGCCCCAACTACTTCCATAAAAATATTGTTCCATCTAGCCTAGCTTGTTTTCATAAAAATTTATGCTTTCTAAAAATTCAATTTAGTTTCCTAAAATAAGAAAACATCAAGTTTTTTAGCCAACATGAGACGTTTCACTACCCATCTATTATTAGGGGCATTCAAGGCCCTAAAATTCCAAGAAAGGATCTTCATTGACCCAATGGGGGGGGGAATTCCATCTCCCACTTTCCAGACTCCATAAAATGAAACAAAGTACCCTGTCTACCACCTAAAATCTTCCCCTCCAGTTAATCTTTAACTGATTTCCTACCACTTCTCTTTTTAGGTCCCCTATTAAGATGGGTTAAATAGTACTAAACTTGAGATATGGAGAGTACTTCCCATGATTTCAATTCTTCTTCTGATTCTAATTCCTCCTTTTTTGAAGCACTACCTTCAGCTTCTCCTAATCTTAGGACTGGATCTTCTAGCCCTTCTTCCTTTGAAGCTGATACTTGAATCATATTGTCTTGAGAGGATTTCAACAAAGATTTGAGTGACTTAGATTCATGTTCTATAAACTCATATCCTTTGATTAAATAAGCCAAAGATAAAGCACTATCATTATCTAGTTTCTCAAGTAGAGACTAAGTGTTTTTGATGTTCTTATTAATATCAATCTCAATAAGATACTTAGAATAATCAAGATAATCATGAATGAGCTTTAATTCCCATTCATTTTGATTATAAAAAACCTCTATAGAACCTTTATCCACCTTTTCCTAGGAAGGACCTTTTTCCAACACTTCCTCAAACTTATTTTTACACACCAACATTTTCTTCCATACCGGCTAGACTGCTAAATGAGTGTGAGGTAGAGCTTAATTTTTAAGAGAATTTTTTTTTGGGTGTGTCATGGATGGCAACATCAAAATTAATGGAAAGTGATTTTATCAATATCCACTTGCTAACTCCAAACCTTACCCAGGGACTTGATCAATTTTTTTCTAGAATATCCTTATCGAAGTCCATCAAAACCCTAACTCTATCATAAGAAACTAGAATGACTTCTTCCAAGATAGGGTCAACTTCAATGAAAGATCCCAACATATTACCTAGAGATTTTAGGCAATCTAATCCCTATTATTCAATGGGAAGACCATAAAACAAATCTAAACTAGAAACTACCCTTATTTTTCTACAAAGGGATCAAAATTAGGGTTTCATTTTTGTAACCATAAACCTAATCCCCTTAAAGAGCAGTAATGTTTAAGCAAGATCAGATCACGATTTGAACCTGAGCTGAAAGTAACCATAAAGAAGCCCTTTGGGAGAAAATAAATCTTCCCCTCCTTCCCTCAATTTAATGAAACCCATTCTTCCACTTCACCTAACATCGGCCATTTTTTGACACATTTACAAATTAGGGAATTTTTAGATAACATCTGTAAGTTACTAGCAAAAGGCTCTGAATTCCATTCCAATTTCACTAATTTCCTAATTTGAACTCCATCAACTGAAGACACCTTGAGTTGTTCCTCCAAGGTGTAAGAGTAGACCAAATTTTTTTCTTCTAGACCATTTGTGCAGCTTCTAATTGGAAAGGCATTTTCTCATGTCACCACTCACTTACCTACTTTTAAATCCTCCTTCTCAAGAGAAAAGATTTAGCAAGTTCTAGCCCTGCCTCCTAATTCCCGCTCCATGATCGGACTACCAAAATTATCTTCAAAACCCAACTCTTGAGTTTCATAAATTTCATCTTCCACCTATCGTGCCTACCCTTTCTTGCCTCTAACACCACCTCCAAATGCTAGGATTTTACCCTTCCTAGCATTATTTCCTCGAGAAAGACCCTTTTCTAACTCCCTCACATGCATCATTCCATATAATATAATAATCATTATTATCTATATTATAATTAAATAATATAATAATAAAAGTAAAAATATTATTAATAATGTGTGTGTGTGGGGGGGGGGGGGGGGGTGGGTGTGTGTGTTGTGAAATTTAGGTCCCACTATAGCTTAATCTCACTAATGATCCCACTCCTTAAAATACATTGAATAACATATACGTATGTATGGTTAAAAACAAATCACACAACTAAAATAATAGTTTAATCATTTACAAATAAGAGTAAATTCACAATCCTTCATATTCCTTATAGAAAGAAAGTAAAAACACAACAATAAGAAAAATCTCCATCTTTTTTTAAATTAAAGTAATATTAATTTAAACACATATTTTTAGATTTTAAATACCCAAAATAAAATTAGTGACATGCAACAATCATATTCTATTAAAGAATATTTTTATAATAATTATGTGGTACTTACGTGGTTATATGCATCCCTTCACTTACAATAACCAATGACTTACTCATCTCCCTTATAACAATTTACTTGGAAAAACTTAATCCTAAGTCTAAATAAATTAGTGATTGGTGGCTCCCAATATTTGAAAACACTAACTTAACAATTAGTTCAAGCTATCAAGAGTTAAAAGATTGCATATATTTGATACTTTTGAAAATATTTATATGTTGAACTTAGGATAGTCAAGTGGAATATGATGTTTGATGTTTTAACTCCTAATAACTTAATTTTAAGGGTTAAGGAATATGACGTTTGATGCTTTGACTCTTAAAAACTTAATTTTAAGGGTTAGTATTGTTTGAAACAATTCAAAGATGTGAAAATGAATGTCTTTTATAATATTTATTACTTTATTTATTTAATATATATTATTATTCAAGAGTAATTTATTAAGAAATAAAAAAATAGAGCTCATATACTTTTCTCTAACCTTAATAAATCTGAAACATTGATTTAAAAAAATTACACGATTTTAATTAAAAAATTTATTTTATTTATTGGATTATGAAAGATATCTATCTAATAAAAATTATTTCTTTAATAAATAGAGCTTAGTAAGATCCTTAATATTTAATGAAAAGTGAAAGAGAAAAAACACAAATAAAAACTCCACAAGCTTAAAAAATGGATCCCTTTTTAAGTGAAGGGTCAAAATATTAATTTATAATACACAAAAATATGTTTTAGACAAATGTGTTTTATGAATCATAAGACTTTTAAAATATCTTAAGATTTGCAAAGTTGATTCCTTATACTGGGAAATTGGAAAGTATGTCAAATTTTTTTAAAATAAATCACATTCATATTTAATTTAGATATTAATATTCACAAAAAATAAAAATTTATTAATAAGATTGAAGAATATATTACACAAATCTAATATAATAAAAGAATATTAAAAACATCTCTAAAAAATTAAAAAAGAAAAAAAAAATTAATAAGAAATAAGAATCCTACTATTTAAAATCTTAGATCTTCAAACCAATAAAATATTAGCAGGTGAAAAATTAATGATGTAAGTTAACTGATAAATGTTAGCAAGTGAAAAATTAATGATCTAAATTAACTGATAAACAATTAATGATATAAATAATTAATGCCTCATCCTAGGGGATGACGTGTGTCCTCCACCACCACCAACTTCCACTTCCACATTAATTGCCACTTAGGCCCATACTCACATGATGGATCCCTCCACCATGTCCACGTAAAATTTTCAATGTCTCGTCCATATCTCTGCAAAAGTAGTAACATGCATTGCAACATTTGTATCAAAAATAAATATGTAAATGTATAATCAATTATTGTAAAACAATATTGATACCCCAAATAATCAATAATTCTAATCCACAACATCTGATTTTGAAGAAATCATGAACAACCTAATAATTATAATTTGCCAACACCCAACAATTTATGATCAACAAGAAGCACACCAATGAGTTTTGGAATTATATGGGGTATGAGCATTACGTTAAATATTTAAATCCATAAGTTTCATCATATACTGAAGAATTTTAGAGCCAATTCATTTTCTTTTAAATTTGATCCAAAACACCATTTTCTTGCTGTACTGGACATTAACATCAAAGAAAAATTACTAACAATAGATGACGAAGATGCTAACCTTCCTCTAGTTCTATTAAAGAATGGAGACCTCAATGGAGAAAAAAAAACCCATCTTTTAAATGAAAGGGCGAGTTGAATCTCTTGAATGCCCTCTTCCATGGTGAAGAAGCATATGCAAATGCAAACGCAAAAGCAAAGTAGAAGCAACGTTCGTTGTGACCAAAAAAAAATCCAAATAAGTCTCTCCATTTTTATATAATGATCATTTTCGGAGAACCTAAATGAATAAGATCTTGTCAAACCAAGTTTATATTCCAAATTATTGACACCCAATTCCTCAAAAGTATCAATTACTTCTTCATTACCAGCCTCCAAATCTACAACTCTTATGACATTTAGATGAATCTAAGCTATAGGCTTAGCAATCCACCTAACTATGAATGGAGTTTTTAACATATTTAACAAATTGCATATAATAATTTTTATGATAAACTCATTTATATCATACTTCAAACTTTAGTTATAAGTAATTAAGACAATGTATTAATATGGATATAATTTTAAGATCTAATATGATATTATGTAAATTTTATATAATAACAAAGTTAAGTTAAGGTGCTCAGTATATGGGACTTTTCCCCTACTTCTTTCCCAACATGATTTTAATCTATATTATCTATGTCAATTGTATATTACCTTTCTTCCTTTGCTTTCCACGTCACGACTGGACTTATTATGTTCTATGCATGATATTTGACACATATAGTCACCATGTTTAATCTTCACTCCAACTTGAATTAACTAGCACATCATCACTATTATAATTGTATATTAGTGCTTCTTTTATATAGGCAACAATCGCAACATAGTAGTGTTTGGGCTTCAAATAATGTCACAAGGCATTTGCCTATAAAAAATAATGTATGAAGGAGCAACGATTCTGGTCTGCAAGACAAGATTTTGGATTCCTCCATTAGTTTGAGTATCTGTATATATTTGGGTGAAGCAGACCTACATTGAATAGGTGGGTTTTTGTATGATAAAATTTATCATTATTAAAAAAAAAAAAAGGTTTCCAAGAGCTTTCCAACCACAAATAACACCATACATTATTAAAAGGGTAGGTTTCATGGAGGGGATTCCTCCATAATCAAGTTTTCGAAGTTCTATGTAACTTGATCAAGGGTATAGGATACAACACCCATGGTGTTTCATGAGCTAATGAAATATTAAAACTAGTAGTTGTCCCAAAGGTGCAAGTCATGTTGGAAGGATTGTTTATTTCCCTTTTAACTGTATGATGTGGAGGCCCAGTAATAAGTGGAAATTAAACCAATTATTATTCAACCATTGTTTATCTCAATAAACAACTCCTCTAGCATGACTTGTGTACTCTAATTAAAAAAATTACCCAGAAGTCAAGGCATGTATATAATATAATCCCTCTAATATATGATATCACCTGAAAATACCTGTTTGATGTAATTTCTCTAGGTGTATATTTATTGGAAACATAGACAAACATAAGCTACAATGAGCACTAATTTGAAACCTTAATATTATTACTGACAACACCAATTTGAGTTGCATATTAAATGTGCAGCCTTATCAAAATGTGTAGCTAATGAAATATTAAAACAAGTAGTTACCCCAAAGGTGCAAGTCATGTTGGAAGGATTGTTTATTTTCCTTTTAACTGTATGATGTGAATGCCCTATAATGAGTGACAATTAAACCAATTATTATTCAACCATTAGTTATCTCAATAAACAACTCCTCCAACATAACTAGTGTACTCTAAATCAGAAAATGCCCCCAAACTCAGGGCATGCATATAACAGAATTCCTCTAATCAGCATGATATCACTTGAAATAACCTTTTTTATGTAACTTCTCTAGGTGGGTGTGTGTGTGGGTGGGTGGGTGTGGGTGTGTGTGTGTGTGTGGGTGTGTGTGTGTGTGTGTGTGTGTGTGTACACACACACACACACACACACACACACACACACACACACACACACACACACACACACACACACACACACACACACACAGAGGCAACATTGATCCGAGTAACATTTCAGGTGACAATTTGGATGACGGTTCTACCCCAATTGGTGGTAGAATTTTTGAGAGCTATAACTTGTGCACCATAGCTCTGTTTGACTCCCTATTTGAACCATTGAAAATATAAGAATGAGGAGAACATGATGAGATGGCATGGAGCTATGATTAATAGTTTTTGACCCCCAAAATTCCAATGAAAGTGTCCCAAATTTTAATTTTAATAGTGCAGTCTAAAAATAGTAAGTTTTTAAAAATAGTAATTTATCAAATTCTATAATGTTGTAAATCATGGAAGTCAAACCACATCATTTCCCTCAAGATTGGTGACCTTCCACATCCTCCTCCTGCCTTTGAAGTATGTATAAAAATAGATGTGGCCCAAAAAGGCAATTAGATGACTCTTCTCAGAGATAGGCATATGTTTAGATCTGCAAATTTGATCAATAAAACATCTCTTCTTAGAGATAACATTATTATAATTTTGTTCTTCTTGTTTCTTTAATTATATTTCAACCAAAGCTCCTAAGTTTTGGATCAAACATAGACAAACATAACCTACAATGAGCACTAATTTGAAACCTTAATATTATTATTGGCAACAATAATTTAAGTCGCATATTAAATGTGGAGCCTTCTCGAAATGAAATCATCCTTATGTCATCCATGTTGAACCTTGACAATAGAAAGCACCTATTCATAAATTTGTGATCAACACAAAGTACCTTCCTTGGCCTTTCTTGGACCTTTTTTGTCAGCTCACAAACCATTTATGGCATTTCCCTATCCTTTTTTAGCCTTTCTCAAAGTTTCCCAACCATTCTCTTTATCTCCTGGCACATCCCAATGTTAGTCTCCCAAAGCCCCCCGCCCTACCAAAGGTGACAAACCTAGAATGAATAAGCAGGTTCCATGTGTCGACTGTATTGCTTGCACATCAATGAGATTTCATTATTGATTTGATGTCACCACACTACTAACTAAAAACCCATTTGTCATAGGTGTAGGTCATAAATCCAGTAACTACCCTAAATTCAGGGCATGTGTATCATATGGGTCCTCTGGTGTACACTATTACCTAAAATACCTTATCATCTCCACCCATCATGACCACTCAACTCAATTTTAAATCGTTCACCACTTGCAAGTTCTCAATTGCCTTTCCCTTTATTTCATTAGTATGAGTATGGTGTTTCCATATATACTTAACCTTGATGTAATTTCTCTAGGTGTCAATATATTAGCACCATACATGAACTTATTTTAACATCCAAATATATTCTTATGAAGTATGAAAGTGGTGAAATATTTCAAGGTGAACTCAATAATGATGGTGAGAAGCAATCACACATTAGTGATCATGGGTTTCAAGTGAAGTTTAATTATTGACTTACACTCTTACACTTTACAAAATCCCTCTTACCAATATATGTGTGTGTGTGTGTGTGTGTGTGTGTTAGTTATTATATAAATATTATATAATGCATATTGTAATATTTATGTATATTAAAACATAATTATATATTATATATGCATATTACATATATTATATGATATATATAAATATTATAGAAATTGTGAAGACAAACCTAATTGGTGAAAAGAATTAATTAGAAAAAGAGGAATCATAGAGTTTGTCAACATGAGAGGTCATGAAATAGGTTAATGCCCAAATGCCATGCCATAAAAATCTATTGACCTACTCACACAACACCTATTGAGTTGTTTAGCTTGACACATATTCCAGTCAGACACATTGATGATGATGAGTTGTTTATGTGTCAAATTTGAATGTTATATTTGATTTTATTTCCATCTATATGCATACAAATTTCTATAATGTTGGGGTTGTTTTCTTTTTTTACTATGTATATACACACAAATCTTGTATTTCAACTTTTCCATCATACTTACAACTTGTGCTAAAATAAAAGCATTTATGGGCATCCATCAAAGCATAATTGAAAGGGGATTTGTGCCAAATGTTGTATTTTAAAATGCCCTTGAAGATAAGTATGCAAACTTTGCAAGCATACACAAGGCACATGAATTATTTGACATAATGGTTGAAAAAATAGTGGTTTCATGGAATGCTATGGTCTCAAGATATGCACAAAATGGTGGATCATTACCATTAACAACGTATCACATTTTATGCATGAAATGTTAAGCAAAAATATTATGAAATTAATTTTAATAATCCTTCCAAAACATATTTTTCCTGACTAGTGCTTCCTTAGATTTTTCATTTTTTATGCTTACAAAGATAGGCTCTAATTGTGGTCATATTTTATTCTAAGGGTCTGAGTATGGTGTTTCCATATGTTCGTAATGAATGAAAGCAATAAGATAGACTCCATAACCTCAATGTATTTCCTCCACATCAATGGCATTACATCAGTGATTCAATTTACATACCAGACATGGAGCCATTCCATAATTAAATTAGTTCTCATGATGTGATTATCCATATTTGACAATTAAAAATAGCCAATAAAAGATGTGACCACCCAACAAACTAGAGACCCCTTTATAATTGTTTCAAGTCATGTAAATACAAAAAATATCTTGAATGCAAGTCAAGTGGATGATATAGGCCCTTTGGTGTATAATATCATCCAAAATACCCAACCATTGCCTCTCAACATCATCATCATCATCTAATGCACTTTGAAATATTTCACCACTTGAATGTTTTGTATGGCCTTGGTCTTTCTTCCATGGGTATGAGTATGGTGTTTTTGTATGTTCTTAATGCTGATGTAATTTCTCTCTAGGTGTCAACATATTGGTAGCATAAACGAACATAAGCTACAAGATAGAATTTTGAACCTCAATGTATGAATTTCACATCAAACATGGAGTCTTGTCACAATTAAATCATCTTGATGATGTTTTTTTCCACTCTTAACAATTGACACAGAAAATCTCCATGTCTTAAAATGTGATGCAAAAAAAATAGGCCAACCTTTCCGAGGCCATAAATTTTGACTCATAACTCTATTTGATCTCTTCCATGCGCAAAAGGATTGTATCAAAAAGTTTAATTATGCCCTAAGAATGCATATCCACTTAGATTTGATTTAGATATATTTCAGAGGCCAAATGTGATCATATGAGGGTCCCAAATTAACAATTAATGATTTTTTGGAGAATTTTTTATTTTAAAAAATTATATATTTTTAGAACCAGAAGTCAACTTCAGTTTAATTTTGTTCTATATGCTAATTTTAGTTTTTAGGTTATTTAGAAAAAAAATTAGATCTGTGTGTGCTTGAATGTGAAACTCACTATAAATAGCAGCTGCTAAAAATATATGTTTTTTTTAGATTTTAGATTTTTCAAATTTTTACATGTCAACTCTAAATTCTAAGTTGAGGCTTATTTAAGCATGGTTTGGGTTTGTAATTATTTTAAGTAATCAATACGAATCAATTCTGAGTATTGTTTCAAGATCTTGGCCTATTGGTAATTTTCTTGTTTTTGATAGTTTTTGGGTTCATTATCTAGTATTAGAGCAAGTTCAAATCTTGGAGGAGTAAAGAATGGCAAAACAACAAAGAAGTGTTATGCAGATGAACTAGACTATACAAGATCTATAGATGCAAGTTAAAAAATTAACAGAGGTTATCACCAATAAATAAAGAAGACAAGGTGGCGATGAGGAAGACAGATTATGATGAATAAATTGAGCAAGAATAAGAATAACAATAGCATTCACCATTGATGGAAGAGAGGGTAGTTCAGACTTTAGAAGGAATAAATGAAAGATTAAAGGTTGATGTTCTAGCTAATGGAGGTAGTTTAAAACCAGAGGAGTTGATAGATTGGATGAATAGCATGGAGAAGTTCTTTGAGTGGAAGACTATGAGAGAAGATAAAAAGGTAAAGTTTGCATGCATAAAATTTAAAGGTCATGTAATGATTTGGTGGGATCACTTGCAAAAAGAGAGTAAGAGAAAGGATAACAAAAATATTAATTCATGGAAAAATATGGAGAAGCTGAGGGAGAAATTTCTTCCTATGGATTATGCAAAAAACCTATACAGAAGATTTTATAATTTAAAGCAAAAAGATCATAGTATACAATAGTATACAGATGAATTTTACAAGCTTTCCATAGGAGTGGAGCATGATGAAATAAAAGAGTAGATGGATGTAAGGTATGTGAATGGCTTGAAATTTTCTATTCAAGATGAATTAAGCATGCATAAAATACTTAACATGAAGGAGGCTTATCAATTAGCTTTGAAGGCAGAACAAAACAAAATAGATAAAATTTTAAAAGGACATCTACTATTCCAAGAAGAGGAAGATCTCCTCCAATAAGGGGATGAGGTGGGTTTAATATCCCCAAAGGTGGCTTTAATGCCAATAAAGGTGAATCATCATGTGGTGCAAAAAGGCAAGATGATAAGAGGCAAGGGTTTCAATACCAATAGAGAGGAAGAAGATTTCAAAGAGGATGAAGTTGCGGTGGTGCTAGAGTATGGTTTCTGAATCAACACAAATCTTATGTCTATTATAGATGTGGAAAATAAAGGCAACGAGCATTTAAGTGTCCAAAATATCAAAATCAAGAAAGGAGGTAGAAAGATCACCCAAGAGTAAATCTAGTTGAGGCTGAAATAGAAAAGCAAAATACTGAAGTTGCAACAGCGGATGTTGGAGAGAATCTCATGATGAGAAGAAATATGATCACTCTAAAGAAGGATCAAGTACATATTAAAGAAGGTGGTGAGGCATGGTTATAATCAAATATTTTTTGAACAAGATGTACTTTAGGTGGAAAGGTATGAAAAGTAATTATAGATGGTGGTAGTTATGAAAATATGGTTTCTAAAGAAATGATTGAAAAACTAAATTTTCAATGTGAAAAACATCATAACCCTTATTGGATTTCATGGTTTAAGAAAGGGAATGAGGTTGCAGTATATAAAATGTGCTTAATCAATTTTTCTATATAAAATACTTATAATGATGAAATATGGTGTGATGTTATTCTAATGGACGCATGTCATGTGTTATTGGGGAGACCATAGCAATTTGACAAGAAAGTAGTTCATGATGGAGCAAAGAACACATACACT
Source organism: Torreya grandis (assembly GCA_037957365.1). Classification (NCBI taxonomy): domain Eukaryota; kingdom Viridiplantae; phylum Streptophyta; class Pinopsida; order Cupressales; family Taxaceae; genus Torreya; species Torreya grandis. The sequence continues at coordinate 2,642,359 of JARHVA010001303.1, forward strand.
TTTTGGAAAGGTGGTGCAAAGGTAGTTTTTTTACCTCTTAAAGAGGAAGATAAGATAGAAAGCATGCTTTATACTAAAGAATTTATCCAAGATATGAAGGTAGCAGGTTGGTGTTATGCACTAGTATCAAAGAATGAATAAATAAAAATGGTGCCAATACCAACAGAAGTAGCAAGAGTGTTGAAAGAATCTGTAGGTGCTATGCTTGATGAGTTACCATATGGTTTACCATTGAAGAGAGATATTCAACATCACATGGATTTGATTCTAGGATCATCTCTACCCAATCAAGCAGCTTATAGGATGAGTCCAATAGAACATGTAGAATTAATTAAATAGGTTACTAAATTGCTAAGGAAGAAAGTGATAAGGGAGAGTATGAGCCCATATGCCACACCAACATTGCTAACTCTAAAGAAATATGGAGGATAGAGAATGTGTGTGGATAGTAGAGCAATTAATAAAATTACAATAAAGTATAGGGTTCCTATACCTCGTTGAGATGATATGATGGACGTGTTTGTAGGATCAAAATATTTTACCAAGATTGATCTAAGAAGTGGCTATTATCATATTCAAATTCATGAAGGAGATGAGTGGAAAACTACATTCAAGACTAAGGATGGTTTATATGAGTGGATGGTGATGCCATTCAGATTATCTAATGCACCTAGCACATTTATGAGGGTGATGAATACAATGCTACGAGAATATATTGGTAAGTTTATTGTTGTTTATTTTGATGATATTTTGATATTCATTAAAACTAGAAAAGAACAATTACAACATTTGAGAATGGTAATGAATTTTTAAAAAAAATAGAAGTATGCAAATTTGAAGAAGTGCAAGTTTATGCAGAATAGTTTGATATTTTTGAGATTTGTAGTTTCAGCAGATGGTGTGAAAATGGATAAAAAAAGATAAAGGCAATTGTTGAGTGGCCTATTCTAAAAAGCATTACAGAGGTAAGAAGTTTCCATGGTTTACCAAATTTGTATAGAAAGTTTATTAAAAATTTTAGTAGTATTGTGGCACCAATAATAGATTGCATGAGAGGGAAAGAATTTGCATGGATTAGAGTAGCCACATAAAGCTTTGACTTTTTGAAGATGAAGATTACAGAAAGACCAATTTTAGCATTACCAAATTTTAACAAAGTGTTTGAGATTGATTGTGATGCTTCATTTCTAGGAATTGGTGTTGTGTTGAGTCAAGAAGGAAAGCCAATAGCATATTTCAATGAAAAATTGAATAAGTTAAGGACAAAGTATTCTACTTATGATGTTGAACTTCATGCAATTGTACAAGCATTATGACATTGGAGGCATCACCTGCTGCCTAAAGAGTTTATCTTATTTACAGATCATGAGGCTTTGAAGTATGTGAATACCAAAAAGAAGTTGAATAGTAGGCATGCAAAGTGGGTTTCTTGCTTGTAGGGGTATAATTTTGTGTTGAAGCATAAATCAAGAAAATAGAATTAGGTAGCTGATTCATTGATCAGGGGGGTAGTGTTATTAACTTCTATGATGAGTGAAGTAGTTGGATTTGAAGCTATTAGAGAATTATATGATACTGATCCATATTTCGGCAAGATAGTTGAGCAGTACATGAGTTTATTAATAGGTGGGAAAAATGTTATTCATGATGAGTATCTTATACAAGGAGTTATCTCTTCAAAGGGAAACAATTATGCATTCCAGTTAGGTTTCTACGAGACAATGTAATAAGATAATTACATAGTGATGGTTTGGTTGGACATTTTGGTAAGATGAAGACAATAGCTTTGGTGGAGGAAAAGTATTTTTGGCCAAAGATGAAGAGAGATGTGACAAGGTATGTTTCAAGGTGCATAATATGTCAGGTGGCTAAAGGACATACACAAAATACTAGACTATACATGCCATTACTAGTTTCAAGAGAACCATGGACAGATTTGAGTATAGACTTTGTGTTAAGATTGCCAAACACACAGAGAGGTAATGATTCAATTTTTATTATTGTAGATAGATTTTATAAAATGCTTCATTTCATTGCATATAAGAAAACCAATGAAGCCACTAGAGTTGTAAAATTATTTTTATGGATATTGTGAGATTGCATGATGTTCCAAAATCTATTACTTCAGATAGGGACACAAAATTTTTAAGTCATTTTTGGAGGACTTTGTGGAAGAAGATGAGTCCTAAGCTATAATTCAGTAGTGCATATCACCCAAAAATAGATGAATAGATAGAAGTTTTGAATACGAGCTTGGAAATTTTATTGAGATGCATAGTGGGAGAGAAGCCAAAGCAATGGGACTTGGATTTACCATAAGCTGAGTTTGCATATAACAGTTCAGTGAATAGATCAACAAGAAAGTCACATTTTCAAATTGTTTATGAGAGAAATATTATGGGTAATTTAGATTTGGTATAATTTCTAATTGCAGATCGAATTAGTGATGATGTAGAAGCATCTACAAAACATATGCAATAGTTACAAGGAGTAAGAAGAAAGTTACAAGAAAGTAATGAGAAATATAAAGCAAAAATGAATGTTAGAAGAATATCCAAGGTATTTGAAGAAGGTGAGTTGGTAATGGTTTACTTAAGGAATGAGAGGTTTCCAAAAGGCACATACAATAAGCTAAAGTACAAGAAAATTGAACCATGTAGAATTGTGAAAAAAATCAATGACAATGTTTATGAGGTAAGTTTACCACATAATTTTGATATATATCCAGTATTTAATGTTTCAAATTTATTTGAGTTCCATGGATAAGATGGTGAAGATGATGAAGATGAATAAGTAAATTGGGAACAACAAGTTCCAAAGAAGAAGAAAGAAAAAATAGTGCAGGTTTTGGATATGAAGACAGTGAACATAAGGCAATGGAATTATATCAGGTATTTGGTGCAGTGGGAAGGATTGTAGCAAGAAGACAACACATAGATTATAGAATGGAAGCTAAAGAAGAAAGACAAGGAAAAATGGCAGCAATACAATCTAGCCAATCACATGCATTGAGTTGTTTTCAACCAGAGGAGAATGATGCAGGAAAAAAGAGGCCAACCTTCTGGAGGCCATAACTTTTGATTCATATATCCGTTTGAGATTTTCTATGTATTAAAATGATTGTATTAAAAAGTTTGATTCTTTCTTAAGAATCTCTATCCATGTATATTTGATTTTGATATATTTAAGAGGCTAAACATAATCATCTGAGGGTTTGAAATTAACGTTTAATGATTTTTTTAGAAATTTTCTATTTTTAAAAATTGTATATTTTTAGAACTAGAAGTTAACTTCAGTTGATTTTTGTTTGATAGGTTAATTTTAATATTTATGTTATTTATAAAAATTTTTAGAGCCCTATGCACTTGCATGTGAAACGTACTGTAAATAGCGACTGCTAAAAATAAATATTTTTTTAGATTTTTTTTTTTGAATTTTTGCATGTCAACTCTAAATTCTAAGATGAGGATTTTTAAGCATGGTTTGGGTTTGTAATTACTTCAAGAAATTAATAAGAATCAATTTTGAGTATTGTTTCAAGATCTTGGCCTATTAGTAATTTTCTTGTTCTTGATAGTTTTTGGGTTCATTAAACTGGCTTTCTTAGTGACAATGTACTACAACTATTGCATTATGATCAAGTTCAATTACCATGTCTTTCTTTAGATGGTCTGGGTTAGCAACCGTCTCCTAGAATTTCCCTCTAAACCTTGCATTATGGTCATCTGGAAGACACTGCTCATTGAAATGGCATTCTCCACCAGTGCAGTAACTTTGATATCTACATTCTCATAAGCAAATAAACCTCACCTACACTATATAATTTTTTAAATTATTACTGGACCAATATAATTACTAACCTCAAGAATATTTTATAGCTTGCAACCATTTATAAAATATGTAGCAAGATAAAACTTAAATTTCAGGTTTTGCTCATTGAGATTCATTGATTTTTCATACAATAATCTATCATGAATAGTTGGGCATTGTTGTAATGTGCGATGGAAGCAACAACATGCTAGATTTTACTCTTTTAATTCATTCAAAGCTCTTCCCTTTCAAAAGTTAGACATGAAGTGACGGGGATCAAGCTCTAAATCTTTATCATAGTTAATTTTTTTAGTTTCAATAAAATGGGGTTTTGTAAAGTGAAAGAGTGTGAATTGGTATTTGTACCTCACTCGAAACCATGATCGCTAACCCCATCTCACATTATGTGCATGAAGTGTTAATCAATAATAGTCAAATATTCATTTTAATAATCTTTCCAAATCATCTTTTTCTTGACCAATGCTTTCTTAAATTTTATGTTTTTTGCTAGCAAGGATAAAAATGATTCTAATGAAGACAGAGTCCAATTGTGACCATCTTCTCTTCCACGGGTTCAAGTATGAATTTTTTTTTACTTTATTATCCACGATGTAATTTTTCCAAATGTTAATGTTTTGGTAGCATGCATGAATGTAAGCCACAAAATAGACATTGGCACATTAATGTGATGTCCCCATGTCAACAACATTGGAATGTTGATTCAAGCCATACATGGGATGTAGAGCCCTTTCACAATCAAATCGACACTCATGACGTTTAGGTCATGTAGATCCAATCCCTTTGGCATACAATATACCCTAGAGTACCTTGTCATTTCCCCTTCCAATCACCGCCAAATTCACCTTGAAAACTTTCACCACTTGCATGCTTTGTATGGCATTGCCCTTCCCCACCACTTCGTGATTACTCAAAATTCACCATGAAACGGAACATATCATCCCCACATAGTGCATTATCATATCATATGAAGGAACACAACCACATTTTATACCCTCACCTCCACAAAAAATATAAGATTATTTTTTCTTAAATCTTCGTATACAAAAGTTGAGATAAAATCGATAGTCATGAATTTCAAGTGAGGTATGACTACTGACTTACATCTATCGCTTTACAAAACTATACTTATATATAAAATAATAAATAAATTAAGATTAATAATATATTAACGTATAATTATATAATTAATATATATATATATATATATATATATATATATATATATATATATATATATATATATATAAGTTTTTTAATGATATGTTATTATATAGATATATAACTATATAATAATATATTTAAAAAAACTAATAGCATATATCTATATATATAATATTAATTTTTTATGATTTGTTACTATATAATTATATATTAATATATTATTACTCTTTTATTAAAAAATTAACTCAAAATTTTAATCTTTTTATTATCATTTATTTAAAAATAAATAAAAAATTGATGGTAGTCAAACCTGTTTTGGTCTCATGAAACACCATTAAAACTTGCACGGAACTTAAGACACATGTTCAAGAGCGAATTTGCTTACATTTTGTTTAACAGGTCATGCTTTCAGTATAGTTCCACATTTTGCATATATGTATATCAATGCATGAGACATTTTTCTGATTTTAGTATACTTCTGCACTTTGCATATATGTATAGCAGGGCATATGACATTTTGATGCTTTCTATTATTGTTCGATGAATGCCCATACCCTGTTGCAAAGTTTCCAGTGGATTTGGTTACATTTTGTTACACAGTTCACATTCCTTCAGTATGCTTCCTCACTTTGCATACATGTCTCGGAGAGCATTTGGCATTGACTACGTCTAAAAAATATCTGCTTTCAATTACTGTTTGATGGATGTCCATACCCTATTGCAAAGCTCCCTTTTTGACGCAGGCTAGGAAGATGCTCACAAAGGTTGTGGAGTTTGGATTTACACCTGCCAATTGTATTTGTGTAATTGCCTCTTAAGGCCCTTTTCAACAAACCCATTTTACTTGATGGGGTTGTGCCACTAATGCTAGATATTTCCTTGCGAACATAACATCTTATTGCTGCCAATTTGCAGAACGAGCAATTCTGATGCCTTAGTTTGAATTCCAGAGGCTGTGATGCAGGATCATTTTTGCGCTCAACTTTCAAGAGCTGCCTGCCATATCTTATGAACCTAATGAATGAATAGATGATGAATTTTCAAACTTATTTTACCATTCCACATCCTGTGTTGGATGAAGCAGGGCACATGGAGGAAAAAGTTGTGGACCTTCTCAGAGCTCCCATATGTGAGAATATCAATCGTTTTATGGAATATCATTCTTCATGAAGCAAGCACACAATGCAATAGAGAGAGAAAACCACATACAACTCTATGTGAGTGAATTTATGTGTTCAGAATTTCTTTCATTAGAAGGAAATCCACATAAAACAAGTATGCATTCATGGTGTTAGAAATCATCGAATTAACTACCAAGTTACTTGGGACTTCGTTTATGTTTTGCCTTCAATGGTCGGCCCTACTTCTCTAAACTTATATGACCGCATCTATCTCATTATCCTATTCCTGATCCATTCTCAGCCTTGAAGCATTGTTTGCCCACAGTCGGCCCTGTCCAAGGATATCATCTAACGCCACTCGTCATTTCCAGGACCACCGAAAAAACTTTCAAAATAGATCTTACTTGGATGAAAGCATGACGACTAGGATAGTGTTCATGGACATGACCCAAACGACATCAAATAAGATCCGTGTCTGAATCTTACCTTCGTTTACACCACTACAGATGCCTCCGATGTAACAGAAATAAAAATTAATATATATATATATTTTTAAATTTCAGAAAAATAAAAATATAAAGTTGTTAATTGATTTGTTTTAGAATCTTTTTTTAATTTTATATTTGTTAAATACGCTGGTTAAGAGGCAGAGGATAGAGAAAACAGAGCTGCAACTCTTTTAGAGTTTTCTCAAAAACTAAAACAAATACTCAATAAAATAAAATCCTTCTTCCATGCTTGTGCACATACAGATAAACAACAATTATAATTATATATTCTTCTTTTTGATATAGAGCCACAGCCCAAACATATATAAAGAAAATAGAGTATTTCTTATCTGTTGAACTTCTCACTTCAACTCTAAAAAAAAACAGAGCATTACATTTTCTACGTAGCACCCTAATTAAAAACATCACAAAGACTAGAAAGAGGGCTTGACTGACTGCATTCTGGATTTGACAAAAACCATCCTTTTTTAATACGCTGGTGATGGGAGCCCATACATTCATGACAACACTTGCAGAAAATTTAATGAGGGACATGACGGAGAACAGATAGGGCAGGGTTTTTTTTCCAAAAAGTCTTCAAAGATTAATTTGAAGTGATGCATGATCAGAACAGCTGGAGGATGAATAGGAGTAGGAGTAAATACGGTTTTTGGGATTACATATCCAACACTCCCCCTTAATCACAACTACCGCCCTCCAGAACTCCCAAACGATCTCTTAGATACTCAAAACTTTCTTTTGGTAATGGCTTGGTGAAGATATCTGCATATTGATCTTGAGACCTGCAGAAAACTAGAAAGATTTCTCTATTGTTGATTAGTTCTCTGATGAAGTGATACCGTGTGTCTATGTGTTTGCTTCTCATGTGAAAAACTGGATTCTTTGACAATGATATCGCTGAGTTATTGCCACAAAAGATCTTTGTTGCCTCTTCTTGTTCTTGCCTGAGATCTTTCAAGATTCTTCTCATCCAAACTGCTTGACATGATGCACCTGTGGCTGCTACGTACTCTGCTTCAGCTGATGAAAGAGTAACAATTGGTTGTTTCTTTGAAGCCCATGAAACTACACCTGTTCCAAAATGAAAGACATAACCGAAAGTGCTCTTCCTATCATCAATGCTTCTTGCACAATCACTATCTGTATATCCAATTAGCTTGAACTCATTTGACTTTGCATACTGAATGCCATAGTTCCTTGTTCCACTCACATATCTAAGAATTCTCTTTCCTGCTTGCCAATGAGAGTCCTTTGGAGACTCCATGAACCTTGAAATGAGACTAATTGCATACACTATGTTAGGCTTTGTGGCTGTTAAATACATAAGGCTACCAACAAGCCTTTTATACAAGGTTGGATTAATGTTGCCTCCTTTATCAAGCTTGCTTAATTTCAGTCCTGTGACAATTGGTGTTGGAACTGATTTGCAATTTGTCATGTTAAACCTTTTTAAAATGTCATTTGCATTCTTAGATTGGGAGATGAATATACCATTATCATTTTGGTTTACCTCAATGCCAAGAAAATACTTCATGAGACCCAAATCAGTCATTTCAAATTCCTTTTTCATAGCTCCTTTGAACAAATAAATTGTCAAATCACCCTTGAATATCAAATCATCAACATACAAGCAAAAAATTATGATCTCACCTTGCTCATTCATCTTGGTATACAATGTAGGCTCACTACTGCACCTATTGAAGCCATTTTCCAAAAGATAAGAGTCAATTCTACTATACCAAGCTCTTGGGGCTTGCTTGAGTCCATAGAGTGCCTTTTTCAGTTTGTAAACTTTGTCTTCTTGACCCAAAATATCATACCCAAGTGGCTACTCCACATAAACTTCTTCTTTAAGGTAACCATTCAAAAAGGCTGATTTTACATCCATTTGGTGAATTGGCCACTTGTTTTGAGCTGCTATTGCAAGTATTGTTCTCACAGTGTCTAAACGTGCTACTGGAGCAAATGTCTCATTGTAATCAATCCCGAGTTGTTGTGAATATCCTTTTGCCACTAGTCTTGCTTTATGTTTTTGCACATCACCATTTGCATCTAATTTAGTTTTGTAAACCCACTTCACTCCTATAACATCCTTGCCTTTTGGAAGGCTCACTAGCTCCCATGTTTGATTCTTTTCTATTGCATCAATTTCATCATCAATTTCTTTAGTAATGCGTGTTTGTTTCAACATGTTATGTTAATTGTGCCATGAAGTTGGTTATCTTTTTGGGGGTTTGAATGTGTAGAATGTGCATTGTACATTCTAAAAAAAAATTCCATGCTTTTGTGTGTATTCCATCATGCGATATTTTAGTCATGATAATATTCACACCAATGTAATATCATTAATAAATAAGTAATAATATATTTTAAAAATAAGAGTTGAAAAAACATATACACAATAATAATTAATATAAGAACATGTTCTTGTGGGTTTTATGCACACCTGAAAATAATTATGAGGCAACCTCTAACATTTTAGGATCTTGGTGAAGTTTGACTTCACTCTGAGGCACGAGTTGCAGGTATTGGGTCTTGTGGTGACCAATGGTGGAATGATGATGAGTGAAGTAAATGTTAACCAAGATGGTTTGGATGTGGATATGGATCCTAGATCACTTGGGTCGAATGGAATAGAGATGGAATTAATTAAAGTGGGCAAGATTCAAAGAAACCACAAACAAAAGGAAGGGCAAGGTAGAAAAGAGGATCTATGATTAGAGGACATGGATTATTTCTAATCGACATTAGAACAAGGATAAACATCAAGACACTAATGATTTCAACTTGTTGCTTTGACACACATAATTGACAAACATAGTAAAGAGGTCTAAGTAATATGATACAATTAAATCGTAGTCATCAGCTAAAGGTTGTTGTTATTAAGACTATTATAGCATTTATTAACAAAATATTATAGCTAATACCAAGGAGCACCTTTGACTAGCTATGGCTTAGTCTAGGAAGTTGTATCATATGGTGTTTCTACACAAATTTGGAGACTAACCTAGCAAACTTGTTGCAAGAAAGTAAGATCTACCAACCTAAAATTGTTGTGACAACATAAACTAACCATAAACTACTTGATAAAATACCTTACTAACTAACCATAAACTAATTAAAAATGCTATAGCATATATCAATAAACTAAGCTAGCAGTTAGATAAAATACATAAAAACTATAACACAAACATGAAAGAGAAAAACATGAAACGCAGATTTTTTCAGAACACCCTAAAAGATCTCTATCTATATTGAATATCAAAATTTCTCCTCCATTTGAAATATGAGAGATACATGTATATATAGGCTCAGGTTGAGGATGCCTCATCCTTCAATCCATGCTCACACTTTCATTATTATAAGGACATACATGGCCATGATGTATCAAATCATTCATAAAGGACAAACCATTGTTACAACAACATTATGTTATAAAAAAATGATGTAACTACAAGTGGAAATGCATAAAAAGAGGTCATGGTAGATGTTAATACTTGGGCCTTGGTAGTAGTTGTATTTATATCCTAAGTTACAAGTGTGGTTATCCTGGGTGCTTGAGAAGTAATTGCAACCAAAATAGCCAATCAAGGTAGGGTGGCAGGAGATGATTTCTTGATCACTTAAATTTTCAAATAGAGGGCGTGACTCGACTAAAATTCCATTTCAATTTCCTAAAATTCCAATAGAGGCCTTTTGAAGAGTCGGGGGAGTCTATCCATCAATTGCCTATGTGTCTTTAAAGTAGCCCCAAGCTCCATGTAAAGGGTTTTTGTGTTAACAAGACAAATTATAGAGAAATTTATCAATTGTAGCAAGTCTCCTTGGGTCTTATATACTACTCCCTTGACCTTTTCCTTAAAAATATCTACTATTATATGGAAGAGATCTTCAAAGATGGCCCTAAGGACTAATACCCCATTGGGGTTAATCACACCATTCATTCTCATTTCCCCTAAAATTTTAGTGGATTTATCCTCATAGATGGTAATTTGTTGAACTATATTTCACATTTCTTGATGCCATATAATCAAGATATATCTCCTACAATCTATGTAGCTCAAAGCCCATGCTACATCTATAACAATTATTAAGTTTAGATGGTCATAGGCTTTGTTCCATGATAATTATCTCAAGAAATTGAGTTTGGAATATATTATATTCATCCTATTATCAATGGTGAATTCATCCCCCCCCCACTTGGGTTGTGACTCCTTATTTACACTTCTTATTAACTAGATAATGCCATATAGCTTTTGATCTACTCCTTCCATGTTATACACTATGTCCCTAAGAGGTTGTATGGTATCTCTTATTTGTACTCCTCCATGGCTTGATCAAATCCTCTAAACATTTATTTTATTACTCCCCCATAGAGTCTACAATGGGTCTTCTATATAATTAACAATATTTGAGGGGAGCAATTTTCTTCTTTTTGTCAAAGAGAAGAAATCTTCTCTTTGCTCCATCTCCACCTTTAGTCCTTTAGCCATTATAGTTTTCCTTTTGACCTTCCTCATAGTATTTATTTCTTTATCAAAGTGAAAATTTACTAATGGTTGTTAAACAATAACTAGGTCCTATTGGCCTTCCTCTGCCTACTACATTTTTTGGATCCATTTAGGAATGTTCAAGGTAGTTGGTTATTATGAAGGTTCAACTTTATCTATAGGAGTGAAAGATGGGGATTTACATGGGGGAGTATAGGCTTGGGAGAAGAGTTTGTTAGTTGAGATAAGGGGAATATATTTTATCCAACCAAAGACCTTCTTTGGGGTCACTGTGTCAACAACTAGCTTTCCTTTCTCTACCTCCTTCTATGTTGTAATGGTTGTAGCTTTAGTTTGGGTTGCATGACCAATTGGTAGGCCCAATTGAATATATGTCTAGGAGGGAATAAAAGGGGAATCCAAAATGGTGTTGGAGACCAAATCTTTGAAGTGCACTTTTTTAATGAGTCCAAAGCATTGGGAGCTTTGGGAAGCAAATAATAAATAAGTAGGAGGGGTACTAAGAAAATTATGCAAGTAGTTAATCATTGATGTAAAAATGTCTCTAGTAGAATCCTTTAAAGGTTAGATGGGGAAAAATATCCTGGATAACTAATGCTAGGATTGGGGCCTAAAGAATTGGCTTTGTCATAGATGAGCTAAATAAAATAATAATTGCTATAGTAAGTTTAGAATGAGGAGATTGTGTACCTACCACTTGAGAAGTAGCAACTAGGGGAACTATTACTATAGGTTTCATTATTATGTTGGGAGGTATTGAGGCTATAGATAGGTCCAAAAATTTCCTATGTGTAGAATTCAAGGGCTTAGACCCAACTTTATCTCCTTTATCTCTATCTTGATCTTGAAGTAGTTCAGTTGAGACTAAACTAGTCTTCAAGATCTTGGTGTCACTTGAGTGAGCCTCCTCTGATAACCATTCATCATCAGGGTCACTTTTTATGGTCTCACTTATGGTTTCATACAAGGATGTTTCTATTTTATCCCCATTCCTCCTTGGTAAACCATTCCTTTTCATTGTATTCTATTTATATAGGTTCTGACACTCTAGAACCTTTTATTTTATCCAATCCTTCCTTTGACCTTTCCTATGAGGCCTCCTTTGTCAGGGTACATTGATGAGAAACTGATTGATATCTCTACTTATTATTGTATATAAGGGGGTTCAATAGAAGTAAAAGTTGATGCTAGAAGGGATGAAATAGAAGTGGATGAATCTGATGTGGCAATAGGTGGTGATGAGGTGAGGGCAACAATGAATGGTAGAGGTGATCCTAGGGAAGTAAGTGTTTTTCTGGGGGAAGGATACGTTGATGGAGGTGATGGTGAAATGGTTTGGAATGGGGGGATGAATGGAACCAAATAAGAAATAGGTAGGTGGAAAGATGGGAGACTCACCTACTTAACTATTATGAATGGAGGAAAGGGAAACATAAAAAATTCCCCTCAAGACTAAGTTATAGTTACAGGACCTTGAGTAGTGGTCATTGACTGAAGAAGGGTGTATACTAGGGTGGTTTCTATAACTATAAACATTATGACGGGACATTAGGGAGGTCCTTGGCTAACTTCTTATCCAATTTCCATAGGTGCTTGTCCTAATGGACCAACCAATTCTAATTATTTGGCTTGAACCTATAGGAAGGGTCCTTGAGGGGGTATTGAAACCCAATGCTCTACCTCAACTTTATTAGCTTCTTCCTTGGTGGTCTTCAGATGATATTTTATGTGCCTAACCATAACCATAAATATATTTTCCCAATTTATTTTGGTGTGTACCTCTATATCATTTAAAGCATTGAGGAACACTTTATCAGTCAGATATGTACATGGTCATAATTAATCATCACCTTCCCTTGACTCTGTACAAGTGTTTCCTAACCCTTTGTCTTGAAATCCATAACCTATAAGGTTAAACTTGAAATCATAGTGTTCTTTAATTTTTACCAATGGATGTAAATGTTCCCACCTAGTGTATTAGATTCTAGCAATACTAATAGGAGGTGGGTGGACAGTTCCTTGTTTGGCACTTCTTAATATAACATTTACATAATTAGTGAGTTGGGCCATAATTTCCTACTCTACCACCTTATTTGTGACCAATTGGGGTATATACATAAGAGGATATTTGGTTCCCTATATTTTTATGACTATATGGTCTGGATAGAGCCAATAGTCTCTAGTCTTTTTAATGGTTCTTCAAATTTAGTTAGACAATCTAGGCATATCCTTGCCATAAATGGCTTGGTAATCCATTGGATAGAAACTCTCGATCAGTCTAGTCATGTTTTTACTAAATTTATGTATATGAATACCATTGAATTCATCACAAATCTGATTCCTAGGATACTTAGTTAATGCCTCCCAAGATTCATTGAAAGTTAGGTGAACAGTCATTGCTATGACATCTACCAGATATGACATCATATAGAAGTTTCCATCTGGTCTATTGTCTGAATCGAGGACTAGGTTGATCAAATTGGCACAAAGGATCTCACCAATAACTATGACCTTGGTAGAAGTGAGGATGGTGTCTAACAAGAGAATCTAAAATTGATTAATGTAAGTTATATTTGGGAAACCATAAATTCATTTTATTAAATCCATATAAATTCATATTCTAGGCCTTAAAATGGAAATGAGAAAAACATAAATAAGGCCCCTAATTGTGAAGGTACTAGGGTCGCTAGCCCATTCTTGCAACTTGTTGGTTACATTATTTGCATAGATCCATGAATTAACTTAGGCTTGATTATAGACTAATTTAGGTGGGGGAGCCTATAGTATTTTTCAAAGGCAAGCCCACTAATATATGTTATTAGGGTGATACACTAGTGGAAATGTAACATTTTGTCATAAATTTAGGCATTCATAAATAAATCAAATAATAGGTCAATACAGGGCATTACCTTAGGTTTTGCTACAACATTATGTAGGCCTACATACTTTATTGTCATCAGGTCCTCCCTGTATCTTCATGTGAAAGATGATAGTTGATCTCTAGGGCCTTAAAATTATATTGCTTTGACCTCCTCCCATATAGAGAAATAATGTTTGAACTCACTATTGAGGCAACTTCATCAAACCTTGTGTCTATGTACTACTCAGTTCTTATGATTGAATATGCGTAGGGTGCAGTAGAAGTTGTGAAGCATAATCCATGTCAACTATATATTACCTTTATTCCTTTGATTTTCACGTCATGACTAGACTTGTTATGTTCTATGCATAATATTTGACATATATAGTTATTGTGTTTAATCTTCACCCCAACTAAATTAACTATCACATCAACACTATTATAATTATATATTAGTGATTTTTTAAATAGGCAACAATCATAACATTGTAGTGTTTGGGATTCAAATAATTCCATAGGATGGTTTCCTATGAAATGTATGAAGGAGTAATAATTTTGACATACAAGACAAGATTTTAGATTCCTCCATCACTCTAAGGATCTATATATATTTGGGTGAAGTAGACCTACATTGAGTAGGTGGGTTCTTGTATGATTTAACTTATCATTATTTTAAAAAAAGGTTCTAAGAAAATTCCAACCACAAACAACACCATACATTATTAAAAGGGGCAGGTCCCATGGAGGGGACTAGTGCATAATCAAGTCCCCAGAGTTTTATGTGGCTTGATCAAGGGCATGGGATATAACACCCCTGGTGTTTCATGAGTTAATGAAATATTAAAACTAGCAGTTGCCCCAAAGGTGCAAGTCATGTCAAAAGTATTATTTATTTCCTTTTAACCATATGATGTGAATGACTTGTAATGAGTGGTAATTAAATCAATCATTATTTGATCACCATTTATCTCAATCAACAACTCTTCTAGCACAATTTGTGTACTCTAAATCAAAAAATTACCCCAAAGTCAAGGCATACATATGATATACTGTCCCTCTAGTGTATGATATCAATTGAGATAGCTTATTTGATATAATTTATCTAGGTGTATATATATTGGCAACATAGACAAACATAAGCTAAAATAAACACTAGTTTGAAACCTCAATATTATTATTGGCAACCCTAACTTGAGTCACACATTAAATGTGGAGCCTTATCGAAATGAAATGAGCTTCATATCATCTTTGTTCACCCTTAACAATAGAAAGCATCCAATTACAAATTTATGAGCAATGCAAAGTACCTTCCTTGGCCTTTCGTAGACCTTTTTGGCAATTCCTTTACCATTAATGGTATTTCCCTAGCCTTTTTTGGCCTTTCCTAGAGTTTCTCAACCATTGACTTTGTCATCTGGCACATCCTGATGTCAGTCTTTTGAATCCCCCCACCCTTATAAAGGTGAAATACCTAGAACAAATAAGCAGGGTCCACATGCTAGCCATATTGTCTATACGTCAACAGGGATGATGAGAAGCAATCACACAATAGTGTCATGGGTTTTGAGTGAAGTTTAATTTCTGATTTACACTCTTATGCTTTACAAAATCCCCCTTACCAATACACACACACACACACACACACACACACACACACACACACACACACACACACACACACACACACACACACACACACACACACACACACACACACACACACACACACACATGCATATACGTGTGTGTGTGTGTGTGTGTGTGTGTGTACACACACACACACACACACGCACATTAGTGATTTTTTTCTATAGGAAACAATTGCAACATAGTAGTGTTTGGGTTTCAAATAATGCCATAGGACATCTTCCTATGCAAAAATAATGTACAAAGGAGCAATAATTTTTGCCTACAAGATAAGATTTTGAATTCCTCCATCAATTTGAGTATCTGTATATATTTGGGTGAAGAAAACCTACATTGAATAGGTGGGTTCTTGTATGATCAAACTTATCATTATAAAAAGAGAAGGGTTCCAAAAGCATTCCAACCACAAACAATACCATACATTATTAAAAGGGGTGGGTCCCATGGAGGGGACTAATACATAATCAAGTCCCTGGAGTTCTATGTGGCTTGATCAAATACATGGGATACAACACCTATGGTGTTTCATGAGTTAATGAAATATTAAAACTAGCAGTTGCCCCAAAGGTGCAAGTCATGTTGGAAGGATTATTTATTTCCCTTTTAACCATACAATGTGGATGCTTCGTAATGAGTGGTAATTGAAATAATCATTAATTGACCATCATTTATCTCAATCAATAACTCCTCTAGCATGATCTATGTAATCTAAATAAAAAAATTGCCCCAAAGTCAGGGCATGTATATGATATGGTCCCTCGAGTGTATGATATCACTTGAAATTACTTATTTGATGCAATTTCTCTAGGTGTATATATATTGGCAACATAGACAAACATAATATAAAATGATCAATAATTTTAAACCTCAACATTATTATTGGAAACACTAACTTGAGTCACATATTAAATGCATATCCTTTTTGAAATAAAATCAGCCTCATGTCATCCTCGTTGACCCTTGAAAATAAAAATCATCCAATCACAAATTTGTGAGCAATGCAAAGTACCTTCCCTAGCCTTTCTTGGACCCTTTTAGCAATTCTTAGACCATTTATAGTATTTCCCTAGCCAAATTTTGCCTTTCCCAAAGGATTTTGGCCATTCCCTTTGTCTCCTAGCACATCCCAATGTCAATCTCTCAAAGCCCCCTTCCTACCAAAGGGATGAACCTAGAATGAATAAGAATGTGCCACATACCAACTATATTGTCTACATTTCATTGAGATTGCATTATCAATTTGATGCCACCACACTACTAACTAAAAACCCATTTGTCATGGGTACAGGTCATAAATTCAATAACTACCCTAATGTTGGGGCATGTGTATTATATGGGTCATATAGTGTACACTATCACCTAAAATACCCTATTATTCCCCCCATCATGACCACTCAAATCAATTTGAAATTGTTCACCACATGAAAATTCTCAATTGCCTTGCCCTTTATTTCATTGGTATTAGAATGGTGTTTTTGTATGTAATTAACTTTGATTTAATTTCTCTACATGTTAATATATTGTCACCATACATGAACTTATTTTAAAATCCAAATACATTCTTATGAAGCATGAAAGTGGTGAAATATTTCAAGACAAACTAGGTAATGATGGTGAAAAGTAATTACACATTAGTGTCATGGGTTTTAAGTGAAGTTTAATTTTTTATTTACACTCCTACACTTTACAAAATCCTTCTTTCCAATATATATATATATATATATATATATTAGCTAATTTTTTATATAGGCAACAATCGCAACATAGTAGTGTTTGGGATTAAAATAATGCCACAAGACATTTGCCTATGAAAAATAATGTACAAAGGATCAATAATTCTAGTCTACAATACAAGATTTTGGATTCCATCATCAATTTGAATATCTATATATATTTGGGTGAAGCAGACCTACATTAAATAGGTGGGTTCATGTATGATAAAAATTATTATTATAAAAAAATAAGTGTCCCAAGAGCATTCCAACCACAAACAACACCATATAGTATTAAAAGGGGAACATCACATGGATGGGACTAATGCATAATCAAGTCCCTAAAGTCATATATGTCTTGATCAAGGGCATGGGATACAAAACTTATGGTGTTCATGAGTTAATGAAATATTAAAACTAGCAGTTGCCCCAAAGGTGTTGAGAATGTGTTCTAATGTATGCATGGAGCTATCATTGATGTCATTCTAAGTTGTGTTTATTATTATTGAGGTTGAGTTCATGATCCATGTACTTGAGAAACCTGGTTATGACATTAATCATATCATGAAGAGACCTACTGAGAAGGCATAGGCTTAGTAACATGATGAGGTGAATAGTTTGAGGCTTGTGAAAAGAATATTGGTAGTGTGTGAGCATGGTATGAGGTCGTATGACATGAACATGAAGTGTTGAGATCAGTGCAAGTGGTTTTAAGGTATGTTTAAGGTTTAAGTGTGACTAGAAGTTCAAGGCCTAATGTGTAAAGAGACCAAGTGTGGCCTAATGAGGGGTCATGTTTAGTTTCCAAGGTGTTAGAGATCATGAGAGACTACCAAAGGTGTGAAAATTTGTGTCATGTGTTTTGACCAAATATGAGGTCAAAATCTGAAGGAGAAAGCATGAAATATGATTTTGAGTTTTTTTATGTGCATAATATGAGGTATTACAGACTTGAGAAGTATTTTATTATGTTTTTTGGCATGTGAAACCTTTGCATGATATCTTAAGAATTTCATGGAAGTTGGGGAAGCATCCTAGCTCAAGTTTCTCAAGTTTTTGGATTAAGGGCCCATGTTTTAGGAATGATCGTTAAGACTATAAGGTGGTCTTAACCCTCTCTAAAAATCTAAAAATAAATTGATATGGAAGATATTGATATAAATGGATTATAATTAATTTTATAGCCTATTTTTATGATTATATCATGTAAATGACTCTCCTAGGTACCTCCAGGCAGCATTAGTCTATCAAAAAAATGAGTGGAAGTTACAGGAAAACCCTTATTTCTCAAATTTTTGATGTAGTAGTCAGGATTGACAAGGTCAAATAATGAAAATTATTAGAGGATGATGTGTGATACTTTTATTTTGTGTCTATGTAATATTTTTATCAGGTTATAGACTTAAAATATGCTTAATTGGTCATGGAAGTTTGCGTATCGGTAAAATGACCTAGTGAGGAAGACAGTGAGAAAAATAGGTAAAATTGGGAATGAGATTAGGGATGTGTTTCCATGGATTAGGGATGGATAAATTTGAATAAGGTTTTTATTAAATACATGTAACACATATACCAATTGGATATGTGTGTGTATGGTAGAAAGTTATTCTCAATCTGACTTATCTAACACAATGAGGTCTGTGTACAGTGAATACATGAGATTGGTTTGTAAGACCAATATTTATATTTTAAATCATAATATATTTGTTTCAAGATTTTTTAAGTATGATAAATTATCATATAAACCCATTTTAATTTAATTAAAGTGATTCTAAAGGTGTTCTAAGTCATTACTTTCATGACTGTGTTTTGGATCTATAGGCAGTTTTTTGTGTGTGAGTAAGATTGATGTTCCTGAGTCATTATGCCTAGAATTAAAGAATATAATGCACATGAAATTTTTATATAGGTATAATAGGTTAATTTTAATGTATTTTTATTCATGATAAATTCCTATGAATGTGTGAAAAGTTAAAGGTTCTTGACTAGGTTTTGAAGCCTATTTGCAATTCTGAGTGAGCATATGGAAGTGGTCAATTTAAGGTCTTTTATCCTATATGGTGAATTATAATGGACATGGTTATTAATATTAGGTAATTTAAGTTATATTTATATTATTTTTTGATATATTTATGTGGTAAAGCTGAGTTTATACTTAAGATATTCAAAGCAAACTTTCTAGTAGTGAGAAGGCCTAATTGTGAGTAGGCCTAATGGTGTGGTTCAAGGAGTGAAATGAGATAAATGGTGTTGGGAACCTAAGGTGAGATTATAAAGGGTATAGTTTAATTTTGTGTAAAAATTTTCATCCATTTATGAAGGCTCAAGATGTTTCAACTTGGTCAAGGTGAAATGTGTGAATTGAGAAGGCCTAATTACATTAGGTCTCCTTTAGGTCTAATAGTGATTTTGGTCCTTATGAGTGGTGAAAAAACTATGTAGTGGTTTTTCCTCCTATGAAATGTATTTTTTGATATATTTTAAGGGTGATACAAGTATGGATAGGTTTGTGTCATACCAAGGTTGGTGAAATCAAGAGTCAAGTATAAAAAAGGTCTAATAGGTCTACTTTGACTAGTTAGAATATTGGTGTGGTGAACGAATGAAATAAGTTTAGAAACCATGTAGATGGATTTAAGACCATTAGAGAGGTATGTTTAATATTTCATTAATTTATAATAATTATTGTATAGATGATGAGCAAGGTCATATGATGTAAATCTACCAAGAAGAGGGCTAGTTGAGCGAAGAGGCCTAATAGGCTATTTGAGAGAGATAAAAGAGTGTGAAGAGAAAAATAAGGTGATCATAATTATTTGAGTGATAAAAATGTGTCTAAATATTATTATAGGTTCTAGGTGGATTATTTGGTTCTTATTTACCTAGGAGTTTGGTGCCTCCTTATAAGTTGGTACTTGCTAAAGGACTAGTTAAGTTGGTGCTTGATTAGTGAGGGGTTGGTGCTCCTTATGGGGTTTTTGCCTCACTAAATATTGATTCATTTATTATAAGACTATATTAAAAGCTGTGTGTCAATGGGTTTTATTCCCCATGAGGGTTTCCCACATAGATTTTGTGTTCATGTGTTATGTTTCTATTTCATGCTCATATAAATGGTTGATTATGCATTGGTCTTGATTCATTTATTATAGGACATAGTCCAAGTTGTGTGTTAGTGGGTTTTATTCCCCATGAGGTTTTACCACATATATCTTGTGTTCATGTGTTATGTTTCTATTTCATGCTCATTTTAATAGTTTATTATGCATTGCTCTATCTCTACCTTAGTTTGAAATGGTTATTGAATGATAGGTAAAATAGAAAGAAAAAATTGTACATTGATTTAACCCCCCCTCTCAGTGGTTCCAATAATTGGTATTAGATCTAGTTCCTTGTGTAGGCATAACAACCTAATTGAGATATTTTGAAGAACATGTATGCATTGTGATAATGAAAGTGTTTGTTATGATTTCAATTAAGATCTATCCATAGTTATTGAAACAATTTGTAAAATTTTGTTTAAAAGAGAATAATCATATGGAAGAATGCACCTAGCTGAGAAGAAGAGTAAAATATTTAGATGCACAAGTAAGGAAAGATACAATCAAGATAAAGACATATCAAAAATGTGAGGAGAGTACTGGAAAGTTTAATAATATGTTGAATAGTCAAAGATCCTATCATGATAAAACATTTCTTAGCTTCAAAAAGGACCAAAATGAGTTCAAGGAGAGTTAGTTTCCAAAAGTTAATGATCTATCAAGGAGTGATGATGATGGTAGAATAAAAACCTATGCAGAATTAGTCAAGTTTGAAGTCAATCATCAACAAGCCAAGAAGGGTTTTATTCTATCAAAAGATATCAAAGGTAGTGGTGTATCATTCAATGATCATCAAAAGAAAAATGAGGTTATATAGTCAAAGTATGTGGATTATTTCAATGTTTATTGTTTCTCTTATGGTCAATTTGGGAATAGATTTGTTGACTATAGATGGAGTAGTCAAATCCTGTGTTATAACTACAACCAAAGATGAAATATTATAAGATATTGTAATACAAGACCTATGAGGAAGACCAATAAAGTTAATAAAATATTTAGTCATGATACTAAAGAATGGATCAAGAAAGCAAACCCTGTGGGTAAGATGAAGGAGAAATGGGAATCTAGAGGAGAAAAATTTGTGATAGCTCAAACTACCTTTCATACTCAAAATGAATATTTGAAGTGGTACATAGAAAATGGCTGTTCAAGTCACACAACGTGAGATATGATAAAATTCATAAATTCTAAGAAGAATACCACAAGACCAATGAGGTTTGGAGATAACACATATACTAATATATTTGGCAAAGGTATCTTGAGACTAGACAATGGGAAGATCATGACAAAAAATGTATTATATGTAGATGGATTGAAACACAACTTATTGAGTTTAAGTTAGATGTGCACCCAAGGACATACCCTAGCTTTTCATGAGAAATAATGTGAGATAAGAAGAACAAAATTAGGGAGGTTGATTACCAAAGGCAAGAGAACTGACAACAATCTATATGTATTTAAAGAGATCACAAAAGAGAAGTGATTTATAAGCAAGGTATATTAAAGTAGGATATGGAATAGGAGGTTAGGTCATTTAAAATTTGACAATCTAGTCAAGATCAGCTCCAAGGGATCTGTGAAGAACATGCCAAAAATTTCCAAACCTACAGATGCTCTTTGCAAGGCATGTCAACATGGTAAGCAGATTAGAAGCAGACTCAAATCTAAATAATACTCTACTAATAGACCTTTAAAACTAATTCATATTGATCTATGTGGTCCTACAAGGATTCAAATCATTTAAGGTGACAACTACTTCATTTTGATTATAAATGACTTCACAAGAATGACTTGGGTAGCATTCTTGAAAGAGAAGTCAAAATCTCAAGGTAAGTTCAAAACTTTCAAGGATTTGGTTGAAAATGAGATGGATGTGAAGATTAATCATCTTAGGTCTAACAAAGGAGGAGATTTTTGTTCAAATGAGTTTGATGAGTTTTATGAGGTAAATGAAATAAAAAGATAGTTCTCAATTGCTAGAAAACCTCAACAAAATGGGGTAGTTAAAATAAAGAATAGAACTATTCAATAAATGGCAAGGACCATGTTGAATTAGTCAAGTTTGTCTAATGGCTACTAGAGAGAAGCTATGGGTACTGTATTTTACACTATGAACATATGACAGATTAGGATCAATAGTGATAAGACTCCATATGAATTGTGGAATGGTAGACTAACTAGTGTTGAACATTTAAAAGTGTTTAAAAGTAAGTGTTATATCAAGACATATGAGGAGGACTTAGGAAAGTTTGACTCAAGGTCTGATGAAGGTATTTTATTGAGATATTCACCAATTAATGTTGTTTACAAATGTTACAAAAGATAGTGGAGAGCACAGATGTGAAGATTGATGAGATAAATAAATCATATTCTCAGTCAAAGAATGATGAAGGAGCAATATAGATAGATGAGGATGAAGAATAAATTGAAGAGAGAAAGGACTCAAAAGGCCCTTCTAGGAATATTCAAAAGGATCATCCTGAATCTCAGATCATTGGCAATAAAAGTGCAGGCATATAAACAAGAAGAAGAATGGTGAGTAATGTTAATCAAGAAGATACTACCTTAGTGTCTAAATTTGAACCTAAAATATATGTAAAAGTAAGTGAAGATAAGTTTTGGATAAATACCATTAATGAGGAGTTAAATCAAATTGAGAAGAATGAGACTTGAGAATTAGTACCTAGGCCTAAAGACAAAAATGTCATTGGTACAAAATGGGTGTTTAGAAACAAGTTGAATGAGAATGGAGAAGTCACCATAAATAAGGTTAGACTAGTATACAAGGGATATGCTCAAGTAGAAGGGGTGGAATTTTAGGAAACCTTTGCTCTAGTAGGATGGTTAAAGGCTATTAGGTTATTTATCACCTATGTAGGTTTTAGAGGCTTTAATATATACCAGATGGATGTCAAGTCATCTTTCCTAAATGGGAACTTGGAAGAATAGGTTTACATTGAATAACCTAAAGTTTTCCTATTGACTGAAAACAAGGACTATGTCTGCAGGTTGAAGAAGGCTCTCTATGGTATAAGACAAGACCCTATAGTTTGGTATGTTATATTAGACAAGTATCTTTTGGACCAAGATTTCAAGAGAGGAGTTGTAGATAGTAACTTGTACATCAAGACTAAAAATGAGCATTAGTTGATAGTGGTGGTCTATGTGGATGATATCATATTTTATAGAAATAGTGAAAACATGACCAAAGCCTTTTCAGATGTGATGAAATCAAAATTTGAAATGTCTATGATTGGAAAAATATCCTTCTTTTTTGTACTTCAAATTAGTCAATCTAAAAAAGGTATGTTCATTTCACATACCAAGTATATAAAAGGGATGTTAAATAAGTTTGAAATGGAATATTTTAAGTTTGTTAGTACACCTATGGTTATAGGATGTAAGGTAATCAAGGAGGATGAATCTTCAAGAGTCAATCAGACAAAATATAGATTAATGATTGGAAGTTTATTAGATACTACTACCTCTAGATCTAACATCATGCAAGAAGTATGTCTTGTGGGAAGATTTCAAGTATATTCTAAATAAATTAATATACAAGTAGTCAAGAGGATGCTTAGGTATCTCAAGGGAACTATGGAGTATGGAGTTTGATCTAGTAGCCTATAAAGATGCAAATTGGGTTAGAAATCTAGATGATAGAAAGAACACTAGTGGAGGATCCTTCTTTTTAGGTGAGTACCTAGTCTCATGGATAAGAAAGAAGCAACCATCAGTGGATTTATCTACTTATGAGTTTGATTATATTGTAAAAACTTCATGTTGCACTCAGATGTTGTGGATGATACAAACCTTAAGAGACTATAACATGGAGTTTGATGGTCCTAGTCCTATTTTTTATGATAATACTAGTGTCATAAGTGTTTCAAAGAATCCTGTCATGAATTCAAAGACCAAGCACATTGATATAAAGTATAATTTATTAATATAACAGGTAAGTGAACAAAATATTAAACTTGAATTTATGTCTACCAAAGATCAAATAATAGATATCTTGACTAAGCCTTTTCCAAAGGTTACTTTTGAACAGCTAAGACAAGAATTGGGTGTGATTCCTAATCCTAGTAGTCACTAATCAAGTCAAGTGGTTAGGGGTAGCTAATAAGGAGTTTCTTTATTTTCAAGAGTAGGAAATAAGTGCACAAGCTATAAGGTCAAAGGGGGAGTCATATAAGTTTGTCAAAAAGAAGATGCCAGAGGTATACATTGAGATAAGGGGAACTTATTGATATGTTCCTTTATTCCTATTTATTAAGTTTTATTATAGGTAGTGATTTATCATTAATTTAAAATGGGGAGATTGATCTATATGGGGGAGATATATCCCAGTGAGAGAAGCTTCTTTATATTGTTTCCATCAATGAGTGGTTGCCATCAATGATAAAAGGGGAGATTGTTGAGAATGTATTTTAAGGAATGCATGGAGTTGTAATTTATGTCATTTAAGTGTCATTGACTTCATTCTAAGTTGTATTTATTACTATTTAGGTTAATTTCATGATCCATATAATTGAGAAACTTGGTTATGACATTAGTCATTGCATGAAGAGACCTCGTGAGAAGGCATAGGCTTGGTAGCATGATGAGGTGATCATTTTGATGCTTTAAAAAGAAATTTGGTAGTGTGTGAGCATGGTATGAGGTTTCATTACATGAGCATGAAATTTTGAGATAAGTTTAAGTGGTTTCAAGGTAAGTTCAAGGTCTAAGTCTGATTGGCAGTTCAAGGCCTAATGTGCAAAGAGACCTAATGTCGCCTAATGAGGGGTCAAGTTCATTCTACAAGGTGATAGATATCATTAGAGAATTTTTAGAGATTTAAAAGGTTGTTTCAAGTGTGTTGACCAAATATTAGGTCAAAATTTTAAGGAGAAAGCATGAAATGTGGTTTTGAGGTTATTTGTGTGCACAAAATGAGGTATTGTAGACCCGAGACATATTTTCTTATGATTGTTGGCATGTGAAAAATTTACATGAGATATTAAGAAGATCATGAAATTTGGGGAAGGATCCTATCTCCAGTTTTCCAAGCATTATTTTCTTGATTAAGGGTCCAAGCTTTATGAATGATCATTAAGACTGTTAAGTGGTCTTAACCCTCTCTAAAACCCTAACAATAACTAGATATGGAAGATATTGATATCAATGGATTATAATGAATTTTAAAACCTAGTTTGATGATTGTATCATGTAGAGGACTCTCCCAGGTACCTCTAAGTGGCATTGGTCTATTAGAAGATTGAGTGGAAGCTATACGAAAACTATTATTTCTTGGATTTTTGATGTAGCAATCAGGGTTGACCAAGTCAAAGCATGAAAATGATTGGAGGATGATGTGTGAGACTTGTATTTTTTGTAAATGTATGTTTATTATTAGTTTATATAATTTAAATAGGCTAAACTAGTCATAGAAGTTGGCCTCCTGCTAAAAAGGCTTGGCAAGGAAGACAATGAGAAAAATAGGCAAAATTGGGAATGAGATTAGGGATGTGTTTCCATCTATTAGGGATGGATAAAATTCATAATGTTGTTTTTAAATATATGTATCACATATACATATTATATATAACTTTTATATATGTGTGTGTATGGCAGAAAGTTATTCTTAATCTAACTCGTCTAACAAAGTGAGGTTTGTGTATAGTGAAGTCATGAGATTGGTTTGTAAGACCAATATTTATATTTAACATTATAATATATTTATTTAAATATGTTAAAATTATTTTTAAGGATGATATCATCCCATTTTAATTTCATGAAATTGGTTCTACAGGTGTTCTAAGTCATTGTTTCCATGAATATGTTTTGAAGCTACATGTAGTTTTATGAAGGCGAGTAAGATTGATGTTCCTGAGTCATTATGACAAAAATTGAAGAATATAATCAACATTAAGTTTTTATGTATTTATAATAGGTTAATTGTAATGTATTTTTATTCATTATAAATTCATATGAAGGTGTGAAAAGTCAAAATATTCTTGACTAGCTTTTGAAGCCTGTTTGCAGTTCTAAGTGAGCACATGGAAGTGGTCAGTTTAAGGTATTTTGTAATGTATGGTGAAGTATAATGGACATGGTGATGAAATTGAGGTCATTTTTATAATATTAATATTTTTTTTTATATATTTATGTGTCAAAGTTGAGTATAAACTTCATATATTAAAAGGAGACTTTCTGGCAATGAGAAGGCCTAATTATGAGTAGGCCTAATGGTGTGGTTTAAGGAGTGAAATAAGTTAAATGGTGTTGAGGACATAAGGTGAGATTATTAGGGGTGTAATTTAAGTTTGTGTGAAAATTTTAATTCATTTATGGAGGCTCAATATGTTCCAATGTGGTCAAGGTGAAACGTGTGCTTTGAGAAGGCCTAATTGCATTAGGTCTAATGGTGATTTTGGTCCTAATGAGTGGTGAAAAACATATGTAGTGGTTTTTTATACTATGATTTTTTTTTTTTGATCTATTACAAGGGTTATCCAAGTATGTATAGGCTTGTGTCTGACCAAGGTTGGTGAAAGCAAGAGTCAAGTATAAAAAGGTCTAATAAGCCTAATTTTACTCGTTAGAATATTGGAGTGGTAAACGAATGAAATAGAAGTTTAGAAACCAAATAGAGGGATTTAATAAAATAAAATAGGTACTTTTAATATGTTATGAAGTTATAAAACTTATTATATAGATGATGATCAATTTCATATGACCTAAATCTGCCAAGAAGAGGGCTAGTTGAGCAAAGAGGCCTAATAGGCTGTTTGAGAGAGATAGAAGACCGTGAAGAGAAAAATAAGGTGATAATAATTAGTTGAGTGAGAAATAGGTGTCAAAATGTGATCATGGGTTCTAAGTGGCTGAGTTGGTGCTGAGTTACCTAGGGTTTAGTTCTTCTTTTCAAGTTGGTGCTTGCTAAAGGACTAGTTGAGTTGGTGCTTGATTAGTGAGAGGTTGGTGTTCCTTATGGGGTTGGTGCCTCACTAAATATTGATTAATTTATTATAGGAATATAATACAAGTTTTGTGTTATTTGGTTTTATTCCCCATGAGGTTTACCCACATAGCTCTCATGTTTATGTGTTATGTATCTATTACATGCTCATATGAATGGTTGATTAGCATTGCTCTATCTATGTATTAATTTCAAGTGGTTAATGAATGATAGGTGAAATTGAAAGAAAATTTTGTACACTAATTCACCCCTAATGTTTGTGTTTCCAAAAAAAGGTGAAAGTTATGTTGGAAGGATTATTTAATTTCATTTTAACCATACGATGTGGATACCTCTTAATGAGTGGAAATTAAACCAATCATTATTCAACCACCAGTTATCTCAATCAACAACTCCTCCAATAGGATATGTGTACTCTAAATGAATAAATTTACCTAAAGTCAGGGCATGTATATGATATGGCCCCTCTACTGTATGATATCACTTGAAATAATGTATTCGATGTATTTTATGTAGGTGTATATATATTGGAAAGATAGACAAACATAAGCTAAAATGAGCACTAATTTGAAACATAAATACTATTATTGGCAACACTAACTTGAGTCACATATTAAATGTGGAGCCTTATTGAAATGAAATCAGCCTCATGTCATCCTTGTTTACCCTTTAAAATAAAAAGCATCCAATCTAATTTTGTGAGCAATATAGAGTACGATCCCTAGCCTTTTCTAGACTTTTTTAGTAATTCTAAGATTATTTATGGTATCTCCCTAGAAAAATTTAGCCTTTCCTAGATTTTATCATTTATTCCCTTTGTTTGTCTCCCAAATCCCCCTGCCCTAGCAAAGGTGACAAACCTAGAATGAATAAGTAGGTGCCACATGCCAACTATATTGTTTACACATTAGTAGGATTGCATTATTGATTTAATACCACCATATGGCTAACTAAAAACCCATTTTCCATGGGTGCAGGTCATAAATCCAATAACTATCCTAAAATCAAGGCACATGCATCATATGGGTCATCTAGTGTACACTATTACCTAAAATACCCTATCATTTCCCCCATCATGACCACTCATATCAATTTTAAATCATTCACAACTTGCAATTTTTCAATCACCTTTCCCTTTATTTCATTAGTATGAGTATGGTGTTTTTGTGTGTACTTAACCTCGATGTAATTTATGTAGGTGTCAATATATTGGCACCATACATGACCCTATTTTAAAATCCAAATATGTTATTATGAAACATGGAAGTGGTGAAATATTTCAAGACAAACTTGGTAATGATGGTGAGAAGCAATCACCCATTAGTGACATGGGTTTCGAGTGAAGTTTAATTACTGATTTACACACTTACACTTTACAAAATCCCTCTTACCATTACATTTATTATATTAGTACTTTTTTTATATAGGAAACAATCGTAACATAGTAGTGTTTGGGCTTTAAATAATGTTACAAGACATTTTCCTATGAAAAATTATGTACGAAGGAGCAACAATTCTGGCCTACAAGATAGGACTTTAGATTCCTCTATTAGTTTGAGTATCTGTATATATTTGGGTGAAGCAGACCTACATTGAATAGGTGGGTTTTTTTATGATCAAACTTATCATTATTTTAAAAAATGGTTCCAAGAACATTCCAACCACAAACAACACCATACATTATTAAAAGGGATAGGTCCCATGGAGGGGACTACTATATAATCAAGTCCTTGAAGTTCTATGTAGCTTGATCAAAGGCATGAGATACAACACCCATGGTGTTTCATCAGTTAATGAAACATTAAAACTAAAAATTTACCCAAATGTGCAAGTCATGTCATAAGGATTATTTATTTCCCTTTTAACCATATGATGTGGATGCCTTGTAATGAGTGGCAATTAAATCAATCATTATTCGACCACCTTTTATCTCAATCAACAACTCTTGTAGCACAGTCTATGTATTCTAAATCAAAAAATTACCCCAAAGTCAGGGCATGTACATGATATGGTCCCTCTATTGTGTAATATCTCTTGAAATAACTTATTTGATGTAATTTCTCTAGGTGTGTATAGATTGGCAACATAGATAAACATAAGCTAAAATAAGCACTAATTTGAAACCTCAATATTATTATTGGAAACACTAAATTGAGTCACATATTAAATGTGGAGACTTCTTGAAATGAAATCAGCCTCATGTCATCCTCATTGACCCTTAACAATAGAAAGCATCCAATCAAAAATTTGTGAGTAATGCAAAGTACCTTCCCTAGCCTTTCTTGGACCATTTTAGGCAATTCCCAAATCATTTATGGCATTTACCTAGCCTTTTTTAGCCTTTACCAAAGTTTTCCAGCCATTCCCTTTGTCTCTTTGCAGATCTTGATGTCAATCTCCCCAAGCCCCCCACCCTACCAAAGGTGACAAATCTAGAATTAATAACCTGGTGCCACATGTTAACTGTATTGTCTACACATCAATGGGAATATATTATTGATTTGATGCCACCACACTGCTAACTAGAAACCCATTTATCATGGGTGCAGGTCATAAATCCAATAACTAACCTAAAGTTAGGGCATGTGTATCATATGGGTTATCTAGTGTATACTATCACCTAAAATACCCTATCATTTCCCCCCATCATGACCACTCAAATCAATTTGAAATCATTCACCACTTGCAATTTCTCAATCACCTTGCCCTTTATTTTATTGGTATGAGTATGGTTTTTTTAAATGTACTTAACCTTGATGTAATTTCTCTTGGTGTCAATATATTGGCACCATACACGAGCTTATTTCAAAATAGAAACACATTCTTATGAAGCATGAAAGTCATTAAACATTTCACTACGAACTCGGTAATGATGGTGAGAAGGAATCACACATTATTGTCATGGGTTTTGAATGAAGTTTAATTGCTGATTTACACTCTTACACTTTAAAAAATCCCTCTTACCAATATACATTACATTAGTGTTTTATTTTATACAAGTAATAATTGTAACACAGTAGTGTTTGGGATTCAAATAATGCCATAGGATGTTTGCCTATGAAAAATAATATATGAGAGAGCAATAATTCTAGCCATCAAGACATGATTTTGGATTCCTCCATTAGTTTGAGTATATGTATATATTTGGGTAAATTAGACCTACATTGAATATGTGGGTTCTTGTATGATCAAACTTATAATTATTTTAAAAAAAGGTTCCAAGAGCATTCCAACCATAAATAACAACATACATTATTAAAATGGGTGGGTCCCATGGAGGGGACTACTGCATAATCAATTCCATAGAGTTCTATGTGGCTTGATCAAGGGCATGGGATACAACACCCATGGTGTTTCATGAGTTAATGAAATATTCAAACTAGAAGTTACCCCAAAGGTTTAAGTCATGTCAGAAGGATTGTTTATTTCCCTTCTAACCATATGATGTGGATGCCTTGTAATGAGTGGAAATTAAACCAATCATTACTCAACTCCCATTTATCTTAATCAATAACTCCTCCATCATGATCTATTTAATTTAAATAAAAAAATTGCCCCAAAGTCAAGACATGTATATGATATGGTCCCTCCAATGGTATCACTTGAAATAACATATTTGATGTAATTTATCTAGGTGTATATATATTGGAAACATAGACAAAGATAAGCTAAAATGAGCACAGATTTGAAACCTTAATATAATTATTAGAAACACTAACTTGAGTGGCATATTAAATGTGTAGACTTATCGAAATGAGATCAGCCTTATGTCATCCTTGTTGACCCTTGACAATAGAAATCATACAATCACAAATTTGTGAGCAAAATAGAGTACCTTCCCTAGCCTTTCCTAGACCTTTTTTGGTAATTCCCAGACCATTTATGGCATTTCCCTATCTTTTTTTTGGCCTTTTTCCAAAGTTTAATGGCCGTTCCCTTTATCTCCTATCACATCTCGAAGTCAGTCTTTCAAAGCCCCCCACCCTGCCAAAGTGATAGAATTAGAAAGAATAAGTAGGTGCCACATGCCAATTGTATTGTCTACATGTTGACATGATTACATTATTTATTGATGCCACCACACTGCTAACTAAAAACCTATTTGTCATGGGTGTAGGTCCTAAATTTAATAAATACCCTAAATTTAGGGCATGTGTATCATATGGGTCATCTAGTGTAAACTATCACCTAAAATACCCTATCATTGCCCCCCCCATCATGATTTCTCAACTCAATTTAAAATCATTCACCACTTGCAAGTTCTCAATCACCTTGTGCTTTATTTCATTAGCATGAGTATGGTGTTTCTTTATGTACTTAAACTTTATGTAATTTCTCTTGGTTTCAATATATTAACACCATACATGAATTTAATATTATAATAAAAAAACATTCTTAGGAAGCATGAAAGTGGTGAAACATTTCAAGATGAACTTGGTAATGATGGAGAGAATAAATCACACATTAGTGTCATGGGTTTCAAGTGAAGTTTAATTGCTGATTTACAATCTTACTCTTTAAAAATACCTCTTAAAAATATATTTATTATACTAGTTATTTTATTATATAGGCAACAAACTCAACATAGTAGTGTTCAGGCTTCAAATAATGCCACAGGACATTTTCCTAGGAAAAATAATGTACGAAGGTGCAACAATTATGGCCTACAAGATAGGATTTTGGATTCCTCTCTTAGTTTGAGTATTTGTATATATTTGGGTGAAGCAGACCTACATTGAATATGTGGGTTCTTGTATGATAAAAAATATAATTATTTAAAAAATAGGGTTCCAAGAGCATTCCAACCACAAACAATACCAAAAATTATTAAAAGGGGCGGGTCCCATGGAGGGAACTAATGCATAATCAAGTCCCTAGAGTTCTATGTGGCCTTATCAAGGGCATGGGATACAACACCCATGGTGTTTCATGAGTTAATGAAATATTAAAACTAGAAATTGCCCCAAAGGTACAAGTCATATCAAAAGCATTGTTAATTTCCCTTTTAACCATATGATGTGGATGCCTTGTAAAGAGTGGTAATTAAACCAATCACTATTTGACCACCGTTTATCTCAATCAACAACTCCTCCAACATGATCTATGTACTCTAAATTAAAAAATTGAACCAAATTTAGGGTATGTATATGATATGGTCCCTCTAGTGTGTGATATCACTTAAAATAACTTATTTAATGTAATTTATCTAGGTTTATATATATTGGCAACATAGACAAACAGAAGCTAAAATGAGGACTAATTTAAAACCTTGATATTATTATTAGCAACAAAAACTTGAGTCTCATATTAAATGTGGATCCCTATTGAAATGAAATAAGCCTCATGTCATCCTCGTTGACCCTTGACAATAGAAAACATCCTATCACAAATTTGTGACCAATGCAGAGTACCTTCCCTAGCCTTTCCTAGACCTTTTTTGGCAATTTACAGACTGTTTATGGCATTTAACTAGCCTTTTTTGGCCTTTCCTAGAGTTTTCCAGCCATGCCCTTTGTCTCCTAGCACATCTTGATATCAGTCTCCCAAAGCCCCCCAACCTAACAAAGGTGATAGACTTAGAATGAATAAATAGGTACCACATGCCAATTTTATTGTCTACATGTCAATGGGATTTCATTATTGATTTGATGCCACCACACTGAACCCATTTGTCATGGGTGTAGGTCATAAATACAATAACTACCCTAAAGTCAAGGCATGTATATCATATGGGTCATCTAGTGTACATTATCACCTGAAATACCCTATCATTTCCGCTTGTCATGAACACTCAACTCAATTTGAATCGTTCACCACTTAGAAGTTATCAATTACCTTGCCCTTTATTTCATTGGTATGAGTACGGTGTTTACATTGTACTTAACCTTGATGTAATTTCTCTAGGTGTCAATATATTAGCACCATACACGAACTTATTTTAAAATATAAATACTTTCTTATGAAGCATGAACGTGGTGAAATATTTCAAGATGAACTTGGTAATGATGGTGAGAATCAATCACACATTAGTGTCATGGGTTTCAAGTGAAGTTTAATTGCTGATTTACACTCTTACGCTTTACAAAATCCCTCTTATATATATATATATATATATATATATATATATATATATATATATATATATATATATACATATACACTTTCTTATGAAGCATGAACGTGGTGAAATATTTCAAGATGAACTCGGTAATGATGGTGAGAATCAATCACACATTAGTGTCATGGGTTTCAAGTGAAGTTTAATTGCTGATTTACACTCTTACGCTTTACAAAATCCCTACTCGTGGACTTGATTTTTTTGAAATTTCAAAAAATTGAACTTATGTAGATAATTGGAGATGGCTACACTAAAAAATTAAAGATGGTATAAAAACATGAATTATAGAATTTTGAGTCTAGTTTCCAAAAAAAGAAAAATGGTCAAGTATAAATAGGTCAAACATCTAAAATTTGAAGAGGACATCTTAGTTTTTTAAAGAAAACATAGTAGATAGATGGTTGTGCAGCCCACCATTTTTTGAGCATCATTTAATATTATTTGAAACCATTTTGGTGAATATCTAGATAAGATATTCTAGTGTGTTACATTTTTTTTCAATGAATATTTTTTTAATTAATTTTTAAATTAAGTAGATCCTAAAAACTAACCAAAAAATGGATAGATGACTGTGCGGTCCCCCCTAGTTACCTCAAAAAAATGAAAATTGATTTTTTAAAATGTGTGTAGAATTAAGCCTAGTTTGTTACCATATAATATATCTTGCACTTGGGTCAATGAAAAAAGTTTTACATAAACATGAATAAGTATATATATATATGTGCGGCATGTAGTAGACTAAAAAAGGTGTAGTTAGAAATCACTATAATTTGAACCTTTAACATAGCCTTAAAATCATAAAAGTCATATTTTTGGAAAGAGGAAAGTGTGCTCGTCAGATGGTAATAATTTTTTGAATTTTTTTTTTGAAATCCATAGCATATTTTGTGATTGAAATTGAATTTTTTTAGTTTCTACCAAAACTCTCGGCCTCATCTGTAGATGCATAGTCACAAGCCTTTGTCTTGGAAATCCAATCCATTTCCAAGCCTAAAGGCTCGATTTTGAATTTAAGTTCAAATTGTGCATATGTATTATGTAACATATTATATAACACATACACGTTATATAATGGGTACACATTATTTTTTAATAAGACCAAAATGCTAAATTTGGTCTTTGGGTACGCATTTTTCTTATATTTTGATATTTTGGCCTTTGGGTACACATTTTATTTTGTATAAGATGTGGTTTTGAGCTCAACAAACTTAAAATGGTCACATGTATCCTTGATGTTATACTTTTAGTGATGAATGTATATCTTATAAAATATCTAAATGTACTAGGAACCTTGTTTGAAACCATTAAGGGATGCCTATGATTTAGAAATATAGGGTGGTGTAGACTTGGCATTGACCAAGTATGACATATGTATAAGTTACATCATCTCAAACTCTATTAATCTTATTCAATATACATTAAAGGTGACAATGTCCCCTAAATCTAACATCTACTTCACCTCAAGGATGATGCTGAGTAGAGGGACCTAGTAATTATTCATGTGGATGATGTTGCTCACCTCATATAGATGGTTGATCAGAATTGAATACTAGTGTGCATCCCCTCACTGAAGGTTTCAAGATTATATCTGGTATATATATTCATTCATCTTTTTCATATTTCATTTTAACGAGCTTAAAACTTATGATGTGGAATGCAAGAAAGTAGTATCTCAGAATGCTTGCTCTGGCTTGGGATTTGAGGTTGAGGAGTACATTGATGAATTGTGTTATCTTTTGCATGTAGGACTTAATATGAATTTAATTTTGGATCTAGAGGTAATTCAAGGTAGATGGATCTAAATAAGTTTAATACATACATATAAAATTGATAACATTTGATGCTTGCTCAATTCAGGTGGGATCTTAAAGTGCTCTACATGACATTTTCCATACAGTAATGGCAAGCTATAGGATCACATCATGTGAATTATTTACCAGACATGAGTTGATGGGATCGATGTCAATATTTTAAAAAAATTGGATTATATGTATGTATTATATTTATGAAGAGGCCC
Source organism: Torreya grandis (assembly GCA_037957365.1). Classification (NCBI taxonomy): domain Eukaryota; kingdom Viridiplantae; phylum Streptophyta; class Pinopsida; order Cupressales; family Taxaceae; genus Torreya; species Torreya grandis. Next base: position 2,677,911 of record JARHVA010001303.1, read on the forward strand.
TTATTAGATTGGTTGGAGGTGATGGGCCCTGTCTAGGTATCAAAGATCATGAGTTCCACTCATGTGAGCTAATAAATGTAGAGAGTGCAACATGCACATGCCTAGATTTTGCCCTCATGGCATTTGAGATATGTTCATATTTTTTCAAGTGTTTCTTATTGCTGATAGGATCATTGAGTACTTTGGATGACTTTACACAATGGGGCTAGGCCCAACATATTGGTTTTATCTATTTGAATCAACCACTTGGTGTATAGAAGTAAAAGTGGTCATCTTTGATTGGATTAGGACTCCTAGAGAACTAACACCTTTGATCCTTTTAAGATATATAATGTATGTATCTCTGATAACTCTAACACTTCTTTAGGTGTACTAGACCTACATGTGGAAATATTTGATTAGATTGGGCATCTTGAGGCTCTAAAAAATTTGATGCTTCTACGACTTGACAGTTAGATCTCTAACACTTATATGTGTGTACAAGATACACATGGTGACATCTAATTGGATCAGTCTTCATAGGGATATGATAGCTATTTAACTCTTATAAGACCTGACACCTCTAATAGTGATAACACTTTTGAGTGTATGAGGTACATGTGGTGATATGTAATTGGATTTGGCCTCCCAAGGCATTGTCAACTTTGAAAATTCTAGGACCTGATGTATTTCTAATAGCTTTAACACTTTCAGGTGTATGAGGTACACATGTGTCACAACAAGGTTCAATTATAAGGGTAATTAGGTTTAAAATAATCCATTTATGAACTTATTTTAAATTATATATGTGATGTGAGTTGGAGTGAAATTAACCCTATAATGTCATCATGTATATATATAATGAACCAAAGAGTTGATTAATTCAATCGAGGAGGCATGGGAGGTCAATTTAAACCCCATATTGACATAAATATAAGATCATGACATATGATTTTGGATAAAATTAAGTATGATTCTATTATGAATTGAACCAATTAGTCAATTGGTACAATTAGGGATGTGATTTGGGAAAAATTGGGCCCCTAAACCAAATTCATGGCCCAATCGATTGTATAATATATGAAACATATATGGATTAAGTAACCCTAATTTAATAAAAAATGCAAATATGAATGCAATGTGACCAATTTGAACCACTTAAAGTTAAATTAGAGTTTACTATGTTATTAAAGGGGCTAAATTAGATCATGTTTCATGACACCCTAATTTTACCACTTGAACATGTAAAATTCCCCTAAACCCTAATTTCATGACATATACACATGTAAAAACTCATTACACTAGACCCCTAACCCTAAATCCTAATTTTCAACAAGAACAACCCCTAAGTTCCTTGATTTCATCATAAATGCATAAATTCATGAATGTGATTAGTGCCAATTTGTGAACCCATTGTTCACTTAGTTTTGCAAGGGCCTATGATGGGATTTGGGGTAAAATTAGATCATTTTTCCTTACATATTGAGACTTAGTGTATCATATGATATTATTATTGCTTAATAGTCTTATCAAGAGTCTTATTGCATCATATTGGAGATTTATGCATCATATTGGGGATTTATGCATCATATTGAGACTTATTGCATCATATTGACCCTTATTGCATCTTATGATAGCCTTATTGCAACATATGATAGTATTATTACATTAAATTATGGATTTATTTCATTGTATGATAGTCTTATTTCATCATATGATAGTATTATGGCACATATGATAGTCTTATTGCATCATATAATAGTCTTATTACATCATATTGAGCCTTATTGCATCATATGATAGCCTTATTTCATCATATGATAGTCTTATTGAATCATATTAGGGATTTATGCATCATATTATAGTTTTATTGAGTCCTATTTCATCATATTGGGGATTTATGCATTGAATATGAGTGTTATTGCATGTTTTTATAGAATATATCTATACTTCAAGGAATGCATATGCGTTATAGTAATGTGTAAACATTACTATAACATGTATGAATTCCTTTAAGTATAGACAAAACTTACTTTTCAACATCTTTTTTGTCCCAAATTGAAAATATTATCCCCATATACATTCCTTGCACGCATTCTGCATATTATCTACATACATTTTGAAGTGCCTTTTTGGACCCCACATTTTGAAGTACTTTCTTGGTTGATTTTATCAAAATTGGCTCTGGTTCATGTTAAAGGAAGGGGAATAAGTTTAATAAAAAAACACCAGATCAATTATAATATTTGAGAGAGAAAAACAAGGTACAAATATAATCATTTCATTCCAGACAAGGTACAAACACTAACCCTGATGAGCCAAATGCATTAGATAATGAGGCAATTGACAATAATGAAGTAAATAATGATGAAACTGATAATAATGAATTGAATTATGATGAAATTGATAATAATGAATTGAATTATGATAAAATTGATAATAATGAATTAGATAATGTTGGAGGTTTACATTCAAAGTTTAAAGTTTTTGATTTTGTTGATGAAGAGCCTATGCATGATACTTTACCCACCAACAACGAAAAAAATTTAATGGAAACAAATGATGATGAAATTAACAATGAATAAAATTTCATGGAACATATAATGAATAAATAAACAATGAATAAAATTTCATGAAAACATATAATGATTTTGAAATACCCTCTCAAGGGATTTCACCATTAACAACACCTCCAAGAATTGTGCTTAGAAAAGACAAGTACTTAATTGAAGTTAATGAAAATAATGCATAAAAATGTCTAACCACCATTCAAGAAGATTGGCTCAAAAAATTTGGGATAGTTTCTTTCATAGATTGGATTATGATAGTCAAATATTTTAATTATTTGTTTTGTTGATGAAATTAGTTAAGATGAGACCTAAAATATACACATTAGGACTAAGGACATTTAACATGGATGATGAAAATGATGAATTTTTTGATAATCTACATGATGCATATCATAATATAGGTCCAAGATAACGAAAAAAAATTTATAATGCTAGCTAGCATATAATGACAACTTGTGCAATAAGTGTTGAAACAAGGATAAAATGATTGATTTTAAAAAAAGCCAAAAACTTGATGTAAATAGAAAATCATTAATGAAATCAATTAAAAGATGTGAAAGACTTAATTAACCCAATCCCAAAGAGATCTAGGCATTCTCTGGTAGACTTCCATGAAAGGACAAGGCTATCGCTGATGCTTTGAAAGACTTACTTGCACAATTTTGGAAAGACAATACAAGAGTTTTGCCTAATGCAAGAGATGTAGTGAAAAGAAGAGTTGGTTCTCATAATCATGAACTGCATCTAAAACATTTCATGTAAATGACTCAAACACAACTGTACTCTAAGTTTTTAGAAAAACATCCACAGATTGCTATTAGTCAAAGATTTTTTGAGATGGCCAAACCTTTTTATGTAAAAATAAATCACACACACACCACTTGTTGTAGGCAACATGTTGAATTTTCAATGCACTATGATGTTTTTCACCATACTCATTGTACTTTGCATACTAAGAACAATTTATAGGACTATGGCATAAAAGTTCTAGCAAAATCAGGCAAGAAATTTATTCCAAATATTTTTTTGCAAAAGACCAGATGGATAGTTCTTTTATAAGAAAACATATTTGGATGGAAATTATAAAATTTGTGGTGGATTGCCAAAACTAAAAAATTATATCCATGAGGAGTGTACAAGTGCAATTAGATAGGAATTAGTTGGTTTGAGAAAATATAAATATGTGACTTATCAACTATAAGATGGCAAACAATCTAAAAGGTGTGAGTTTTTTATGAAAGAGATATTTGTTTCAGAATTTATGGTCAAATTCATGGAGAAAATTGTTTATGAGTATGAAAGGCACACACATAGGGCTAAATGGTTGGATGAAAATTTCAAACTAAGCAAGGACACATCCCCACTTGATTATATTATTTTGGTAGTCAACTTTGCTGAAAATTACACATTCAAACCACAAATGGAAGTTCGATCGTAGTATTAAAACTCAACACAAGTTGCCATATTCGTGCATATAGAATTCATGCATGTACTTGATAGTACAGAGGAAGATCCAAAAATATTGAGGGAGTACCATTTTTATATCAGTGATGGATGATCACATTGTATAGAGTATTGAGAAGTTCTATGTATAGTTGACTCAGAGGAACATAACTTTCAATCAGCATTACATTTGGTCATACAATTGCACATCACAATTCAAGAATGTATACGTTTTTTATTAGTTGAGTAGGATACACATTACCACTAGTATAGAACATATTTATATTTTCACTAAGGATGGCCATGGAAAAAGGGAGCATGACGGTGCTAGAGCATGTGTAAAAAGAGTCATTGTAAGAGAGGAGTTAAAATTTGACCATGTTGCTAATTTGACTAATGCAAAAACTATGGTTGAATGGTGTAATGAGAACATATGTCATGGTTCTAAATCAAATTCTATTGTTCGTAGACATTTTTGGTTAATGGTGAAAAAGAATTGGCAAACTATGAGGATTGTATGACTCTAACAGGATCAAGTGAGCTCCACTCATTTTGTAGCTCAAATTCACGTTCTTAGACTATTCATATGCAACACTTGGCATGATTTTGTTCTACATGCATGGATTCTATTTGGAATGAATGTGTGGATAACTAGAGTTTTAGACCTCTAATTCCAATCAACACATATCAATTTCCACTAGCATTGTAACTTAAAAATATGACATAATCACATGAGTTTGACCATATATGTGATCTAGTGTAGCTAGATAGAAGATTAATCTTTCTGTACTATTTATTCACATTATTTATCTTCACAGTTTCATTAAAATTTGTTTTTTGTGATGTAGGCCATGTTTTTAAAGTTATTACAGATGAGAACAATGAAGAGGGAACATATTACTACTTATGTCAGTGTTTACATGGAAATAAAAAATTGACTTCCCTGGTCATAGATGGAGAAAACATTAACTATCCCATTGGGTCTATGTTAGTCACTGTAACTTGGCTTCGATGATATCCTATAAAAAATTCAAATGTATGGTTGTTTAAAGAATTTTAAAAACACAAGATGATACTACACTATTCAAATTTGGTTCTTACAATGAATATTCAATTGTAAAAATATCGTGGGAGGCCAAGAAACAAGAATATATGGAAATTTCATGAGTCATACCATGAAACTATTCCTGATACTTTCAAGATTAGAGCATATTCTAGTGGTTTGTTGGATTGAAATGCACAGGTATGTTGACTTGTAAAATGTAGATGTAATCAATTTTACCAAATGTTTTTGATTTTGTAGGTAGTATGTGCATAAATTTCATATTTAATTACTTACTAACATTTTTTTGTAGGTTAGTGGTGCCAAATAAGCTTCTAACTTCACATGGTTGGTACCATTAGTAAAGAATTTCATATTCTTGAAGCTAAGAGAAGCTTACTAAAAGTACTTGGTGTTTCCATGCTCTTGAACAATTATTCATGATAAGTCTCTTTCTAATTTTAGCCTTCCAAACACATAAATTTACTTGTTTATAATGATATAAATGGATAATATATAAACCAAATGCATTAAAATTTCCTCAAATGGCATTACATACCAATGTTACACAAAAAATAAACACACTTTTCATTGAATTGGATATTTTCATTGGTATGGCATTCCTGAACATTAGTGAAAATGCACTTACAGGTGGAATTGGATGTCATGGTCATTAGAATACATGTAATTTGCATGTGTGTGTGTGTGTGTTCTCTAAGTGATGGATTTGCACCTATAGGTCCTGGAGTCAAAAATGCTAGTTAGAGGTCATCACGTTATATCTTCACTACCCAAAAGTTATATTTTAGGACTCGTTACTACAGCTTATATCATGGATTGTTCTCAAAATTGCTACATAATATATATAGGGTGTAATTATATGGATTTTACATACATAGGATGGATCTTACAGTTCATTCATATGACTTACAATTTTGGTTTTATGGATGCCTAAATTTAGGTTAAAAATCAACATATTTCTTGTATTGAGAAGGGAATTTTTGAGCCCAGAAGGGATAGTGGGTTTGTCAACTAGGCTAGATGGGAAGCTAAGAACCTAGTCTTGGAAATTATCCATCTCTTTAGACGTGTTGACAATGCTAGTTTTTAGCTAATAAGCACTAGATTTAGAGTCCTCACTTCAACTTTGACAACATTTGTTGTTAGTGTTCTTGTGCTCTTAAACAATAGTGAAAATGCACTTACAGGTGGAATTAGATGTGATGTTCATTGAATAATGTGTAATTTTCCTATATATATGTGATCTAAGTGATAGATTTATACCTATGGATTTTGGAGATAAAAGCACTAGTTAGAGGTCTATAAGTTGTATCTTCACTGCCAAAAGGTTATATTTTAGGACCCGTTATTGTAACTTCTACCACAGATCACTCTCAGAGGTGATAAAGAATATATCTAAGATGAAATTATAGGTATTTAACATTAAAAATAAGGATCTTATGATTTGTCCATACAAATTACATTTTTTGTTTTATGAATGTGTGAAGTTAGGCTAAATATCAACATCTTTCTTGTATTAGGAAGGGCCTTCTTAAGCCCAAAATGGGTAGTGGGTTTGTCGGATAGGTCATATGGGAGGCCAAGAATTTGGTCCTAGATATTATCCAACCCTTTCAATGTGTTGGTAGTGCCAATTTTTAGCCAACAAGCACTCTAAATGGATTTCTTGAACTGTAGCTTCAACTTTGATAACATTTATTATCAGTGTTTCCATGCTCCTGAATAGTAGTGAAAATGTAATTACAAGTGGAATTGGATGTCATGGTCATTGGAACACATGTAATTTTACTATATAGGTGTGTTTGAAGTGATGGATTTACACCTATGGGTATCAGAGGCAAAAACACTAGTTGGAGGTCAGCAAGTTGTCTCTTTACTACCAAAAAGTTGCATTTTAGGACCCGCTACTACAAATTATACCATGGATTGCTCTCAAAGGTGATATAGAATAGATATAATGTGTAATTATAGGGATTTAAAATGCATAATAAATATCTTATGGTTCATTCATATGACTTAGATTTTTTGTTTTATGCATGCCTGAAGTTAGGCTAAAAATCAGAATCTTTCTTGTATTGGGGAGGGCATTCTTGAGCCTAGAATAGGTGGTGGGTTTATATACCAGGATAAATGGGAGTCCAATAAATAGTCATAGATATTATTATCCCCTTTGAACATGTTGGCAGTGCCATTTTTCAGCCAACAAGCACTAGAACTGGATTTCTCAGAATGTAGTTTCAACATTGACAACATTTGTTATCAATGTTTATGTGCTCCTAAATGGTAGTGAAAATGCACTTGCAAGTGAAATTGGATGTCACTATCATTGGAGAAAATGTTATTTGACTATATATAAATGCTCAAAGTGATGGATTTTCACCTACGGATATTGGAGGTAAAAGTGCTAGTTGGAGGTCAACAAGTTATCTCTTCATTACCAAAAAGTTACATTTTAGGACCCATTACTACAACTTATGCCACAAATTTCACTTAGAGGTGATATAGACTAGATAAAAGGTGAAATCATACTAATTTAACATGCACAGTAGGAATCTTATGGTTAATCCATGCAACTTAAATTTTTAGTTTTATTCATGCCTAAATTTAGGCTTAAAATCAACATCTTTCTTTTCTTGGGAAGGGCCTTCTTGAGCCTGGAATGGTGGTGGGTTTATTGACCAGGCCAAATGGGAGGTTAAGAACCTAGTTAGGGACATTATCCTCCCATTTAAATGTGTTTTTTATGCTAGTTTTTAGCCAACAAGCATAAAAAATGGAGTTGTAGAAATGTAGCTTCAACTTTGACAACATTTATTGTCAGTGTTTCCATGCTCTTGAATAGTAGTGAAAATGCACTTGTGGGTGAAATTAGATGTCAAAATCATTGGAGAACATGTAATTTTCCTATATATATGTGATCAGAGTGATGTATTTCTACCTTTGGATCCCAGAGGCAAAAAGACTAGTTGGAGGTCATTAAGAATCCTAAAAGGCCTAATACGCTTAATAGTCCAAGTGAACCATATACACGTGGATGGAAGCTAGTGGCATTGGAATTGGGATTTAATAACTTTTAAAGGTTGTTTGAATCTTATAAAAGTGTTTCAAGGTTCAAAAATACTTTACGAGGCTACTAATCAGTCAAGGAGCCTGTTAGGTCTTCTAGGCCTAATTAGGATGAATTGCATGGATATAGATACTGGAAGGATCTTGACACTAGTAAGGGAGAAGTTTATGGTTCATGAGAGATGAGAAATTTTGTAGGTTTCAAAAATAGGCCAATAGACCTAAATGGCCACCTATGGGTGGTCAAAGTGGCTTTAAATCTTGGCCAAGGGGTATAATGAACCAAATGGAGCCAAGTGTTTAAAACTATTGGTGCAGGAACATCCTTTGTATAAACTAGTATGGTGTCCATGTGAGAGTTTTAAAGTGTTAAGTAGAATCAATATTATTTTTACATCCTTTAAAATATTCTTACATATTAGAAAGGTCATACTTATCTTATATGATTAAAACAAGTGTCCGTTTTATGATTTGCTAATTTTATACAGGTCTTGAGAGAGAGAGAGAGTTTTGGAGCCAAAAATGGAAACTATTTTATTAGAGAAACAAACATAAAGGATAAGCAAGAGTATCGAGATGAAATACATTCTTCATAAATAAACATTAATCAAGAATCTTTTAATCATACCTAGAGGAGGTGTAAATGTGTGTGTTTTCTATTGTGTGACAGTCTCTATGTGTGAAAGACTATAATTGAACAAGATTAGTAAGAACTATTTAGAATATTTTGTTTTTAAGTAGTGATTGGTGCTTGAAAATCCTTTCTTGAAATCTAATTAAACTCCAATAATCAAAATATAATGAATTCAAGACTTTAAAAGTCCTTTTTTGTTAGCACAAACCAGTTTTGGTTGAAAATCATTATTTGTAGAGCTTGTTTGTACGATGAAACTTGTGTATGGTTTGAAATTGAGAATTGGATGAGTTACATAGGTGAGTTAGGAGACCTATACATATTTTATATTTAAAATAAACTATTGTATCTTTATTAAAAAAGGTTAATTAGCTCTCGGGTCCTTAAAGTGTAGGAAACCCTAGTTCAGGGTTTTGATTGAAAATTGGTCATAAATACATTTCAAACCCATATAATTTGATGAAAATATATGAATACCTATTTAATAAGGTTATTAAAATATTAAAATAATTTTGGAGTCAAAAGAAGATGTGTATATAATATACTAAGTAGTTATCGATAGTAATACTCAGAATTTTAAGTTCCTCTAGATAATGAATAGGAAAATTGACCTATCTTGCTCAGTTTTGAGCTAAAAGATGAAATTAAAATTTGATCCTCATATAAAAAAATAATTCAAACCTGATTGAGGTGTTGTTTTAGTCAAACAAGCCATGTAAATAAGCCATCATCTAAGTTTTGACATACTAGTGGAACAATTAGGTCTCTTGAAAAAAATAGGGTCGAGTCACTGTTTGATAAAAAGGAACTCTAAACCAATAATAAATTGGTTTATCTACAATATAAAACATCTAAGACACGTGAAAGACCTATTTAAAATTCATAAAATTGGTCTTTAGCTCAAATACAACACTAAAAAAGTCTTTTGTATCCATTCAATGAAGGAGGTCTTGAAAGGGAAAAGAGAGTGAATAGGTCCTAAAGGGATTAAAGTAAGAGTTTAAAATTGTAAGAGAGTGAATTGATAAATTCAAGTGTATCTAATATCTAGAGCCCTTAAGACCAATAAAAGGCTTTGTGTTCTCTCCTAAGGTCTATTTTTGTACTCTCTTAGTTTTAGAGATGGAGTTTGGGGATGTTTTAGAGGGAATGGAGATAGGATAGGGTCTATCCCATTACATGAAGAAGTATTGGGAAATTTACAAGATAATTGAAGGCCTAAAGAGTATATTCAAGAGATTCTTGGATATCTTATAGATGGTGCTAGCTTGCCTTAGCTAATATGAGCTTCTTCACTAGTGTAAAACCCTTCCCATTGGAAGGAGAGACTTCATCACTTGTTAAGAGGTCTTATATTTTTAATGTATTTAATCTTCATAATATATTGTGTCTCTCACCAAGGCTCTTGAACCATCTTGCCTAGCTGAATTGATGTAGAGTAATCATAACAACTAAACCCTTTTCAAATTCTTGTACTTGTTTCTCATGGATTAGAAATGGTCTCCTTGGATATAGAATGCAAAAAATGATTATAATATCTTCTTTGACCTCTAAGTCTTCCATAAAATTCAAAACACTCTATGACAATCCCTCTCTTGCAACTTAATCACTCATTTCCTTATTCTTCACAAGATCAGTCCTTTACTTGTTATAGGATCCTATAGGCTACAATGGCCTAATTAGTCTTTTAGGGTATGGAATGCCAATAGACTACTTCAAAATGATACCAATTCCATTTAGACCTTTCTTACACTCTGTTTCAAATACTCTTTACAATTTCATCTACTACTTCTCTTCCTTTCTTCTACAAGTCTCTTTCTTGGTTCACTCTCTTAGTAGCCATGTTGCACTACAAAGCTCCTTGTCTTATTTTATCTAAAGACATTCAAGATAATATAAATAATATTTTACAACCCATTAGGGTCTTTCTACTTAACTAATTCATTCTTGGACCAACTCTCCCTCTAAACCCCTGTTCTCACACTCTTAGAATCCCATTAGGCCTCTATTAGTCCTATGACAAAGCTTAATATTGAATTTTGTACTTGTCCTATCTATACCATTCTAAATCTTCTTGATTATTTTATACCTTGTTAAAACACATCAGATTACAACTTTATAAGAAATTTCAATGGTTAGGTTTCAATATATGCACACTTCTAGGTCAAAACCCTAGGTCTAATTTTATTAGTCTGTGTATAAGCTGAGAGGGTTAAAAATTATTTAGTTGAGTTTTTAGACAACCTATTGAGTTAAATCCTCCTGTATAGACTCTATACATAATAAATTAACATGTTCAAAACAATATTATACTTTGATTCTATCTTATAAGGCTTATCCCACTAAGAACTCAAATTTCTAGACTTATAAGAAACTGTAGATGACCATGAGCATACAAACATAATTCAAATGAAAACATTGACATTATTTATTTCTTATAAGGATTTGTTTCCATTAATCCCACTCCATGCACAAGACTTAGAATTGAGATAAGTGACTAGGTGTCTAACAACTACCAAACTAAGACTCATTCAATCACCAATATAGGATTAAATTAACAAAAAGATAGGTTCAACACCCCTTACTTCTTATTTCATGTGCATTATTATAGAAATAGAGATTCTTAAGAACAAGAAATTTTAATCTTTCTAACTATAGGATTTTTCATACCAATATGATTTGCAACATTATCCTAATAAGTTATTCTAAATCTCATAACATTTGTAATCCTTAAGAATACTTCAAAGCCAATCATTCATAATACTCTGAACATAAGTACAATGTTTGCAACTTTCATGAACTTTTTTCTAGGTTAAAATCACCAATAATGGATTCAATTAACAAAAAGATAATTTCAACATCCCTTACTTATTATTTCATTTGCATTCTTATAAAAATAAAAGCTTCTTAAAAACAAGAAATGTCAATCTTTCTCACTGTAGGCTCTGTCATACCAATTTGATTTGAAACATTATCCTAAAAAGTTATTCTCAATCTCATAACATTTGTAATCCTTAAGAATAATTCAAAACCAATCATTCATAATAAACTAAATACAAGTGATTCAAGCAAGACTTACTTCATTAGTTTTCTTAAACATTCATGTACAAAATATGAATGCCATGTACGAATGTCATTTATAGGCTTACAATGTCAATAATACATACATTTCCATATAGGAATATAACAAATTACATCATGTTTAACAATATAGTATCTAATGTCAAGTGAATACATCATATACATGTGTATAATGCCAAAAATGCATACATTGCCATATAGGCATATAAAAAGTACATCATCTACAACATCCTAGTCATCAAATAGTCTCCCTCTCTTTTCCTTCCTTGAAGAAGACTCTCCTTGGGTTGCCCTACTTGTAGATGGAGATATCTCAAATGCCTTAGATTGCTCCAAGGATCAACTATGGGTACTACACTCATATCTCACTTACAGCCGAACCTATTCAAATACAAAAACTATTATAAAATTAACAAGTATACATGAAACCAATTTAAGAAACTTATTTTAAACTATAATAAAAAAAATCATTTAAACATGCACTTAATGCATGCTCATGGTCCTTCTCAATTTGTTGTTGACGTTTGATTGGGTTACTGCCAAGTTTAACTACATGAATAGATGTGTCAAATGATGAAGAAACATGAGGAGCTGCCATAGTAGTCATATAAATTGGACTATAAAATGTCATATGATAGCCTTTCATACACAATACATTTGTGCATATAAGTTATATTTTCCCAAGCTTGTATTAAAATTATTAAAACAAAAGTATTAAATTACAATTCAAAATTACAAGTGAATATGTACCTATGTGAATGCCCATGCAGATGACATTTTAGTAGCAATGCTTGAGTTTGTCTCAACTCACAATGATGGAGGAGTGTCGACCTTAGTCATCAACTGAACAAACAACCTAATAATTAATAACTTTGGCAATTCATTGATTAAACAAGTTGTTAACAAACTTAGTCTTGCATAAGATATGAAAAGATATAATGAGGTGATGGGAAGCATGAATGTGACAAGTGGATATGTGCAATGTGACTTGTAACACCACACTGAAGGCAATAAATGTTAGTTTCATGAGGTAAAATGACAAGACATCCAAGGTAATAATGCATCTGTTATACCTCTTGATGCAGGGGCATCCTACAAACTTGTATTTATGGTCCTATAGTTAGTTTTAGAAGGGTTGATAGGTGTCAATAAGCCTTGAATAAGGCATTTAGTGTGTGTCTTAGGTCATTTAGAAGTCTTGGAGTGTTTTCCCTCCAATACTTGTTTTTTGAATTTTTAAATGTATTTGAGAGAATATTTGCTTAAATTATAATAATTAATGTGTCTAATAGGTTATAGAAGGTTTGATACATGGATAGGAATCTCCTAAGTTTAGTTAAGATCATATATATCTTTATTACTCATTTAAAGGTCTTAATTGACTTGATAAGTCTTCAAATATCAATTTTTTTAATTTGAGATAGGCTTGTTAGAGGAATAAGGACCTAAATTAACACATCCTAAACTTGGAGAAGTCTTCAACAACATGATCATTTCAAATCTATCATTTCAAGGACACACAAGATGAAGGAAAAAACATTAAAGACCAACTTTTTATCATTGTAGGACTATAACTTCTGTTTGAATCCTTGAAATTTCACAAAAACTTGGGAAAAGTTAGACAAACAAGCCTAGACAATGATTCCAAAGGTTTTGGATCTAATAAATCCTTACAATCACATTTATTGAAATTTGAGTTTCATGTAAACTTGCAACCCTGTATCTCTACGACAACGAGGGAGGATTTATGAATGAATTTTGTGCAATTGAATCATTGAATGCAAGTTAGGTTTTGAAACATCCTTGGTACACCTATATACACTGGTTTGGATGTTTGTATAGCTTTGCTGAGGTGTATTTTAGATTTTGACTTGTTTAAGGTCATTAGCCTAATTATCTTAAGGTAATGACTTTGTATAGTTGAGGATAGTCCTACGAGCTATGATGTCTAAGTTGATCTATTATTAAATTTTGATCATGTTAACACCTTGAATACTTTAATTATAGAAATTTATTACTTTTTAGTCCAACTGAGTATTGGTGTGATAAAAAAACCCTTAGAAAAAGTCATTATGATAAGACAAGTAACCTATATAAGTTTTTGTTGACAAGTTTATAAACTAAGTTCTAATATTTAAGACACCTAAAGTAATAGGTTGATTTTATGATGGACATCTATACAAGCCTTTTAAGAGTGTCCAAAACCTTATAAAATAGGTCTCATCAAAGTCTAAAGAAATATACAGAAAATAGAACTGAGTATTGTAGATATAAGAGTGAGTGGACAATCTTCTTTATAAGTGCATGGTTTTGGTTATTGAAAACATAGTTTGAAAGTTTAAATAAAAGAAAAAAAAGTTGAGATGGAGGATGAGTTTTTAATACTATTCCAATCCATGTTAATATATAAAACAATAAAAAGTCCAACAAAATTATATTATGCATTTTATATTTTCTTACACAAAATCTACCAATGATGTAATTAAGGTGTATGAATGTACATCTAGAGTATATAAGATTCACTCAAAATTTTACCTCTATAAATGTATATGGTGTCGTACTGACATGGATAGATGTAGTAGTGGTTGGCCAACTATTTAGCTTAGTAAATTGAAATTATGATGTCGAAGGCAATGTCTCCTCCTAAAACACAAAAAAATACATATATATTATTCAATTTAAATGTGTAAATTAATTTTTACCTTTTTAATTTGCAAATATAACTTAAAAATTTAACTTGAAATTTATATAAAAGATACCTAGATGAATGTAGACACCAACGTATCCAAACCAAATGTGTGTGCCAACAATTCATCAGTCAAGACCATATCCTCTAAGCCCCCTCAAGTTCCACCATCATCATTTGAAGGTCCAGTGCATATAGAACCGTAATATATGCATGGGTGGGGTTGGGTACGACCACTAGGTGGAGTATCTTGAGCATCTGTCTCTAAAAGCCTAATCATATGATGAAAATATGTATCAGTAAGCATATTAAGTGCATGCAAAGTATTGATCTCCATAATTTCCTTCGTCATAGAGGGATCCTAAAGATGAAGTGGATTTTGGGTAAGGATCCTTGCATGCCGATTAGGCACATGATGTGCACCTAGTCAATCCTATGTAGAACTTTTTCCTTAGCCCTGAAACTTGCCATAGTCAAAATAGTTTGGAATCTCATTGAGGATAAACTCACAATAGAGTTTCCTCAAAAAATACAAAGGGACCTCATGGTTATTTAATCAAACACCATCCACCATCGCTTCCAAAAATTGGTTTTAATCAAATTGTGTTAGCATTGATGGATTGGAAAATGTTTAGTCATTACTAAGAAATGGTGCATTGGTGGCTGGGTCAATGAATAAGGCACACATTTTTTCTTTTGTTATTTCTTTCTTATTCACCTCATATGCTGATAATTTTTCAGTATAGTAAGCCATACATTTATCCATATATGAGCTCCATCTGTCGATTTGACTCATTATCAAGTCAACTTGACCTAATACTAACTCTAAGGTATTGGCCAAATAGGTATGGTGGGTGTTAGTGGAAGTGGGCTCCCTCATTCTCCTAATTATCTGTTTAATTTCAATTTTATTTTCCACTGTGTGTGCAACTATATCCTCCTAACTACCTAGGGGATCTAGTGGAACTATAGGAGGGTTAGGCAGAGGGTTAAAAGGGCTAGGTAGAGGGTTAGGAGGGTTGGGTAGAGGGTTAAGTGGAGGGTTAGATAGAGGGTTAGCACATTGACCTGTTGGAGAAAAATTAAAACTTAAACTATCCACAAAATAAAAAAATTCACAAAAAATGATTTAATTCACAAAACTTACCTCTTCCTCATGATGACATCATCAATTTCATGAATGCAGGAGCAAAACTAAACTTGATGGGAGAAAAACCATGCCAATGGTAGCAAAACATGAATCAGAGAAAAATGTGAATGGGAGAAGATAAATGCAAATGAGAGAAGATAAATGAATCAATGATTTTGGTTTTTTTTTTTTTTTTTTTTTTTTTTAAATTTTTTAAGCAACACATATGCATTCCTTATAATTATAGGAATATGTACGTGTTCCTATAATGCATACACATTTCTATTGGAAAAAGAATGCATACATGCTCCTTTTGCCAAAAATGTGTATGCATTATGGCTTGGGTATCCCGATCCATAATATGTACATGTTATGTCCATAATGCATACGCGTTGTGGGAAATATCCATAGAATTACCCCCAACTCCATGCACATACTCTATTTTATAAATTAAATGTTAGTTATTATATAAATATTATATAATGTATATTGTAATATTTTTGTATATTAAAACATAATTATATAATACGAGGCATAATATTATTCTTATATATTAAAAAATAATTATATATTATATATGCATATTACATATATTATATGATATATATACATATTATTGATATTTTGAAAATAAACCTAATTGGTAAAAATATTTAATTATAAAAAGAGGAATCATATAGTTTACTAAGCATGGAAGGCCGTGAAATAGGTTAATGCCCAAATGCCATGCCATAAACCTCTATTGACCTGCTCACACAACACCTATTGAGTTGTTTAGCCTAACATGTATTATAGTCAGACACATTGTTGATGAGGAGTTATTTATATGTCAAATTTGAATGTTGCATTTGTTTTTATTTCCATCTATATGCATACAAATGTATTTCATGTTGGGGTTTATCTATTTTTTTGTTGTGTATATACACACAAAACTTGTATTTCAACTTTTACTTCATACTCACAACTTGTGCCAAAATAAGAACATTGAAACGTGGTATGGGCATTCATAAAAGTGTAATTGAAATGGGATTTGTGTTAGATGTTTATTTTGAAATTCATTTGAAGATAAGTATACAAAATTTGGATGCATACACAAATCACATGAATTATTTGACATAATGGTTGAAAAAACAGTGGTTTCATGGAATGCTATGGTCTCAGGATATGCACAAAATGGTAGATCATTACCATTAACTCTATATCACATCTTGTGCACAAAATGTTAAGAAAAAATACTGTGACATTAAATCCTTCCAAAACATATTTTTCCTCACCAATGCTCCATTAGATCTTTCATTTTTTATGATTACGAAGATAGACTCCAAATGTGGTCATATTTTATTCTAAAGGTCTGAGTATGGTGTTTCCATATGTTCATAATAAATGAAAACAATGAGATAGACTCCATAACCTCAATGTATTTCCCCCACATCAACAACATTGCATCGTTGATTTAGTTTACACATCAGACATGGAGCCCTTCTATAATCAAATCAGTTCTCATGATGTCCTTGTCCATCTTTGACTATAGAAAATAGCCAATAAAAGATGCGACCAGCCTCCAAGCTAGAGACCCCTTTATAATTATTGCAAGTCATGTAAATACAAAAAATATCTTGAATCTAAGTTATGTGGATGATATAGGCCCTTTGGTGTAAAATATCATCCAAAATACCCAATCGTTGCCTCTGATCATCGCTGCCTAATGCATTATAAAATATTTCACCACTTGAATGTTTTGTATGGCCTTGCCCTTTCTTTCATGGGTATGAGTATGGTGTTTTTGTATGTTCTTAACGTTGATGTAATTTATCTCTAGGTGTCAACATATTGGTAGCATAAATAAACATAAACTACAAGACAAACTTTGGAACCTCAATCTATGAGTCGTAGATCAAGAGTGGAACCTTGTCATAATTAAATCATTTTGATGATGTCATTTTACACTTTTGACAATTGACATAGAACATCTCCATGTCTTAAATTGGCATTTATTCTAAGAAGTGATAAGGTACTACAACTATTGCATTATGGTCAAGGTTAGTTACCATGTCTTTCTTCAAATGATCTAGGTCAGCAATCGTCTCCATGGAATTTTCCTCCAAACCTTGCATTGTGGTCTTCTGGAAGTCACTGTTCATTGAAATGGCATTCTCCACCAGTGTAGTAACTTTGATAGCTACATTCTCATAAAAAAATAAACCTTGCCTACACTGTATAGTTTTTAAAATTATTATTGGACCAATATAGTCACTCACCTAAATAATTATTTATGGCTTGCAACCATTTATAAAATATGTAGAGAGATAAAACTTAACTTTCAGGTTCTGCTAATTGAGATTCATTGATTTTTCATATAACAATCTATCATGAATAGTTAGGCATTGTTATAATGTGCAATGGAAGCAATAAAACGCTAACTTGTACTCTTTTAATTCATTCAAAGCTCTTCCCTTGCAAAATTTGGACATGAAGTGGTGGGGATCAAGCTCTAAAGCTTTGTCACAATTAATTTTTTAGCTTCGATAAAATGGGGTTTTGTAAAGTGAAAGAGTGTGATCGGCAATTGTACCTCACTCAAAACCATGATCACTAATCCGATCTCACATTATGTGCATGAAGTGTTAAGAAAAAATAATCAAATATTCATTTTAATAATCTTTCCAAAACATCTTTTCCCTGACCAATACTTCCTTAGATTTTATGTTTTTTTGCTAGCAAGGATAAATAAGATTCTAATGAATATAGAGTATGTTCAAGTATGGAATTTTTGTATTTTATTATCCATGATGTAATTTTTCCAAGTGTCAATGTATTGGTAGCATGCACGAATGGAAGATACAAGATAGACTTTGGGACCTTAACGTGATGTTCCCATGTCAACAACATTGGAACGTTGATTCAAGCCATACATGGGATGCGGAGGCCTTTTACAATCAAATCGACAGTCATGACATTCACATCATGTAGATCCAATCACAATTATGAATCTAGGTTTTATGTAGGATATGAGCCATTTTGGCATACAATATACCCTAGAGTACCTTGTCATTTCCCCTCTCAATCACTGCGAAATTAACCTTGAAAACTTTCACCACTTGCATGCTTTGTATGGCCTTGCCCTTCCCCACCACTTCATGATTACTCAAATTCACCATGAAATGAAATGTATCATCCCCACATAGTGCATTATCATGTCATATGAAGGAACACCCAATCACATTTTATACCCTCATCTCCACAAAAAATATAAGATTATTTTTTCTTAAATCTTTATGCATAAAAATTGAGATAAAATCGGCAGTCATGAATTTCAAGTGAAGTACGACTACTGACTTACACTCCATCACTTTACAAAACTATACTTATATATAAAATAATAAATAAATTAATATTAATAATATAGTAACATATCATAAAAAATTATATATATATATATATATATATATATATATATATATATATAATATTAACTTTTTAATGATATGTTATTATATAGATATATAACTATATAATAACATATGATTAAAAAACTAATAGCATATATTGATATATATAATATTAATTTTTTATGATATGTTACTATATAATTATATATTAATATTCTTTTATTAAAAAATTAACTCAAAATTTTAATCTTTTTATTATCATTTATTTAAAAATAAAAAAAAAATTGATGGTAGTCAAACCTGTTTTGGTCTCATGAAAACACCATCAACACTTGCACGGAACTTAAGACACATGTTCAAGAGTGAATTTGCTTACATTTTGTTTAACAGGTCATGCTTTCAGTATAGTTCCACATTTTGCATATATGTATAGCAATGCATGAGACATTTTTCTGCTTTTAGTATCCTTCTGCACTTTGCATATATGTATAGCAGTGCATATGACATTTTAATGCTTTCGATTGTTGTTCGATGAATGCCCATACCCTGTTCCAAAGTTTCCAATGGATTTGGTTACATTTTGTTACACAGTTCACATTCCTTCAGTATGCTTCCTTACTTTGCATACATGTCTAACAAATATCTGCTTTCAATTATTGTTTGATGGATATTCATACCCTGTTGCAAAGCTCCAATTGCATTTGTGTAATTGCCTTTTAAGGCCCTTTTCAACAAACCCATTTTCCTTGATGGCTTTGTGCCACTAGTGCTAGATATTTCCTTGCAAACATAACATCTTATTTCTGCCAATTTACAGAACGATCAATTCTGATGCCTTAGTTTGAATTCCAGAGGCTGTGATGCAAGATCTTTTTTTGCTCAACTTTCAAGAGCTTCCTGCCATATTTTAAGAATCTAATGAATTACCATTCCACAACTTGAGTTGGATGAAGCAGAGTGCATGGAGGAAAAAGTTGTGGAGCTTTTCAGGGCTCCCATATGTGAGAATATCAATTATTTCATGTAATATCATTCTTCATAAAGCAAGCACACAATGCAATAAAGAGCGAAAACCACATAAAACTCTATGTGTGTGAATTAATGTGTTCAGAATTTCTTTCATTAGAAGGAAATCCACATAAAAGAAGTATACATTTATGGTGTTAGAAATCATCAAATTAACTACAAGTTACTTGGGACTTCATTTATGTTTTGCCTTCCATACACGGTCCTAGATCTCCAAACCTTTATGACTGGATCTATCTCACTATCCTATTCCTGATCCATTCTCAGGCTTGAAGCATTGTTCTCCCACAGCCGGGCCTGTCCAAGAATATCATCTAATAATGCCACGTGTCATTTCCAGGACCGCTGAAAAACCTTTCAAAATATGAATGAATGAATGAAGGATTTTAATAACGTCCATGAGACCACTGCAGCTTATGGGATTCATCCGTCGCATACATCCTCTTCAAAGCATAGATCTTACTTGGATGAAAGCATGACAATTGGGATATTGTTCACGAACATGACCCAAATGACATCAAATAAGATCGGTGGACTAATCTTAGCTTCGTTTACGCCAGTAGAGACGCCTACCGTGTAATAGAATTAAAAAATAATATTATATTTTTAAAAAATTTCAGAAAAAAGTGTAAAATTGTTAATTGTTTTTTTTTTTAAAATTTTCTTCAATTTTATATTTGTTAAAGATTTAATGTTTTCAGAATTCATACAAATTAATATTTGGATTTTGGAATAATTCTATTTATTTTAATCATTTGATGTTTTTCTTTTCCTCCGATAAAATATTATGAATAGTGATCTGAAACATTGAATGATTAAAAGAAAAAGAATTATTCCAAAAACTAAATTTTGATTTATATATATTGATAAACAAAAATTTGAAAAGTAATAATCTGTTTATTAAAATGTTAAATTTTTTTGATAGACATATAAAAAATAATTATTATTTTTATGTCTATTTATATATATAATATACCAAAAAAAAAATTTACGTTTTTTTTTTAGAATTTTCCTATTATACATATGTTTTATGGTTTATAATATAAAAACATCTGATTATAATTAGATAATTCTAAAAAAAAATTCATTATTTAAAAAGTATTTTAAATCGAAACTATGTTATTGATTTTTTGTGGGATTTCTGAAGTATTAGAAGACATACAGATACCAAAATGTTGAGTTGAAATTGTTACTGATTTTATATGGGATTTATAAGGCATTAGAAGACATTGCATGCATCAAAACACTTTGTTAATGGGAAAATATTATAAAAGGTGAGAAACCTAAATAAGTTGATTAAAATCACCATTTCTCTCTATACTAACAAATACTTACGGAACTTGTATCTTAAGTGGATATTCTTACTTTATAATTGCTAAAATTATATGAATATATAAAATATTATTAAATTAATAATTACTTATAAATGTCATTTTAGATGATTTTAAATATATATGAATATAAATCTTATAAAGAATTAACAATATAATATTTAATATTTTTTTTAATAATAATAAAAAGTTTATAATATTTTATAAAAAAATATTTTATATTAAAAAATGAAAAATGAAAAATAAAAAATAAAAGAAGGATGCCAAATACCTTATTTTTTTACAAGAAATTAAAAATTTAAAACGCTGTACAAGTCAAGGATTCCAATAACCTACCTTACATAAAAGATTTATATTAAATATAAAAAATAATTAAATGTTTTATTATAATAATAAAAAATGTCCCGCAAAAGAAAAGATGATTGAAAAATATGTACAAAATAAATTTTTATATTATTAAAAAATTATTGAAAAATCAATTTTTTTTTAATTAAAAAAAAAAAAATTCTCACAAAGAGATTGCAAAGATGATTGGAGAATATGTACCACATAGATTTTTACATTGTTAAAAGACTTTTGAATTTTTTTAAGCAAATACGGTTCGTAGTTCTAAATCCAAAATATATAACCTTTCTCAACCTCTCACCAAAAATATTATATGAATTTAAATTTCGAAATATTACATAAAGAGTAGGTGGAGGAGGCATTACGTTTACATCTTCAGTGATTGTGGTATTACGTTTCTCAGAAATGAGATTTGAAATAGGGTATGAACATCCATCAAACATTAATAAGCTCATTTAGTTTGCAGTACCTTTCAAAAAATGAACGTAAGCCGGCATCATATTAAATATTGGTAATGTGTGAACTTTTACTATGGCATTTTGAGCTTGTCTAAACATATTTTCTTTAGAATATAATATATAGTTGATTATTTTAAACAAGGTTATGAAATGCTATATTTTTAAAAAGTTGTATGTCATAAAATAATAAAAAATTAATATAATTATTATTGTTTTTTAATAATTAATAATTTTTTATATTTAAATTAAAATACATTTGTAATGTATATTATAAAGGTTTTAATGTTGTAGAAGTAATTTTAATTTATGTTTTAGAAAATTATATGATTTCATGATATTTTTATTATATGGGTTTTGGTACAATAAGATTTAAATTATTTTTTGAAATTCTTATAATCTTATGACTTTGCTTAATATACCAAGTGTTTTTTATTTAAATATTCACTTTTGTGGTGTTCACATATATTAGCATTACTTTGTTTAAAAGATATGATTACATGTAGGAGAGACTGAACACATATGAATATAAACTACATTCAAAATTTTAATATATTAGTAAAATTTAGTAAGCTACATTGAGAATAAAAGAGACATTTTATGTCTCTCTGACTTCGTGACATTATGATGATTGCCATGTGTTTTATTCTGATATTGTAAACTTTAGTAATGTAGTGTGTGTTTTATTGATATTTTAAAAATATGTTTGTAGCATGTTTATTCATTATGTGTAGGAAATGTTTCAGATGTAAGAGGAATATATAGTGAATTATGAATTTAACACATCCATGGACTTCAAATAAAGTGATGCAGCTACGATTAGGGGTGTCAATTAAGATATACCTTCTATCGTTCATCAAACAATGACGTAAAAAAAAAATACACACAATAATAACATAACTTTATTGCTTCAAAAAGAGATTACACAACATCAAACTGATTGCCATTGATACATCCTTTCAATATTCAAACACACAAGAAAAAGCATCAATCTAATAGAACATTGTAGTTCCAAAAGACTCAATTCCAATAGTCCTCCAATCTATAGATAGATCAACTTACATTACTCCTTACAAACACACTTTATACTACCTTTCCAACCTAAAATTGAATCTATTTTCAAATGAAGAGGATGTGTTTATATAAATACACGATCCAACCAAATTAAATTAATGATAAGATAAACCCACTAACAATAATTAAAAGAACACAGACTCTAATGGTAATATATCACAAGATAACACATTTCATTACAACATTACTCAATACACCATAACACATCATGGGCACCTTCACCAATCCTTAAGATAATCACAATCCTTATCTAAACAAACGTATTACCTCTTATTATCGTAGAGGGTCAAAATGATAAGCAATAAGTACAATGAGGCATGAAAGAAGAATAATAAGAACCAAGGTCTAGAAATAAGTTTTCTAAAGTTGTAAAAATAATTGAAGGTAACACTAGAGAAATACGTACTTTAGATTACCTCAAAGCATTTTCAATAATAATATAAAAGTCATGCAAGGAACTCGTGAAGTACATTTACCCCTAAACCAATGGGAAAATAAGTTGAAAATTGAGTGACTCAAATAATAAACATGATGATTGTAAACATATCCCAAACCATCAGAATAAAAAAAGACTTCATCACAATTTATTATTCACTAAAAAATCATGTTTTTGGTCGATGCAAGATTACACATGAACATGGATGCTCCTACATCATGTCCTCAGCATTGACATGGTTTTGTAGTAATTATTCAGTCACTTATGATTCGTAATTTTTAAAATTTATGTATGTGTGTTTGTTTCAACATGTTATGTGCCTTGTGCCATGAAGTTAACTATCCTATTGGGGGTTTGAACGTGTAGAATGTGCATTATACATTCTAAAAATAATTTACATGCTTTTGTGTGTATTCCATCATGCGATATTTTAGTCATGACAATATTTAAAGTGACTATAATTAAATTACATAGATAATTCACACCAATGTAATATCGATAACAAATAAGTAATAATATATTGTAAAAATAAGAGAAGAATAAGTATATACATAACAATAATTGATAGAAGAGCATGTTGATGTGGGTTTTATGCACACCTAAGAATAATGAGGAGGTAAACTCTAACATTTTGGGATATCAGTGAATTTTGAATTCACTTTGGGGCATGAGTTACAAGTATTGGGTCTTATAGTGACAAGTGGTGGAATGGAGGTGAGCAAAGCAAATGTTAACTAGGATGGTTCAGATCTGGATATGGATCCTACATCACTTGGGTTGAATGGAATGGAAATGAAATTATCTAAAGTGGGAAATATTCAAAGAGAAGCCACAAACAAAGGGAAGGGTGAGGTAGAAGAGGATATATGAATAAAGGACATGGATTCTTTCTAATCAGCATTAGAACAAGGAAAAATGCCAAGAGACTAATGCTTTAAGCTTGTTTCTTTGACACACATAACTGACAAGCATAGTAAAGAGGTCTAAGGAATACAATAGAATTAAATCTTAGTCATTAGATAAAGGTTATTGTTATCAAGACTATTGTAGCATTTATTAACAAAATATTATAGCTAATACTAAAGAGCACCTTCGACTAGCTATGGCTCAGTGTAGGAAGTTACATCAAATGGCGTTTCTACACAAAAATTTAGAGAGTGACATAGAAAAATTATTGCAAGAAAATAAAATCTACCAACCTAGATTGTATATTTTTATTGATAAAAGACCTTACTAACTAACCAAAAATCACTTGAAACTACTATATCATATATCAGTAAACTAAGCTAGCAATTAGATAAAATACATAAAAATTATAACATAGACATAAAAGATAAAAGCACATAACTCATATTTTTTGAATACCCTGAAAGGTCTCTATCTATATCAAATATCAAAATTTCTCCTACATTTGTAATGAGAGAGATAAATGTATATATTTGAATGGGATGGGGATGCCTCATCCTTCAAGCCATGCTCAAAGATTCATTATTACAAGGACATACATGGACACAATATAACCAATCATTCAAAAAGGATAAAACATTGTCACAATAACATTATGTTATATAAAATTGATGCAACTATAAGTGGAATGCCTATGAAGAGGTTGTGGTAGTTGTTGCAGTTGTATGCTAAGTTGTAGCTATGGTTAGCTTAGGCATTTGAGAAGTAGTTGCAATTGAAATAAATAATAGAGGTAGGGTGCTTGGAGATGCTTACATGCTCACCTAAATTTACAAATAGAGTGTGTGACTCAGTTAAAAGTCCATTTTAATTACCTCTAAGTCCAACAGAGGCATTTTAAAGAGATATGGGAGTCTATCCATCAATTATATATGTGACTTTAAGGTAGCCTCAAGCTCCATGTAAAGGGTCTCTATGTTAATGACCCATATTCTGGAAAAATTTATCAATTGTATCAATTCTTCCTAGGTCTTATATACCTCTCCCTCAACCTCTACCTTAAAACTATTTGCTGCTATTTGGAGGAGATCTTCAAAGATGGCCCTGAGGACCAATTTCCTATTGGGGTTAATCACACCATTTATTCTCATTTCCCCAAAAAATTTAGTGGCCTGATCCTCATAGTCAGTGAGTTATTAAACTATATTTCACATTTCTTGATTCTATCTAATCAAACTATCTCTCCTAGAAGCTACATAGTTCAAGATCGATACTGCATCTAGAGTAATTATTAAGTTCAAATGGTCATAAGCTTTGTTATAGGCTAATTGGCTCTAGAAGTATGTCTTTTATTCTCTTCATCCTATTAGCAAGGGTAAATACATCCATCCACTTGGGTTGTGACTCCTTTGCACTTCTTGTTAACTAGATAATGTCATATAGCTTTTGAGATACTCCTTGCATGTTATCCATTATATCCCTTGGAGGTTATATGGTATCTCATCTTTTTAATCCTCCATGGCTTGATCAAAGCCTCTAAACATTTATTTTATTACTCCCCCCATAGAGTAATCAAATCTGAGGTGAGAATTTTTTTTCTCTTTGTCAAAGAGAAGGCATCTTCTCTTTGATCCAACTCCACCTCCTATCCTTTAGCCATTATAGTTTTCTTTTTAAGCTTCCTCATAGTCTTCATTTCTTTGTAAAATTGAAACATTACTAATGGATGTTCATTAATAACTAGTTCTCATTAGCCTTCCTCTACCTACTGCATTTTTTGGATCCATTAAGGGATTTTCAAGGTAGTTGGTTGTTCTGAAGGATAGGCTTGCTCTGTAGGAGTGGTAGATGGGAATTTCCCTGGGGGAGTATATATTTGTGAGAATAGGTTTTTTATTTGAGGGAATGGGGAAATATATTTCTCTAACCAATGACCTTCTTTTGGGTCACTATGTCACTAACTAGTTGTCCTTTCTCCACCTCCTTCTATGTTGTAATGGTTGCAGCTTCAGTTGGGGTTATATGACCAATTGGTAGGACCAATTGAGTGGATGGTTGGGAGGGAGTAAAATGGGAAGATAAAATGGTGGTGGAGACCAAATGTTCAAAGTGCACTTGTTTAATGAGTCTAAAGGATTGAGAGCTTGGGGAAGAAATGAATGAATACATAAGATGGGTATTGAGAAATTTATGCAAGTAGTTCATCACTAATGTAAAAGTGACTTTAGTATAATCCTTTAAAGGTTGGATAATATCACCACATCCTGGATAAATGATGCTAGGACTAGGGCTTATAAAATGGGATCTATATAAAATTCACTAGTTAAAACAATAGTTACTATAGTAAGGTTGGAATGAGAATCTTGTGTACCTACCACTTGAGAAGTAGCAACCAGGGTAACTATTACTATTGGTGTCATTATTATGTTGGGAAATACTTAGGTTAGAGATAGGTCAACAAATTTTCCATGTGTAGAAGCTAAGGGCTTAGACTCTAGTTCATCTCCTTTATCTTCATCATGATCTTAAAGTCATTCAATTGAGACTGAACTAGTCTTCAGGATCTCAGTGTCACCTGACTAAGCCTCATTTGATAACCATTCATCATCAGGGTCACTTTTTTTGGTCTCACTTATGGTTTCAAATAATTATGTCTCTATTTTATCCTCCCATTCCTCCTTCGTAAACCATTTATTTTCATTGTCTTCTATCTCTATTGGTTCTAATGCTATAGAACCTTTCTTTTATCCAATCCTTCCTCTGACCTTTACTATAAGGCCTTCTTTATCAGGGTGCTCTAAAGAGAAACTAAAGGAGATATTTTCTTCCTCTTGTATACAAGGGGGATGTAGTAGAAATATAATTTGATGTTGGGAGGGATGAAATAATAACAGGTGAATCTGATGGGGCAATAGGTGGTGATGAGGTGAGGGAGGTAGTGAATGCTAGGGGTGATCTTGGGGAAGTGAATGTTTATCTAGGGGAAGGATAGGTTGATGGAGGTTATGGTGTAATGGTTTGGATTGGGGGTGACTAGAGCTAAACAATAAATAGGTGCATGAAAAGATGGGAGACTCACCTATTAATATACTATGAATGGAGGAAAGGGAAACATATAAAATGCCCCTCCAAACTAAGTTATAGCTTCAAGACCCTAAGTAGTGGTCATATACTGAACACAGGTGGACACTACGGTGGTTGCTACAACTATGACCATTGGGACTAGACATTAGGGATGTCCTTGGCTGAATTCTTGTCCACTTCCCATTGGTGCTTATCCTAATGGACCGGCCTATTCTAATTATTAGGCTTAGACCTATGGGAAAGGTCCTTGAGGGGGTATTGAAACCCAATGCTCTGCCTAAATTTTATTGGCTTCTTCCTCGATGGTCTTCAAATGATATTGTATGTTCCTAACCACCATCGTAAACATATATTTTTCATTCTAGTGTGGAATTCTATATCATTTAAAGCATTGAGGAACACTTTATCAGTTAGATATGATACATGGTCATAATCAATCTTCACCTTCCCTTGACTCTGTTCAAGTGTTTCCTGATCCTTTATCTTGAATTACATTTCCTATAAGGTGACCAATTGAAATCATAGTGGTTTTGATTTTTCCCACTGGATGTAAATGTTCCCACCTAGTGTATTAGACTCTAGTAACGTTAATGGGAGGTGGGTGAACAACTCCTTGTTTGGAACTTCTTAATCTAACATACACATAATTAGATACTTGGGCCATAATTTCTAACTCTACCACCTTGTATAGGACCAACCAAGGTAGATACATAGGAGGATATTTGGTTCCCTCTATTTTGATTACCATACGGTTTGGATAGAGCCAATAGTCACTAGTCATTTTAATGATTCTTCTGATGTGGTCAAATAATTTGGGCATATCCTTGCCATAAATGACTTGGTGAGCCATTGGATAAAAGGTCTTGGTCAGTTTGGTCATGTTCTTCTTGAACTTGTGTATGTCAATGACATTGAATTCATCACAAATTTGATTCTTAAGATACTTAGTTGATGGCTCCTAGGGTTCCTTGAAAGTTGGGTGAACAATCCATGCTAAAGTGTCTACTAGATATGACATCATATAAAATTTGTCATTTGGTCTATTGATTTAAATAAGGACTTGCTTGATTACATTTGCACAAAGGATCTCACTAATAACTACGACCGTAGTATAAGTGCGGATTGTGTCTAATAGAGGAATCAAAACCTCATCAACATAAGTTATACTAGGAAAACTATAAATTCATTTTAGCAAATACATAGTAATTCAGATTTTAGGCTTTAAGATGGTAATGGGAAAAGCATAAATAGGGCCCTTGATTGTGAAGGTATTAGAGTTACTTGTGCATTCCTGTAACTTGTTGGTTGCATTATTTAAATACATCTATGAATTAACTTGGGCTTGATTATAGGCCATTTTAGGAGGGGGGAGACTATAGTATTTTTCAAAGGTAGGCCCACTAATATATGCTATAGAGGTGATACACTAATGGAAAAGCAATTTTTTTCATAAATTTGGGCATTCATAAATAAATAAAATAATAGGTCAATACAAGGTATTAACTTAGGTTTTTATACAACATTATACATACCTACATATTTTATTGCCATCAGGTCCTCCTTATATATTTATGTGAAGTTTGAGATTTGATCTCTATGGCCATACAATTTTGTTGCTTCGACCTCCTCCCATATAGAGAAATAATATTTAAATTTGCAATTGAGTGAAACCTCATCAAAACTTATGTCTATATACTACTTAGGTATTATGATGGAATATGTAGAGTGGGGAAATAAAATTTATGAAGCAGAAGCTATTGTTTCACACTTAAGAGCTCTGATTTCTAAAAATCTAGAATTTCTTGGTCACTAGAGAGCTTGAATTCGCAATAATAACTATTCATTAAATGACAATATATTTGTAAATGACTTCTTTGATCACACATATTAATTTTAGATTCTTCACCTCTATTGAATTGAATTCACTTAATTGGCCAATTCATGCTGATTAATGGCACCAATGGCCTTGGCTTTCTTTGTTTTCTTCTATTTTCATATTTTTAATTTTCCCAGTGAAGTGTCACTGCCTTTTAGGGTCCTTGATGCTAGTTGTCTTCTCTTAATTTTATTTTGTGCTTTGTCACCTCCATTTGACACTTGGTGACATTAATATTCCATGAAGAGCATCATATTACTTCTAATCAAGCTTATTATTTACTAACTATATTATTTATAGCTTGAGATTATAAGATCATGGCACGTTGAGGGTTGTTGCCAATTTGCTAGTCCTGGGAGTGTTGTATTCCCTTTTATCACTATAAAATATATAAGAGAGTGAGATGATGAAACATGGTTATATATCAATACTATTCTCACCCCAAGGACTTAAAAAATTGTCAAATTGCTTTAGTAGTTATGGATCTATAAGATTATGACATGTGTATACTTATCACTACTTCACTAGTCCTAGAACTTTTAGACATTAAAATTTGATCTGTTAGTTGTCATGTGAGAAAGATCATTACACTTGAAATGATCTTGAATTCATGCTCACCCAAGAGTCCTTTGAAATATTTCTTAGTGTCCAAAAATCTATAGGCTAGTGGGATTACAACACGTAGCATCATAAAACATTTTTAGAACATTGAAGTATAAAGCATACTTCACTTGACTCTAAGGCTCCAAGAGAGTTAGTGAATGCCACATGGAAAGATTTGGTGACTTGATAGGGTTTTAGGAAAAAAATAGAAAGATTTATAATTAAATAACAATATTCATCAGATTAAAACATAAAGCAATAAAACCTTGAAAAACACGTAAGTCAGTTAGTCTAAAAAAAACCTGTCATGCCTCTAGATTAAATAAGTGAAATTCATTAATCATTAGAATCTAAAAAGAATTAGATAGATATGCATGACATAAAACAAATATTGGAGATGCAACTAGGGATAAGCCTAATTATAGCTTTGGTTTTTACTAATAAAAGTGTCATTATGTCAATTTAATCTTTAGGAAGCAAGTTTAGGTTACCTCATAGATCCCAAAATAAGGAAAACTTTTTGACAAAGTGGACCCTTGTTTAAATTTTTTTAATGGGAGTATGTTGGGACACAAAAAATGGTGACTCACATAGGGAATATTCTTGAGTATTCAAGAATACATAAATTTTGGTTGGAAACTACAAATTGAACATGGATCATATTACCGATAGATAATAAAACTAGAAACATGAAAAATGTTCCTAAAACTACATGCAATATACTATCCTTGCTTACACCTTGGGTCTGTGTGTGGAAGAGTAATTTATTTTACCCTTGTTTTGAAAATTTTATCAAAGAATTAAAATAAACTACAGGTTTCATAATGTATTCTTTAAAGCATAAAAAACAATAGTGGCTCAAGGAATAATCTACTTCCAACCAAGCGTTTATAGCCTCGATAGAGTTACCTTTGATTCTTACTTTTTATCCCTTTGTAAACTTGCATGATGCATGATACATTGATATTATTTCATCATGGGAGTCTTTGATCACCTTTAGATTTACTCTTTAGGCTTATTTGATCCCTCTTTATGATGCATTTATGCATTTATTATTTAGGCTTATTTTAATATGAATGGGAGAAAGGGTTGGGAACCACCATGAATTGGTGCATGGGAGATGTAAAATTCAATTTTATAGAATGTACCTATTAGTGGCCTCTATATCAATTGGTATTATTTCAAAAAAAGTATTAGTGTGGAAGGTGTGCTTGACCCAAGGAATAAAAAACATTCTTAATTTGCATGTGGCAATGAGAACAAATTTTACGTCCCTAATAAAAGTATCTAATCATGAAATGACCATGGTCTATTTGTTATGGCATACTTAAATCCTTTAAGTCTTAAATATAGGTGTGTAATCAAAACCTATGAAATAACCAATTGATGCATTATGCCTAGACTCCAGCTTCACTTATTGTCCCTCGAGGGATTGCCTCAAGGATATAATACTCAATGTTATGCAAGGAACATAGTAGATTGGATATTTTCTTGATCATTCAGGAAAGAGACAATTGAGTTGCTCTAAAATAAAGGAACCTACTCTAGAAAATAAGGAAGCTAACCTAAGGAAACAAAAAGCTAAAAGTAGGAAAGTTTAATCTAGAAAGCACAAAAACTACCCATAAAGACAACATAAAAAATAAAGCAGGCAAATTAACTATGAAAGTGATAAAACCTTTTCTAATTTTACCTCTACCGTAGAATATAACATTACCTAGTGGGAACATCCATGAAATAGTGCTTCAAAAATTGTCTATTGATTAGGAAGGCTTGGTTATTACCCTCAAGGTCCTTTAAACTGAAGGTATTGTTTCCTAAAATCTCTCACACTTGATATGGTCCAATCCACAAGGGAGTAACCTTGTCATGTTGGCCCCTTTATTCTTGAGCATTATCCCATAGGATAACTAAGGTCTAAGATCTAAAAGGATTTGATCTTAGATCTTTTGTCGAACCACCTTTTAAAAAAATCTTGGTGTTTACTAAATCTTTGTATTGTTTTGATCCTTGCATCCTCAAGCTAGATTATTTACAACCATCTAGACTGAACTCTTGGATAATCCTCTATGTAGTCTTGGATAAACTAATAGGTTGGGAATTTAAGTGATATAGGGAAAACAAGTTATCATTCATACACCAATAGGAAAGGTGAAGTCTTGAGGGCCTATCTCTATCTTGTTATATCTACCCATAATGAATATGTAAATAATATGTGTCACTCTATGGGATTGTCCTGGGCTAACTTCCTAATAGAATCCATCAAGCTTTTGTTTGTAGATTCAACCTACTCCATTCCCTTTGGGGTAATAGTTTGAAGAGGACTTTATTGTTATCTGATTACCGTAGTCCTACTCAATGAATTTAGTTGATTCAAAAGTTGGGCCATTGTTGCTAACCAAATATATGGGAGTACCGAATATAGTCAGTAAATACTCCTATATAGACTTAATGAAATCTTGATATCAAGAGTTCTTGGTGGCCAACACTTTAGTCCACCTAGTGCAATAATTAGTGGCATTAAGGATGACCTTATGTTATACATAAGAATTAACACTGATTACCCCAATGAATTAAAATCCCCATTATTCAAAAGGATAACCCTCAATGATAAGGTGTAGTGGCATAACGACATTAACCTCCATCTTACTAAAGATTTGACATTCATGGTAGGTCCTAACATGGTTGTGGGCATCTCTAAAAATAGTGGCCTAATAGTACCCCATTATCAAGATCTTGTGGGCTATTGTGGTCCAAAAAGGATGACCATTGACTTTTTTTTGGTGTAGGTTGTCCAAGATATTCACAACTTCTTCTCTTGAGACACATCTCAGGTAGATGCCCTCATAGTTTTTATAGTAAAGGAATCCCACTTTTATCATGTAGTGGGAAATATCGATCCTTAAATCTTGAATTTGTTCTATATTCAGCTTAGGGGGATAGACCCCTTGAGAAGGTAATGAATGATCTGATCCTACCACTCAACTCTAGCTACTTAGACTGCATTAACTTGCTAAACCCAAATACATGGGTTTGTATCGGTCATTAGGTAGATGATTCCCTAGCCTCTCACCATCTTGGCTGGTCTAATATCCATGTCAAATTCCTATAACTTTTCCATCCACCTTCCCCTTTTTTTGCCCATTTCATTTTGGTTGAGTGTGAACTTGACCACTAGGTTTAGGACTATAGCATGAATTTTGTTCCTCAAGATATAGTGCCTAAACTTATTTACAAACTTAAATAATGCATATATTTGATTATTTATCATTTAATATTTCAATTCAACATCCATTGAATTAGTATTCATAAATGCAATTGGGTGTTTATGATCATTTACCTTTTGGGTGAGTTTTGCAATAATGGCATGTTCTGAATAAAAGGAATATAGGAATAAATCCTTGGTGAAGTCAGCACTAATCAATACTAATGCCTAATATATGGTCATATTTATGTATTACAAGTAATTCCTTGCCTCCACTATCTATGCTATCTTGACATCCTTTTTCATGATTGCATTTAGTGGCTTGACAATTTCTGCAAACCCATAAATGAATTTGTGCACAAAGTTTATCTTGCTAAAGAAGGATTTCAACTCTTTTTGGTTTTTAGGAGGTGTTATATTTAGGATGGCCTAAAATTGTTCAAGATCAATGTAAATTCCATCTTTGGTTATGATGTGGACCAACAGCTTGCCTTCTATGACCCCGAAGATGCTCTTCTTAGGGTTAAGGGATACTCCATAAATTTTGCATCTATCAAACACTTTATGAAGGTGATTTGCATGATTCAATATATATTTAGAAAATAAAGTGAGGTCATTCATATAGATGATGATTCACTTACCAATAATTCCTTAGAACACATGGTCCATGGCTCATTGGAATGTTTCCCCAACATTGATGAGGCCAAAAGGCATCCTCTTATAAGCATATGTCTTCCACTTTGTGGTGAATCCTATCTTCATCTGGTCTTGTGATTCCACCACCACCTATTTTATATCCTGATAAATAATCTATGAAGGACATCATTTTGGATCCATTGACAATCTGGATTACTTCACCCAGAGAAGGTAGATGATAATTATCCTTATCTAAAGATTGGTTCAAGTCCTTAAAGTCAACACATAGCCTTATTTCACCATTCTTCTTCCTGACGGGTATGAATTTTTCCACCCAATTAAAATTTTTGATAGTAAATATGATTTTGGCATCTAATAACTTCTAAACTTTAGTCTAAATGAGAGGTCTTAAAATGGGACTCATGGGCCTTTGACATTGCCTAAAGGGTATTTTGTTTAGGTTTAAGGGAATAGTATGGGTTATTACGCTGGGATCAAAAGTATTTAAGTATTCATAGGTCTAGTTGATCACGTTAATGTACTCCATTAGTATATCCTTAAACTTTTGCCTTTCAGTATGAGTGCAAGCTAGTCCAATGTTGACATACTAGGGGGATTCCTCAGTTCCCAAATTTTATTTTCCAAAACTAGATTGATTTATCTTTGGTTTTTTTTGCATTTTAGCTTGTGGATCCAAGTCAAATATCCTTTCTAAATATAC
The DNA here is from genome assembly GCA_037957365.1 of Torreya grandis. NCBI lineage: Eukaryota > Viridiplantae > Streptophyta > Pinopsida > Cupressales > Taxaceae > Torreya > Torreya grandis. The sequence goes on from JARHVA010001303.1 coordinate 2,712,649, forward strand.
CATCCCCATGGGGTTTTATTTTCCTTGAGATGTATGATACCATTGTTCCCAAGGTATTATAATTATAGACATTTAAAGTAATTTTCATCTATAATCTAGTCTTCAAAGGCTCGAGAATTATTTATGAATTGGATAATATACCGATCATCCTTGAAGACCTAGAAGTTTTCTAAATTGTCAAGGACTGAGCAAAAATGTACTAGCTCCATTGAAAATCATTGCATCTTGGTCTCTTGAAGTGGTGCCAAGTTGGCTACAAAATCTGCCAATGCACCCATTTCTTGATTTTCTTCTCTTAAGATGGATTTGATGTTGAAAGCCTTCAAGGATTCAATTAGGTCCCAGGATCTATGATTGTATTTATTCATATAAGCCATCTTGCATTAGTACTTTTATTTTGATATGATTGACCACTAGCTCAAAACCACCAAATATTTTTAGTTTCTTAATGTCATTCTTCAAGGAAAATTATAGACTTAGAATTGGGGCCTCATACTTAGTTTGGTTGTTAGTGCAAGGGAACTATAATGTGTATGCAATAAATAAAAAATTCCCCTTTGGATTTGTTAAGGCTACACCAAAACTAGAAACTTGTTTAGATTGGGATCCATCAAAATAAAGAGTCTATAGTTATGAAGATCCTTCAAATTTCTGTCATGAGGTCCTATTTTATGTAGTAAAGGTGTAAATACTAGCACATGAGGACATAAAATTAACCTTCTCATTTTTTATGTTCTGTTTGGTGATAAATTACTTCATTTTCTACACTTGATCAATCCAGATTAGATTGGGCATACCTTTTCATGGTATCCACATATGTGATAAATCCATGTGTACACACCCATTTAATGTTTTCTACCAATCCCGGCTAAGTAATAGACCATAAGCTTATATGATGTCAACCACTAGGATATCTATGTATTGTTATACATGTGGATCTGAGGTTGATTATATATACATGTTAAGTAATTCTCCTACATAAGTAATGCAGATTTGTCCAACTATAGGACCACTCTTTTTGATTTGTCTAGGGTCAACCCTAGTTTATTAAATGCAACTATGGGAATCACATTGGCTAATGCCCCTGACTCCACTAGATAATTATGAACATTTTTATTGAACATTCTAACTATCAATAAGAAGGGTGGGATATTTGGTTTGTCCTTATAAATCATTACATTCTCCTGAGTAGTCTTAGACTTTTCTATAGAAGATCTTTCAGTCAAGGATTTCATCAGCAATTCCCTCTATTCAGTGATCTAAGCCAACTTATACAAGGTGATGTTTTCTTTGATCTTCTTCATATCCTCTATAATATTTTACCCTCTTCTATTATGTGACTCTGTGGGATGTAGTTGATCTTTTTACTTTAGGTAAGGTGGTTTATTGCTAATATTTATATCTAGAGCCATGGTGGCACTATTTTTTGGAGGTATAGAAATTGTAAAATATTGTTTGTTCCTCAATTTATAATTATTCCTCTAAAATTACTAGAAGGCATGGACTTCATCTTCAATATTCTTTGGTTCATTTTCATCTTCCATAAGAAAGTCAAAATCACACATGTTGAAGACCATAGGAGTGTTGAAGTCGCCAGTGGTATTGAAAGAAGGCTTGGGTTGATTTGTCAAACCTTCTTGTCTATCCATTTATTCTTGGAAGATATAAAATGTTGTGTAAAACTCTATGCATCTCAACTCTCTATGTTGAGTTTTGTTATGAACTCTACACTAGTTGGGCAGTGTTGCCTCCTGAATATTCATCTCTACCCCTTTATTAGGTGATTTCTCCATGTTTTTTTACACAATTTTTGAATGGTCTATTATACCTTGGATAGCTAAATTTATAGAAGGTATTATGGCCACTGTCATTCCCCATAATTTTTTACATGCCTCAGAACTCAGTAATCAATTTATGTACCATCATTTGAATGGTATCTAGTTCAGATTTGTTAAAGTTAGAAGTAGCATCTTGGGTGGTGGAAGTGTTGATTGCGAATAAACATTAGATTCTATGGGGATTGGTATCTTGGATAGGGTTATTTAGGAAACTTAAATCCTGGTTGGGTGTAGCATAAGATAGAGGCAACTACATATGGACATGGGTTTGATTTTGGGCCATAATGTTTTGATTAGAATTTGGAATCATATATATCATGGGGTAGGATTGACATACATTTTCCCCTACTAAGATTTTATACCATGGGTTCATTTGTTTGTCAACTTCTATTGCTTCAGCATAATCCTATGTCAAATTAGTGACATCGGTTACCCTTTGGACAAACGCTATAGTGGTATGATATAAAGCATTCTTGTACATTTGAAGGGCTAAGATAGCATCTAGTTTATATGAAGTATCGACCCATATATACATATTTTTGAACCTCACATTAAATGCCCTAATGGGTTCATTGGGATCTCTTCTCATGCTAGCAAAGTGTTGGTATACTAAGGGCTAATAACTTAGATGAATTATCATAGGAAAGCATTTTGACATTAATTCCAAGACTTTATTGACCCTTCAACAATATTAAAGATCTAGTCATAGGTAATATCTTCCAATGTAAATAGAAAAATCCTGTAAGCTACATCCTTGTGAACCACATTCAATATTCCCAAAGTAGTTTTGAAGACTTTGACATGTTCCTTAGTGTTCCCACCTCTTAAAGGGGAAAAGAGAGGGAGGTATTTCTTAGCATTTTGAGGTAGATCATGAACACCTCCTTCAATGTTAAAGTCAGAACCAATTAACCATGGGTGGGCCATTCGATATAGAGGGGTTTGTATTCTATTTAGGAAATATGACTGAGATTGAAACATGCTCAAGATACCTTTATTTGACCTAACCTTTTGATGGGTTTGTAGGAGTTGATGCAACAAGTTATTACTAGAGGTGGACCTTGTCAATCTTTTCGGTATATCTAGTGTAACTTTAGTGACATCCCCTTTTGATTAATGAAAGAAAACTCCTTCTAACACCAAATTTAGTTCTTTGTTGATGTGGGTTTTATGCACACCTAATAATAATTACAAGGTAAGCTATAATGTTTTAGGATCTTAGTGAAGTTTTACTTCACTCAATAGCATGAGTTTTAGGTATTAGGTCTTGTAGTGACGATTGGAAGAATGGTGGTGAGCTCAACAAATGTTAATAGAGATGGTTTAGATGTGGATATGGATCCTAGATCACTTGGGTTTAATCGAATAAAGATAGACTTAACTAAAGTGGGTAAGATTCAAAGAAACCACAAACAACAAAAAGGGTAGGGTAGAAAAGAGAATCTATGAACAAAAGACATGGATTATTTCTAACCGACCTTAGAACAAGGATAAATAGTAAGAGACTAATGCTTTTATCTTGTTGATTTGACACAAAGAATTGAGAAACATAGTAAAGAGGTTTGAGGAATATGATACAATTCACACTTAGTCAATAGCTAAAGGTTATTGTTATTAAGAATGTTGTAGCATTTATTAACAAAAGATTATAGCTAATACCAAGGAGCACCTTCAAATAGCTATGGCTTAGTATAGGAAGTTACATCAAATGAAATTTATACACAAATTTAATGAGTAACTATAGACCAAATTTGGTCTACATACCAAAGATGTGCCTAGTCCATGAGTCTAGTGAAAGGAGTAGGACCCTGATTGAAGAGTGACCCAATATCACAAGGAGCAGATAAACCTCAAGTAGAGATCATGTAACTTTTGAATTTTTTTCGAAACACTTTAAACAAGCTTAAAGTGTGATCTGATTGACCTTCAAGGATAGGTCTATAGTTACAGGTGAAGGGTCTAATTAGTTTTCATGGTGTTTAAAAATAAGAAACCAAGTTACAAAAGCCTTAAGAATCCACCAGCACCTCGAGAGAATGATCAAAATATGAGTTATGTAAGTTTTTGAGTTAGACTATTGCCAAGACATCAAATAAGAGAAAATGGACCAACTAACTTTTGAATTTAATATATTTTCTCAGAAAGCCTCACACAACCAATGCATCAAGTGAAATTATAGTTTTACATACCAAGAACATTCTCTAAAAGTTTCAAGTCTGTACGAGCTTCTTAGCTTAAGTTATGGAGTTACAAAGTTGGTCACACAGCAATACGGTCATGCAAGTGTCAAATTCAGACCTTAGTGAATAACCATTGAGATTGAAATACTCATATGGGATAAATTCATTTAGATGTAATGTGAAGACACACAGACCAACTTGTTTAATAAAATTTTATCTTCACTTAGAAAGATCCCAAAACTAGCGGATCAAGTGGGTAGTATCCTTTTGACATTAAGAACATCTCCAACAAATTTTGTCCCTCCATGTTTCCTGCACTTGAAGATATAAATATTCAAATTTGATTAAATAATGGGATACGTTCACATAGATGTCAACTTTAAGCCACTAAAAAAATCCATATGATTTTAAATTTGATGGTCTATGGGATGTCAAATACATCCTTGGGGACATCAAATGGTGTTCACACGACACTATAAATTAACCATTGGGGTTTCAAATAGGTCCAAGATCAATCGATCATTTTAAATTATACATCAAGATTGACAGAGCAAGGCAAACTGACAGTGTCAGTGATTCCCCTAAAGATAAATAGAGGGCATTTAATCATACATCAAGATTGATGGAGCAAAATAAGTCAAAAAGGGTCAGAGGATATTGATGATGAATACAAAGAGGACAAGCATCAAAAGTTAGTGGGTCCTAATATAAGATCAAAGACTCATGTGCACTCATACATCAAGATCAAATAGAGTAAGAAGAGTTAATAAGTCAGTGTATCTATAGGACAAATAAGCATAAATATAATTGGGCATAATGTAAATGGTTTGAGTTGGCAATCGATAGCCATTAAATAGAGGCAAGCTCAGGACATTTTACTGAAAGTTGATAAAGCATTTTCAAACCAGGAAAATCAAATGTCAAAGAACCAAGCTTGATGATAATTCAGGGTTGAACCAAGAGTCACATATAAGGGACCAAGCATTACCATCAGAGCTCTATATAGGTAAAATATGTATTTTGGGCCTTATACAATGGATGAAGATAGACTAGTGATTGTGAAGTAAAGTCAAAATAGTTTGTAAGTTTTCTATGAATATTATGACTATGTGAAAACCAATGATCTAAGATTGGTTTTCTATCTATAATATGGACCAAGGTTTGAGTTGGAACTAATACAAATGTAAATATGATCATGGATAAGTGTCTTGCTTATCGGTAGGATTATTTTTTCAATGAGTAGGTATAGTTAGCCACCCAAAGCAAATGTGGTATAATTATGTCAATTCTAAGACATGATTCTCATTCATATACCAAATAGATAATGACATGGATTTTCAATAATGACACTAGGTGGATGGATATGGATAATGATCATTAAATTATTTTACAAAATTTATTCCTTATTGATAAGGTCATGAGTCATTACCTTCGAATTGGTGTTAATCCATCGAAAGTGGTTGGGCCTTTTCCAATGCACAACTCTCTCTCTCTCTCTCTCTCTCTCTCTCTCTCTCTCTCTCTCTCTCTCTCTCTCTCTCTCTCTCTCTCTATCTCTCTCTCTCTCTCTCTCTCTCTCTCTCTCTCTCTCTCTCTCTCTCTCTCTCTCTCTCTCTCTCTCTCTCTCTCTCTCTCTCTCTCTCTCTCTCTCTCTCTTTTCTATAAATATAAACTTCCAAGCCTTAAAATAGATCCCTCTTTTTTTGGTATGACCAGACTCTACCAAAAATTATATTGTAACACCTTTTTGATGTAATATAGATTGAGTTCCACCATTTTATAAGATGGATTGAACTGTGTTCCATGAATTCATGTAATGTGGTTAAGTGACTGTATGTTCCTTATCTATGTCCAAGTTTTCATCTTGAAGGTATCTCATAGTGTATATTGTGCAAGTTTGTGTGATCAAATCATTGGTGTATCACCTATTTTACTTGATAGATCTTGTTTTAAACTCACAAGTACTACAGAAGCACATAGAGAATGTTTATGGGGACAAATTTATTGAATTGGGTAAAAAATTTCATTATCAAGTAAGTTTTTATCTATAGCAAGTATAATGCATATGTATTATGGTATAATGTATACGTGTTCCATCATAATTCATGCATGTTATGGTATAATTCATATGCATTACTAAACATGTACATGTTATCGTAATGCATACATGCTATAGTATAACATGTACAGGTTATAATTTTTAATTTAAAATACAAACCATTTGACTCAGAAATGGCATGGATTCTCAAGCCAAAGGCTTGGACCTGTCAATCTATATCCAAGTCTGAGTGTTTTGATAGAGAATAAAAAATTTCAAATTCCATCACCAAATACACTTGAAATTTAAAAAAAAACAACTCAAAAAAATATTACCATGATGACAAGCATGCTCTGTTCTTCCAAAATACATGTTTTTATAATTTTTGAACTAATTTAATGTTACAAACTATGTTGATTTCTAATTTTAGATTTTTTAGGCCACCACTTTCCACAAATATAGATGCCTATACATGTCAATGTGATTTTTTTCATTCATCCAAGTTTGAAAAAAAAATATGGTCACAAACTAGCCCTAATTCTACACGCATTTAAAAAAATTCATTTTTGTTTCTAATTGAGGTAATTTGGGGGCACATGGTTGGATATCCATTTTTATCATATTTACTTAAAAAATTAATAATAATAAAAATCATTGATAAAATATAAAACAATATAGGTCACGAACTAGAAGATCTTATCTAAATATTCACCAAATGGTTTCAAATAATATTAAATAATGTTCAAAAAATGGTGGGCCTCACGACCATCTATCCAATCCATTTTATTGAAAAAATACAAGTTCCTATTAAAATTTTAGATGTTTGACCTAGTTATATTTAATCATTTAAAAAAAATAGTGTTTTGGAAACTAGACTTGAAGTGTTACAAATTATGTTATTATAACATCTTTAAATTTTGAGTGTAGTTATTTCAAATTATCTATACATGTTCAGTTTTCTATAATTTCAAGAAAATCATGTCCATGGGTAGCTCCTTTTTTGTCCCCCAACTTTGTACACTTACCCAAGTTCAATGAGCTGAAATAGGCCCTAATTTCCTTCATGATTAGAACATATATACCCTAAACTCTAAATCCTAAACCCTAAATCATAAACCCTAAGCCAAGAGCCCTAAACCAAAACCTTAAACCCTAAAATTTGAAGCTTAAACCCTAAACCAATTACGTTAGCCCCAATAAACATCCTTTAGAGTAAGAATAAGGTTCAGAAGGCTCAGTTTGGCCTAAATCACATCAATGATTAACCCAATTGCTAATTGACTCAATATGTGATGACATCGGGGGAAATTGAGTCTAAAATCACATTTTGTAGTCATAAATAGGTTCAACGAGCTCAAATTATCCCTAATTACCTTCACAATTGGACCCTAAACCCTATACCTCATACCATAATGCCTAAAGCCTAAACCCTAAACTCTAAACCCTAAATTATATATTCTAAACACTTAAACCAATTGATTTAGCCCTAATTAACATATTTTAGCATAATAATTAGGTTTACATGGCTCAATTTAGCCTAAAACATATCATTGGTTGATCTAATTGACTAATTGGCTCAATCTATGATGACATTGGTGCTAATTGCACCCTAAATCACATTATATAGTCAAAAATAGGTTCAATGAAATCAAATTAGCCCTAATTACATTCATGATTATACCCTATACCCTAAACCCTAATCCCTAAGCCTTAAGCCCTAAGACCTAAACCCTAAATAAAATAATTTAGCCCTAATTAATATCCTTTAGAGTAATAATTATGTTCACATGGCTCAATTTATCATAAATCACATTACTTATTTCCTAATTGACTAATTGGCTCAATATTTGATGACATTAGGGTTAATTGAGCCCAAACTCACATTTTGTAGTTACAAATAAGTTTAATAAGTTTTAATTGGCCCTAATTACTATCACTATTGGACCTTATACCTTAAACCATAAGCCCTAAATGATCTATGCACAACTCCTACACAATAGAATATGTTTCTCACTTATTTTCCTACCTGAAGTTCACACCTCCTATATACTCATGCTGACTACTCTACATGAATCTTGATTGAGCTCCTATACATAAGTCCTGCACTTGATTGAAGACTTCCTCACCCAAATCTTCTCAAATCACATATCATGTATCATACTATGCACTACTTCATTCACAGTCTTGCACACTATTTTTTACCACACTAGCATTAGTTCATAGAATCACAAATCATATACTACACATGTGCTTGCTCACATGTATATGAACTAAACTTGTGCTTGCTCACATGTTTATATACTGCACTTTTACTTGTTCATAATTTTGTGCATTACACTTATGTTTGCTCATAGTTTCTATGCACTATAGTTATTATGATCACAAGTCTATGCATTGTAGTTAAGCTTGCTCATAGGTATATACACTACACATGTGCTTACTTATAGTTATGTGCAAAACACTCTTGATTTCCCATAGGTCTACAAACCACACTTATGCTTGTGCATAGTTTTTATACATGACACTTTTTCTTACTCATAGGTGTATGTACCACACTTGTGATTGCTCATAGGTTTGTGCACTACACTGGTACTTGATCATAGATCTATGTACTACACTTGTGATTATTTATAGGTCTGCACACTTCTTACACCATTCCTATTCCTAATCATCAAACACATGCACCACCTCCAATGCATCTACTTATTATATTTATTTAAATACATAACTTACAAAGTGGTGTTTATTAGCTTAAAACTTGTCAAATATCCAATTAGGTAATTGGCTACCATGTACCAAGTAGTTCAACCATCACCCAAAAAGGAAGTTTTAATTAATTATAACTATCTTATTTTTAACCACACATCAATTGTAACTAATTTTGTATATGTATGTTTTATATTGTGACATACACATTCTTTCAGGGAGGAGACTAAAAATACACACAATGATATTCCAGATTCATACACAATAGATTGATTCAACATTACATAGTCATAACATATAGATCTTACTTCACACATCTTCTCTATATGCATGCTCTATTACCCATTATATTTTCTTTCATTATGTTATCATAACAAAGTTAGCTTTCCCTTATGCATCTACTCTATATACATGTACTATAACCCTATGCATCTTTCCCCTATTATTTACTATTGAATAGAAGTTGCATTTATACAAATTAGACTTATACTCCATTGAATGTGTTTAAATTTATTATGTCTAAATTAACTATGCGCATTCAATCTACGTAATCATTCTTGATTTTCCCTCGCACACCTTAGTCCTAAGCCCCATGGTGTGGATCATTGGTATCAGAACATAGTCTCATTCTTTTTCTTTCTTGTTTGTTGCAATAGTGGACAAAGAGAGTAGGAAGGTGAACAACTCCCATTTGGAAGCATCACCTTCAAATTCTATGAAAGATAATGACAACTTGTTTGAAGAGATCTAACATATCTAGCACCAGAATCGATAGTTACAAGATGTTATCTAATCCAAGGAGAAAGGCTCTAGTGCAGTTTTTAGTGTTTACAGTTTATGTTTAGTGTTAACCATATAATTAATGTATAAATTAAAGAATGTGTATGTAATTTTTTACTTATAATAATGAAATTGTGTACACAATTTTAAAACTAAACATATGTACATGGTTTTAAAAACTAAAACCACGTACATGGTTTTAAATATTAAAACCACACACAATTTTAAAAACTAAAACCATGTATGTGATAATTATGTATATGTGGTTCTTATGTTTGAAATTTTAAACACATTCCAAAAGGCTTAAGAATGGATTGGATTCTTGAACCTGACACATGGGCTTGCAAACACAACCAAATGCATGTTTTTGACTTAAAAAAACAAAATGTAACTTTGGCCATATAAAAAACTATGAATTTTATCAAACTTTTTCTTAAAAATATTACTACAACATCAATTACACTCTCTTCTTTCTAAATATATATATTTTTAATGTTTTTATTACTTTAAGGTTCTTATCTATATTTATTTCTATGTTTTTTATAGCACTAGATGCCACAACTATAAATGTTCATCTTTGTTTATATTTTTGTTAATTCATTGATTCAAATTTTAAAAATATCACATGGTTACAAAATAGACTTAATTATATATATATTTAAAAAAGTATATATATATATATATATATATATATATATATATATATATATATATATATATATATTTTGAGGTAGTTAGGGGTGCTACACAGTCGGCTATACATTATTGATCATATTTCAAGGTCTATTGACTTGTGAAACTGTGAAAAAAATAAATATTCATTAATTAATTTAAAAAATATATAGGTTGCAAAATAGATGATCTTATCTAAATTTCTACTAAAGGATTTAACAAAAAACTAAACGATGCTCAAAAAATGATGCACTACACAGAAAGCTATTTACTCTGATTTTTATAAAAAACAATACTACCTCTTTGAATTCATGATGTTTGACCTACTTATTCTTCACCATTTCAAAAAATATTGTAGTTTAGAAACTATACTATAGTCAAAATTCTATAATTCATGTTCCTATGACATCTTCAAATTTTGAGTTTAGGTGTCTCAAATAATCCGTACAAGTTGAAGTTTCTTATTTATCTGAAAAAACATGTGTACTTAAGACCCCCTTTTGGCTTCCTAATTCCATGCACTTACTCTTATATATAATATATTTTTTATTTCATATATTTAAATATGCCTCCGCATGTATTAAACATCATAAATGTATATTTTAATATGTATTTTTACAATTTTTTTAATTTTTATTTGAGAATATAGACTTGGTGGAGAATGACAATTAGTTGATTGCTATCTTTGATATAATGTTCATTGATTTAAATGTTAGCCTTCTAAATGAGACAAATATATCCAGTTCATTTGTATACTAAATCAAATATTAATGATATTAATATTAATCCAACCCAATATAGTCAATACAACTCTTACCTTGTTAGGACCCTCCTTGCTGATAATTTTTATACTAAAAAATGTCAATCCTCACTTTTTTTATCAAACGTCTCTTTTGTATCTTGTAAAAAAATTTATCGGTAATTGAGAGTTGTGAGGTACCTCAAATTTTTATTATAAACCATAACATTTACAATAAACCATTTTCTATCATATATTTTTCATGATGTAATAATCAAAACTAAAGACCAAGTCAACAAAATTACACAACTACTAAAAAATTGATACTCCCTAGACACTTCCAAACCAACAAAGTTGAAAGTAAAAACTGTGACTTTTACAAAAACTCTAAATAATTGAAAACCCAACTAAGATGCAACATGATTCCATACTATTTATATTGTGTCAACGTATGCATCTACTACTTTTTTTGCATCCACATTCAGTTCAATGTCCACCTCAACACCCGTACCTTAGTAAACTCTTAAAATTCTAGCTTAGCATCTTTAGCTACCACCTCTACCTCAATAGCCAATTATAACATATTATAGATACACTGATATCCCATAAAACACTATCACAATCTATAGTTTGCACACAAATCCCATCAACAAGTCCACTCACCATCAAAAATTTTAGACTTGTCAACTCAGGACTCTAGTTTAAATCCCACCAACAAGTCCACTCACAATCATAATTTTTAGACTTAACAACTCGGCACTATGGTTTAAATCCTATCTCAGTGAGGAACATTCAAGGATTATGATTCCCCCAAAGAATTTTCCTTTTGAAGGCCTCCACCATCATTGAAGCCCCTACAAAAACTACCACCCAGATTTTTACACTACTTCTACCATCCCCTTTGGAAGCCACCATATTCTCAAACTTGACATTATACAATAAAACATTTTCTTTCCCCTTCCACATTTTTAAACCTATTTGCCTATAGCATAAGTGTGATAATATCTCACCTTAGAGATGACCATATATCTTGAACCGAACCTAGGAAGGTCCTTCAAACCACAAATTCTCAATAAATAATTCATTACCATAATCACTTTTTGAAACCAAACATTTTCTAAAAGTAGAATAAGGGAAGACATGGGCTCTTGTAGTTTCTCCAAATTCAAAGGAAAAAAAAGACTATCTTTCAAAGAGCCTTTACAGATGTTATCTTGTAGTTGTTCGGTGAAGGATAGAGGATTTTAAAACCTTACTTCTAATTTCCTAAAAAAATTTAGAGACTCAACCAATTGATTCTTGGCCACAGAAAGAGAGACACCTTTTATTTTCCATATCTATCCCTTTGAGAGCCCTCTCTAATCCTCCCCCGAATTCATGCCACACAAAAGATACCTCTACTTAAGAATTAACCCTACTCTTTAAGACCATCTACACATAACTATGACTAAAGATCTCCTAGGAAGACTAGTGTTACCATCCCTGCATAACCATTGTGTGTAATGATTGAGAATGAGTAAAAAACATGCAACACCATCAATGTATCCTACACTCGTATAATCCCTAGAAAATTAACATCACCACAATCCATTTTTTCTTATTATTGTTTGCCTAATCCATAAATGAAATATATCCTCAAACAATATGATTTTTTGGAGGTATTCATTTATATAGAGGATTGGGGTGAGCATAATGGAAGGATTAATCAATCAATCCTCATTAAACAATTTCCTCTAAGACTACCCAGTAATGAAGTTTATTATCCATAATTAGTTGCTCCATTTGATCATTGCATTAACTACCCAAGAAATCTACTATCATATTGGCATATTAGAAATAATGTATTACTTCTCAATCTATGAAGGAGACTAGAATATGCCAAGCTCCACTAATAATAAGTTCAATATTATAGGATTTTGCTCTCTGATTTCTAAGATCCTAAATCAAGATCATTAAATCTCTTTAAATCTAAATTTGTTCAATCTCATAACAAAGTCAAGACTCAAAACAAAGTCCTGAGTATTTAACTCATTATTAGTCCTAAAAGGAGATTGTTGTCTTCAATGATACTTAACTACTTATTATTAGGCTTCATTTTTGGCCAATGGGAGTGCTCCATTTTCCATGTGTCAAAGTATATAGAGCTTATACAAAGGTAAGATGCATATTATTTATCAAAAAAAAATTAATATTTTATTTTTACATGCACTAATAGGCCAAAAAATTAGATGTTATTACCCACGTCACATCTTTTGAGGCATTTTTAATGTCATATTTACTTCATGCAGTTCAACGCTACATGTACAAATATTTTATATTAAATGCATGGATTTATTATGTTTGAAACAATACAAAAATTAAAGAATGCATAGATTAGCATTCAATTTATTTATGCAGAGAAGTGCGAGAGAATAAAAGGCAATGTGGAGATAAACTTATTTGGTGGGGTCAAATGCCCACAGAAAGTAGGATAGACAATGTAAATGTTGATAGTGTGCTAAAGCCAGGTGTGTGCTGTGAAGACTCATTGCCATTAGGGTTTCAAGAAGTTTGAGGTGGTTTAAGGTAAAATTACACTAATTTTCCATATTTACCCTATTCAAATTTTTAAGTTTGGTTTTTTCAATATGTTGAATGGGCATATATGGTTAGGTAAATCTCGATTTTAGATTCAAATTTTAAGATAATCGTGTATGTGTAAGTTTTTACTAGCATTTGAGAGCTTCTGCATTAGTCACCAAAGGTTATGATCGATGCAAACCAAGATTCTAGATATGTAGGATGTTTTCTTTCAATGTTCATTTAAATGCTTGAATTTGGGTTTTCCAAAATGTGGAGGCACCATATGCTTTAGGTCTTATTTGTTTTATGAACTCCATACTATCAAATATGGATAGCTGAATTTTTTTTTTTTTAAAATTTTCTATCTAACAAACTCATCTTAGACCTCTACAAACCTTGATAGCATTGCATTTTTTATGTAATGGGAGATAACTAGTCTGTTTGAATCACATTCTAGAGTTCATCATGGAGTTCTTGACCTTTTTCTTCTGCAACTCTAAATTCCATAAATCATATTCTTGGTACCCTGTTTTGTACTACTACCTCTAACACCAGGTTTTTAGGCAACTAATTTTATAGTATAACAACCAAGACTCAGATCTAGAATTTTGGATCATATATCATGCATTTGAAGAAGAAATTCATATGCATGTCAAAACGTCCTAGTTTGAAATAAAAATATATCATTATTTCATTAAAAATCCTCCACTCAAAATCCCCTCAAGAGCTTTGGTTTGGAGCTTGTAAGTATTAAATTAAATTATTTATATATCAGTAGGAGTCATGAATTCATCTCCTCTATGACTTGGAATAGTGTTATCAAATATTTTGCTAAGCATGGCTACCCCACTGGGAATACCTGATAGGGCTCACTACTTATGGATAGGAAGCCATGGCTACAAGACATAAATATTTTAGTAGGGCCACAACGTCAATACAAATTCACAAGATATGAATCCTGGCCCTAGTGGTTAGAGAAAGCAATGCAGTGAGGATCTCTCAGTGGCTAATATGATGAAAAAAATAAAGATTAATGGAGAAGACAACTTTGTTTTGATCACTTGTGACAAGGGTTTGAACGCTAATATAAGAGGGCATCATCCTAAAAGAAAACAAGAGGAAGATTTTAGGGCAATGAATGCAGAAGAGAAAAAATTGAAATCTCGATATGATTCAAGAGTACACTCTAAATAGTGCACATTAAATAGGGGTTTGTGTTAAAGATGGGTTTAAAATAAGATATAATGTAGTTTTTAAACATAAATTGTAAAATCATGCAAAAGTAATTATTAACTTAATTTTACTTGCTTCATTTTTTTACAAAAAAGAAAATTGCCCCTTCAAACTTATGTTGGCCAACTTAGCAAGGACCAACGTTATATGTTCATGATCTCTGTAATTTTGTAACTTGTATGATATATAATTTGTAGAGCATGATTTTTTTATGGACACTTATATCACAAATAATTACATTTTAAAATAACTTTACTTTTTCTAGATGCATTTTTCATTCTTGGTACTGCTCGTATTTCCTCCTTATACTTGCATTTTCAATAAACAAATTTACTTTATTAAAAGTGTTTACAAAAATCCAAAATCTTTGAAACCTCGATTTTGCAAAGTAATTATATTTAATCTTTGTTCAAAAATAATTAAACCCATAATTTAATTCTATTTTTGCAATATAATTCCTCTCTATACACACCAAACTCCCTCGAGAACTTAGTGCTAACACCCTTATTAGTTCTATTTTTGTAATTTAAAAGTATAACATCTTTAAAATGGTTAAACAAAGTCGTTCACCATGGGATTTTAAAAAATCCGAGTACTTTGAAAGCATCGTTGAAAAACCCATTAAAATATTTAACCAAACAAAAAAGATAAAAAAAAATTGCAAAACAAATATCCTACCCAAAGGATAATACCATTGCTTTGTTTTAAATGAATTCATTTGATGACGGGTATTCGGTATGGAAATTGACAGATGTAGAAAATCGATAGATGTAGCTATTTTTTATTTATTTTTAAAAGACCGAAATAAAATTTAGTAGACCGTATTTTTTCAGATATTTATTTATTTAGATTTATGAAAATAAAATAAATATTTAGGTAGAACATTCGTAATATGAAATTTTGTTTAAACAAATTGTAATTCTTAGCTCCTTAAAAAATAGCTATCACCAAATTTCTAATTGATAGAAAAGGTTAAGTTAAAATTACAACCTTATTTAGTATTATTTCAGGATAATTAGTGATTAAAATTGAATTCTTCCAAACCTTTCTAAAGATTCAGATCAGTTTTAGAAGTGCAATTTAAAAATTATTAATTAAAAAAAATTGTGAGTATTGAGGAAATCAATATTACATATATATTAATATTTTTGTCCATGTTTTAGATTATATAAAATTGATTTTAAATAAGTGTACACTTAAATTTGAGCATTTCTTTATCTAAGAAGTTATAATTAGAGGGCATCTAATTTGTCAAAAACATTTAGGGAACTGTCATGGTTCTATTTGTTTGACTCTCTATGTCAAATATTTAAAAAGATTTGTAACTACTAAATAGCATAACAAACCACCATCCTCACCAATTGAACTATAATTCTTTTGATTTTTAAAAAAAAAAGATTTTAAATTCTATGAAAAGAAATGAATTTTATAAACTTTCAAAAGAAAGGTTATAATTGAAAAGGATGTGTTACACTATCCTAAAGTGTTTATTGGTGGAGACTTCTAGACTAATAGTCCTCAAAATTCAACACAACAAATACACTAGTTAATTAATATGTATACTCTTAAAATTATAATTTCACAATAATCAATCAAAATTTTATTTAATGTGTTTACTTAATAATTTAATGTTAAAAACATCAATATGTATATGAAAAGTTAAAAATACAAATAGGGACAAATTTGTCTATTTCGTTACCTTCATCCTCTTCTTTTGTTGTATTTATTATAAGAAAAAAAATTATTTACTTGACATTTTGGTTTGTTAATTAACATTTGTGTATTTTTTGTGACTTATTATTTTATTATGCACTTTCAATGTTTTTATATATTTGGATACTACAAACTTGTTAAGCACGCACTTATATTGACTAGGGGAGGGGGTGAATCAGTAAAATCTTATCTTTTATTTAATGAAATTTAATATTCATAATCAAATCATTCACTTAAAAATGACATATATTGACACCATATTTACATGGAAACCTTTTCAGGAAAATATCACAAATGAAGAGTTGCTTGGAACTGGCATCTAAATCTAACCATATAATAATAATTTTTTTACAAAATTCATAAGCACCAACCTACTGGAGACACCAATATCCTATGTCTAAGCACCAACTTAGCGAGAGACACCAACATCTTTCTCTAAGGCAATAACCTCTTACTGAAATAATATTTCCACCTTTTATTGTTGCTTTATCAATGGATGATGGCCAATTCAACTTCCTCTTCTTTTTCTCCACAAAAATCTACTTATGCTTGTATGATAGAAGGTTTCATGGCCAATTTGACTTCCTCTTCTTCTTCTTCTTCCTCTTCCTCTTATACTTTTGAAGTTTCTTCCTTTTGTTTACTCATGGCTTCTACTTTCTTATTTTGCCTAGAAGGTTTCATAAAACCACTTCTACAGAAGCATGTTGTATATCCAAAGTTGTTGCACTTATAACATTTGGCATTGTAATCTACTAAAGGAGCAAATGGATTGTAATTCTATTTGAAGACCCATAATAAATTTTGTTATTATTCCATAAAAATATTTTCTTGCTTGTGCCCTACAATCTCGTTCTTTGTGACCAAAATGATAATAGAAAATAGCAATGACCATAAAAGGAACTCTATGACCTAGTCGTATGTGCATGTCTTAGAGGAAAGGACTTTGTAAATTTGTCCTTGTTATTTATCGAGAAGTGTCATGATATTTATTCTTATCACTTCCATATTTCATGGATACATTGAGTGCATCCACATAGCTCTTAGGCCTCTCTATACTCATCCTCTTAAGTGGTTATGTAGTTTTTACACCATGCCCTTCTTTAGTGCTCTTTTGGTTCTATTCATAACCAAGACTAGTCTTAATGCATGATGACCTTTGGAAATTTAGAATCTCATCCAATAATTTGGTTCTTATTTCAAACATTAAATTTATTTTCAATTTAACACTTGTCTTCTCCAATTCTTTCTTTAAGAAATCAATTTTTGATTATAGCTTGGCAATGTGGTTTTCTTTTGCCTTACACTAGACTCTTACTTCCTCTTATATCTTCTTGGATTCTTATATTTTAGTCTTTAGACTAATGATGACCTTTTCTAACTCTTCAAGGCTATGAGACATTTCTATTTTAGGTCACAATTTTCTTCTTCATATTTTTGAATCTGTAATCTTTGTTTCATATTCTTCTTCTTAAGAAATTTTATCTCACCTAAAGCAAAGATGAGTTCTTATTGAATATTTACTTCTCCTTCATCTTCCACATCTTCCTCCTCTTTCAAGGTGTATTTAATTTTAGAGGCATACTTCATTATAGCCATGAATAGAGTTTCTTCTCAGTCACTGCCTGAAATGCTCTCATCACTTTCTTTCATTGAGCTATTATCCCTTTTAGAATAAATACTTTTATTGTGCTTACCAAACATTTTCTTATTTTCATTTTGTTTGAATTTTTTTATTGTATTTAGGTTTGCTTTCCTTTTTATTTCTTTCCTCATTATTATTTACTTCATCATTGTTATCATCCTTATGTGGACATTTAGCAACAAATTTCCCTATTTTACCACAATTGAAACAATTGAAAGGTAGCTTACCTTTGTAGTTATTGGATCCCTTTTTATGTTTTCTGACAAATAGGACCTCTTTATCATCTTGTTCATCAATGGTGTCATTACTTGATTCATATTCTTTATTCTTCACTTTCTTTGAAACTTTAAAAGCTACTTCATTCTTATATGGATTTTTATTTCGATTCTTATTTCATACGTCGTAAAAATCCCATGCAACTCATCCATTATTAATGAGTCTAAGTCCTTTATTTCTTTAATAGCCAGAACTTTTGCACCAAATCTCAAGGGAAATAACCTTAACACTTTTTGAACGATCATGGATTCTTTAACCTTTTCACCAAGTCATCTAATGGTGTTAACAATATAATCCACATGAAGAAGATATGTTGCAACATTTACTTCATCTTTTATTTTCAAGATCTCAAATTGTCTCTTATGAGTTTGGATTTTTTCCTTCTTAAATTTCTTGTCACCCTCATATATGTTTTGATATTTTCCCCACATTTCCTTTGGTAAATCACATTGCATAATCTTGAAAAACTCTTATTTCAATAAGCCACACAAAATAACATTCATGGCTTTGGCATTATTCTCACTAGTCTTGTTTTCAGTTGTATCTATTGGTGGAGATGATGGAGTAGTATAGCCATTTACGACTGCTTGCTAGATATCAAATCCTAAAGTCATTAAATAGGTTCTCATTCTTATACTCCAAAAAGCATTTTTTCTGTCAAATAATGGATCTTTGTTTGTGGAGAAATATTCTTGTCTGGCCATGTGTGCTCTTGAGATCTA
Organism: Torreya grandis; assembly: GCA_037957365.1. Taxonomy (NCBI): domain Eukaryota; kingdom Viridiplantae; phylum Streptophyta; class Pinopsida; order Cupressales; family Taxaceae; genus Torreya; species Torreya grandis. The sequence continues at coordinate 2,731,753 of JARHVA010001303.1, forward strand.
CCTTCTAGTGGTTAGGCTATTTCTAAAGGAATTGCTCTGATACTAACTATTAAGAACATGCTTATACTAAGAGGGGAGGGGTGAATTGGTATAATATTATATCTTACTTAATGAAACTTAATATTCTCAATCAAAACATTCACATAAAAATGGCACATATTGACACTACATTTACATGGAAACCCCTTAAGCAAACCATAAATGAATAGATCCTTGGAACTACCATCTAAATAAATCCATATAATAATAATAATTTTAAAATATGCGTATGCACCAACCTAATGGATACACCAATATCCTAGTACTAAGAACCAACTTAGCGAGATACACTAATCTCTTTATATGAGGTATTGAACTCTTATCGAAACAATCTTTCCACCTTTTTGTTGTTGATTTATCAAAGGATGATGGCCAATTTGACATACTCTTTTTATCCATAAATATCTTCTTTCTCTTGTATGATAGAAATAATTAATGACATCCTTAAAATTTGCATGTATTTGTATGATATATCTGTTTATTCTCTACAAACTTACTTCCTTATCTTCTTTATTAATCTTCACATATCTCACACTTCAACTTCCATATCTTTCTCAACCTTCTATCCAACTTATATAGCCTTCAAAGGTTATTCACAAAGGAGGCATCCCATCCAGGATGAACCTCTTCACCAAAAGATGTGATCATTGACATTTTCATCAACATTTCCATTGACATTTTCGTCAATAATTTTATTGATATTTCTATTGAAATTTTCATCGACATTTTTGTCAATAATTTCATTGATATTTGTATTGACAATTTCATTGGAAATTCTTTTAACATCACTGACAATATTCCAACAACACCTGTAGCATTTAATATTGTAAAAATTGTATTTTTAATTTGTATATCATATTTTTGGTGTCGGTATATGCATTACTTATAGTAATATTATTGTATACATAAAGACATTTAATATATATTTATAATATATTTTAAGTTGAATAGAAGTAAAATTTGTAGTCTAAGCTCAACTAGAATATTGTTATTTTATTTTTTTTATCTTGGTACTAAAATTATTTATTGTGTTACAACAATAGGGAAGGATAATATACTAATGATTTTTATTAGTCAAAGACTAATAGCCTTGGGTATTTATAATGGAGGAGTTACTAGACATTCAAAGAGTTCAATGGTATCTTCTATATTTTAATGTTTAATCTATTTGATTGTAATCCCTATTTTTTTTAATTTAAATAGAATTGCATAATCATAATATGCAAGATTATTTTTAAAATGAGTATTTTATGCCTCCAAGTACATGTGGCACATCATGTCTTAGGCATACTAAAAAACAATCTCATTTATTTTATGCAAAAATCCACTTTCAAAATGATTATTTTTAAACACATACTTTGTTAAATAAATCTTTACATAAAAGGGTTAAATTATATGGTCATCACTCCCTATCAAATAAGAAATTAGGTCAATCATCCATTAAACATTTCCATTCAAATTTTATAACAATCATTTAAAAAAAAGGAAACATCAAAGAGTTAATGTATGATTGTATAGTTATTCATAAATATATTTTTAGTTCTTAATTATTTTTCAGAGTCCACCCAAACTTTCTTTATTCATTTTATATGATATTCAAAACATATCCGATATATCAAATAAGTTTTATTCCAATTGGCAAGGATGATTGTTTATAGGCCATCCACCAAGATACAAATCCTTCTAGATACTTGACACAAAGATTCAATTAGATAGGGCCATGATCGTTCCATAGATGACTTTGATAGAATACATATTCAAAATATTTTTTAATCAAAAGTATAAATATAATAAAAGTAAAAAATCATAAATATATTTATATATGATAAATACTAATTCTAAAAAGATCCAACCCTTAATAAAAGTTAAAATCTATAAATAAATATATGTTGTATGTGTTTGGTTTCCTTTTAAAAATTGAATTACAACTACTTTTTAAATGAAATTATATATCCATTTAAAATTTTACTTCCATTTAATAATTAGTGGAAACCTAAGCAAAACCTAAGTGAATCCATGAAACATAACCCTAATCTCTTTGAATTTATTGTGGTGGTGACATATGGTTCTGTATCAATAGTGTTTGGTTCAGCAGTAGATGCAACAGGGAGGTCATTGATGGTTCTAAGTATTTATTAGAATGGAGATACTACTATGAAACATAACCAAACTCTAGTAGTGATGGCAGTGAATGGTTCTTTTGTGAACTATGTAGGGCTGCCTCCAAAGTCTACTTCGACAACAATAAAACAAGATGTGGTGGAATGTAAAGTTTTTGAACTAGATGGCAATGTGAGGACATTAGTGGTGATGGATGGAGATGTAGTTTCATATAAATAAGTAGGTTCTGAAGAAATAGGGGAGGCATTTCAGAGGTGGTGACTACCCTTCTGCTGAATAAGAGCATTGAGACTAAAATCCCATCATAGTTATGAAATATGGTTGTGGAGATTTTCAAATATGCTGATGAGATATACACACCCAAAAAGGGGAGGAAATATTTCTGTAAGATGCTAAAAAAACACTCATCTAAAAATTTTGCACCTAACATTTCCAACTCCTCCATCACTTTTGATGGGGAACACATGAAGAAGATCCTCATTCATGAATAACACTTACTAAGCAGAGTGACGATCTGTAGATTACCAATTTTTGGCCTTCCTTTTCAGTGCTAAAGGCACAGGTTGATCAAAATTGGAATCCCTATATGTTAGGTAATCTGGAACTTTTTGTGCCAATGGTTTCTTTGTTGTTGTCTTTAATCTTGCTGAGGACAAGAAGGAAATTTTCCAATAGAGGTTTTGGAGATGAGATCATTGTACGCTACAGTCTATGCCTTGGTATCCATACTTTGACCCACTTATAGAAGCTTTCAACATCAGACTGATATGGTAAGGATGCCTCATCTTCCTTTACATTTTTGGACTGAATGTTGTTTTAATGATATAGGAAATTATTTGGGCAAATTTATTGATGTAGACCCATCATCAAAAAATATGAAGCACTCTACCTTTGTTCGTATCCTAGTTTCTTTCAATGTTTTATAAAACCTTCTTGCATCTATTGATTTGATCATTCAAGGTTAGACTTGGAAACAAAATTTGGATTATGAGGTTCTACCTTTTCATTATCAAAAATGGTTTGCAATAGGGCATCTGGATAATGAGTGTGGCCTCACTAAGCATAAGCATGGGGTTTCCTAGTGGAAAGTTATTAACCCTTAGCTATATTTAGATAGAGAAACTTGTGAAGATTTAGAAGAGGAATAGAACTTGGATAATGTCAATGAAGTGCCAAAAAGTCCAGTGATAGTTTTGGTTCTTAAACAGAGTAAGGAAGTTGAATCCTCACCAAAATTTATTTCTATTTCAAGATTGAAAAATGCTTCATGTGAGGTTTTGGTGGATAGAACACCTCATTTATCCTCTTTAGAAGCTGAAAATCATTTTAAACCTATTGATTCTCTTGAAGTCTCCAGTCTTATCTTCCTAGATCTAGGGGAAGGGGGTGAATGGAAGGTTGTAAACAACAAGAAAAAAGGTAAAGTTGATATGAAGAAATAAATTCTTATTATGACCCCTAGAACATGAAACTAATATTTTTAGTGAGGGTCAGTGCTTTAGTGTGTTTTTTTGGTTTCCTCTGTAGGGTTGCATCTTTTAATCCTTGGTTTTGTACCCTGGTTCTATTTTTGATGGAAGAGGAGCTTCATAGATATTTTACCACAATTTCTTTCTCTCCATTGCATAAAGGGTGGGTCCCTTTCAAAACCCAGACTTTTAACATTAATAAAAACATTATACTTCCATTGTGTGACTTTTTTGTGTCGATTTTGTCAAGTGAATTGATTTACTGAAACACAAATTTTAAGAATAGGATGTGCTGTTTCAAGTATTGGAAAGATAGTGACATACCTACACTTCATTACATGCTCCTCCATAACAACATATCAAAATCCTTTATTATTAGTGGATAGTTAAACTAAAAAATTACCAATTGTCTTTGTAATACATGTATACATGTGAAAATATTATGTTATCACAATAATTAAAATATTTTATTTTGACCTGTTATGATATATTTTAACACTATTTTTTTGTTAAGCAAAACTATTGTAATAAAAAAGGGCACAAGCATGAAGTCCTTGTAGGAGTCTAGTAGGTGGATAGAAAAGTACAAAATAGGATAATGTAAAGTGTTTGATGCAATCCATGTTTCTGTATCTTAATTCAAAGGAAATTATATTTGTATAGCTTAATGAGAAAGCTATTTATTAAAATTTCATCTGAGCATGGTGTTGAGTTCATCAAACATTCCATAATTAGAAACAACAAAATAATTTATAACGAATTTGAAGACATATAGACTATGAAAGATTAAAAAGTTGATGAAGTTTTAATAGGGAAATTGGTTATGCTACAATATCAATAGGAAGTTAGACCATGACAAGAGAGTTATTGATAAAAATGACACTTGAGGCAATGGCCTTTGAACACCTTAAGGAAATACAAAGCAATAAACAAATAAGAAACTATGGGAGTGGAAGTATCTGGTAGACCATATCAAACAAGACAAGTTTATGTACATTGAAGGTTTGATTATACATTTTATGATGTAAATGGTAGGCAGGAATATTTTTGTAAAACACATGTTTACTAGTACCAAATAAAACTTAGAAAAATTATAAAGTTAGTCTTCAATTTCTAGATATCCTAAGCTCAAAGAGGCAATAGCACCAAATGCATTTTTTTATCAATTTATATAATGGGAATTGTTATGGATTCCAATTAACATGGACATGGATCATACATATATAAACATTGTCTCAAAGTATTTGATGGTTAATTAGATTGTCTCTCTTTTACCCATAACAACAATTAAGATGATTGATCCACTTTTGCATATCTTGCCTAGTCAATACATTGATTACTTAAAACCTAAGTAACTAATCCTTGTACTTACTCAATTTCTACAATGGAAGTTATTATAGCCTATCATAAAAATGGAGATGCACCATACACAACCAAACTTTGCTTTGAAAACTTTGATGGTTATGTAGATTGTCTCTCTTTTACCCATAACAATAATAAAAGCTTACTTCTCCACTTTTGCATATCTTACCTAGTTAATACATTTATCACTAAAAACCTAAGTAGTTAATCCTTGTACTAGTACTAATACCGATATAGGATGCAAGTATGTAGATTCAAAAATTTTGTTTTGTGCTTGCATAAATTTTTTGGATAAAGTTGTACAAAAACTTAAATAATAAGGAGTACATAGTGTAAATGTTACAATATATGGGAAAAAAATAAAGACAAATCAACAAATTCATTATTGACTATATTCATATTAGTCTTCAATTTATTCATTGAAAGTATCATTATTACATGCTCTTTAAATTGCTTGGCACCAAATAAAATGCATGAATTTTTACATGAAAAGAGAAGTGTATAAACATATGCATTGCAAAGGTGTGAAAAACATCTCTTGCTACTCACACTAATTTTTTTGTTGTACCTTCTATGCTTTTAAAATAGTATAGTCCCCAATTTTAAATCTCTTTTAAAACTTCCTATTGCATTGAACAATGTATGGTCTTAGATATTAATTGTAAGGTGACATAATAAACAAAGGATGTAAGATCATATGAATATGTATATGAATGTCAATATGGATATGAGGAGGGGTGATCTTTGACATAAAGGGAGTAGTCCATTACTTATGTGTAATATAACATGATGAATGAAGAGACAAATGAACCTAGCCAAGTTCTTATTTCACTAACTATTATAACTCTTAATTCATCACAAATATTTACTCATAGTGAATAATGACTACGTATAAATATTTTTAGAAGAAATGGAATAATTACTAATCATGGAAAGCATCACCTCAGATATCTCAGCTCCAACATTGTGAATATGGATAACTTTTGGTGGTTTTATCATTTTTGAAATTAGGTTAGAGAATAAATCTAATAGTAATAACATAAAGCCAAGACCAGGTTACTCTTTGTTCATGTCAAATAGGTTCATTTTTTTATAAGAAGCATAACGAATGCACATAGTGGTATATAATCTAATATAGAAAGCATTTTAACCAAAAGCTAGAGAACTAGATACATAAAAATTTTACACAAGCTAATAAAGGCCAAGGTGTCATACAGATCCCATAGAATAATTTCTTAGATGTTTGTTTCTCCATATGTAAACTTTGATTTTGATAAAATATGGTCCCTAATGCTTGCTAAGAATGATAAGAACAAAAAATTTACATATTGTCTATCCATGTGTTACAGGGAAAAAAACAAACAAACAACATATGTTATAGCATATGCAATGACACATGAGACTAAATTATTTGAAAATTTCCCTCCTAGTTGTTATACATTTTGCAACAAAAGTTCTTGAAATAATATCTTCTAGTGAGTATAACATCTTACATTACTTCTTTAGATAATGGACAATGCAATTCAAATGTCAAATTAATAATAGAAAAAATAGATGGAATCCCCTCAAATTCCTTTTGAGAAAGTAGCTCTGCATAACTGGATGATCTTTTAACAAACTGTGATTTTGAAATAAATACAAATATGTAATAATATGCTAGTTGAAACTTATCAATGAAATTTGACTTTCTATAGTTGTTAACTGAAAGGATATTTTGTAATTCATGGGATTCTTGATTAAAAGGACTTATTTATTGGGCCTCAACACAATAACAACCCACTTAGAAAATCATAGGAACCATTTAGATTGGCTACAACCATGCAATTTGAAGTTTCATTAGAGGTTTCATGCCTTTAATATCATAATTAGCATCCCCATTTTTGGGGTAATGCTGAATAAAGTGTCCTAGATAAATAAAGAACATAGATAAGAATTGTAATCCTTATCCCCTCCACCTAGCACCCCCCGTTCGAGCCCAATAATGTACTTGAACGCAATTTCCATTTAAGTTTATAAGTTAAAGATATACAAAATATCAATGATCATACCTAAAATCTTAAATTGACACACATAACCTTGTGGTGAAGTTTTGAATTCTATTATATGACCTACATAATTCACAAATTGATCATAAAACAAGACATGTATACATAAATAATCCCACAAACCTCAAATATGAGGAAGATGTACATTAAAATGGATATGAACTTTGTAGCACTACCTCACATGTTTACAAAAATACCATTATTTTTAGTAATATGTCAATGGTTATATCCATAATAATTTTTTTTTGTATAAGCCTAAACAAATTGCCAAAAGTAGTGCCTTGTTATCCATTAGAAAACATTCAACATCTAGTAATAGAACTCATGAAAACCAAACCAAAATAGTGTTTAATACTCATCCTACACAAACTACAATAGAGAATATGACTGATACCCATGAATAATATCACAATACTATACTTTAAAAACAAATAGTATCACTACTTAGCACTAATATTGTTTGTAGTCATAAGTAAAACAAGAGAAATAACGTAAGGAAAAGTAGAAGTAGAAGTAGTTTGATTGTATAGCAGTTATGATATCAGATATAAGAGAAATGGATCACATACAAATTATCCCTCAAATATATAAAAAAATAACATATATATACCAAAAAAAAACATTGACAGTTCAAATTGTAGCTAAAAATATTTGTGCTTGCCAAAAACCTCCTTGAAAAATAACTTCCATGCATAGGAGATGCAAATCCAGCTCATTGCCTCCAATAGTTAAAACCCTAGAAAATAAAACACTCTAAATTTAATATTTGAATCACAAACCAATCCTTTGATTTCAGAGCTCACAATAATTTACCATTAAACTTAATAATGTACATCTTTGATGAATAGAGAGTAATTTTCCCTATATTATAACTAGATTTGGAGCAACCACTCACTAATATGCAACGGCCTTGGCATCATGACTACTCACAACTTCCATATGAAGCACATGGCAATTCGTCTCACCACCATAAAGAAGTCCCAAAATGAGACATTCGACCAAGGACTAGAGGACATAACAGGAGGCAAGAATCTACTAGAGGGAGACAACCCTCTATGCCCAAGGTACCATCAACCTTGCAAAGGCCCCAGCATCCTCCTTTGCAATTTCAGAGTTCTTTCAAGCCCAGTGCCTCTTGGATGAAGAACAAATTCACCAACATAGAACTTCCAAGAGAAATACCAGCACCAATAATAGAGCCACAGTGGGATTTTATATTACTCACACCAACAAAAGAAGAAAAGGATGAAGAAGTAGAAAGCTCTTTCTACTCAGACCAAGATTACTGTCAAGGTGAATGCCGTAACCTTAGAGAAGAAGAAGTCATCTATTCTGAGCAAGCCATTGTACAAGACCCAAGGAGACAAAATTGGTATGTACTAGTATTTCTCCCTTATAAATTCCACATCCAGCTTACCTTACTTAGTTGATTAATGAAAAGTTTTTCTAGTTCATAACTTTAGAAATAAATGGAAGACTAGTAGATGCACAAATAGATACGGAAGCTTCTCTCTCATTTACAAAATCACAGATCATCCATGATTGGAAGATATTGGATGAAACCCTAGCATATAAGAGCCTAGATGTCCAAAGGAATAGCTTTGTTTGTAATCAATATAAACACCAACAAACCCTTTAGATCCAAGATAAAATCTTCTAGTGTGATTTCTTTGCCTTAAATAGGATGCCCATAGATATTCTACTAGGTGGTGCTTTTATTGACAGATACTCACCTTATGGATCAATCACTAAGAGTATCATGTTCACTATAGATAATGAAAGGCTCAATATTCCTTGACTTATCTATGCAACTGAGTAATTCCCTAGCTCAATGACCCAAAAATTTGAACCAGTAATTCTCGTTGCAATCCAAGCTATAGGAGAAAATATTAGAACCACTATATTTTCTGATAACCCTCAGCAGTTTTGGTCCAAATCTATGTCTGAGATGGACATCAAGCTCATCGAAGGAAAACATATGAATATTGGGGAAAAGATCTCAATACCAGCACATGATTACAATGATATGGAACTACAAATCAAGGAATTAGAAAGTAATGGTTTCATAGAAAAATCAACCTCTCCTTATTGTTGTTATGCTTTCATGGTAAATAAGCATTCAGAACATAAAAAAAGAAAGAAAAGAATGGTCATCAACTACAGACCATTGAATGCCATTACTCAACCCTTTCCATATCCTAATCTTGATAAAATCTGTCTTCTGGAGAAAGTTGCAACATGTAAATATTTCTCACAGTTTGACTATAAATCATGTTTTTATTAGATCAGGGTCAAAGAAGCAGACAAAGGAAAGATAGAATTCAGCTGCATATTCGGCCATTATCAGTGGACTGTTATGCCATTTGGCTTAATGAATGCCCCAAAATTTTATCAAGCCCATATGGATAACATTTTTTAAGGAAATTTAATTTTTTTGTGTTTATATATTGATGATATTCTAATTTTAAGTAATTCTCTTACTAACCATTACTCCCATCTCACCAAATTTTTCTAGTTGGCAAAAGATGCAGGAATTATCCTATCAGATATAAAAATTCAGCTCTGCAAGACTGAATGTAATTTTCTTGGAATGGTTATCCAAGATTCAAAACTGTAAATCTAGCCACACATCAAAGAAAAGGTCATTAGCTTTTCAAAAAAGGTCGACAAACTAAAGCTTCAAGAATATTTGAGACTAATGAATTATTTAAATAGATTTTATCCTAACTCTAGTGAAGACAAGTTTATCCTTCAAGAATTATTCAAAAGAAGAAAGCATTCCAATGGAAGGACGAACATACCGCTACTATTTGAAAAATAAAAAATAAAGTGGCACTACTTCCAGAACTTCATATCCCAAAATCAGAACAAATTCTGGTTTATACTGATGCCTCCGATATTGCATGTGGAGGAGTACTTGTTTGTATATATAAAAATAAAGAATTCATTTGTGAATTATTTAGTGGAGTGTTCAGTACAGATGTTCTCAAGTGGATCTCTTCTGATAAAGAGATTTACGCTGTAAAGAAATGCCTAGAGAAGTTTATGTTAAAACTTTTGCATCTGCCACACTTTGTTGTAAAAATTGACTGTACTAGATTTCTGACCTTTAGAGAAAAAGATCATGGTTAGAAATATGGTCATGGTAAATATATTAGATGGCAGGCTTTCTTTAATTAGTTTAACTTTTTTGTAGAACATATTGAAGGTACTGATAATATCACAGTAGACTAGCTCAACAGAAATCCACCTGCAACGTTAATGCATCAACCCATTCTTGGTTTTAACTTAACCGAAATCCATAACCAAGGATTTGCTTCTATGAACATTCTTTTCCAAGAATAAATCCTCAGAGAAGGGTTGCATCTGAGATACACTCATATTTTTTATGCAGCAAGACAAGATCTGCAAATGTCTTTAGCAGCATCTATCCAAGCAAATCATCATCAAAACACAGGTGTCATCAATATAGAAAGATTAAATAGTGAATTTCTAATCCACCAATTTATTGAACTTATAAAATGTCCTTTATAGACATGGCTGATAAAAATAAGGTCCTCCCATAATGAACACCTATATATGTGGATAGCAAGATACGGCCCACACCGTATCCATGAAGAAGAAGACCATGATCAAGACACAATTGTTCATACAATCATCTGAAGACAGCCATAATAAGAGTCATACTTTTACATCACTCCTTGCTATCATGCATGTGAAGTTGGACCTGAACACTGGCATCTTTCTAGTACTTTCCAGCTAAGGTGTCTTTTCCAGCCGATTAGTGAAGATGACTTGCTGACTGAAGTGGAAGCAATGTTGGACCCACCAAGCCAGACATCTTCATACAACACATCCAATAGCATATCACTGTAGATTGCTTTTGAGCTATAAACCATGATGGAACATGACACTGCCTTGGCAAAGATTCCAGGCAAGACCTCCCAATTGCTATAAATAAGACTCTCCTCTATTGAGTGAGCATCAAAAAATTTCTAAGCATTAGAAATCTAGTAGCCTAGCAGATTTGTTCAAAGAGTATGCTCTTCTCTTGCTTTTTTTGAAGGATTCTGAGAATCAAAAATTTGAACAAATATTTGTATAAAGAGTGTAATAGTTTTTTGAGTGATAATAGTGAATTTGTAGTCATTCGGCCCCTGCCTACTGTCACAGGTTTTCTTGTAACAACTGCTATTAGGAGGAAGCATTTGTTGACATAAAAAGATTGGTATTCTTAAAGAGTTTGAACTAGAAGGTATGTATGAACTTCCTCCCTTTATTCTTGAATAGTTATATGAATGTCTTGACATTGAGATCACCGAAGAAAATCTTGAAAAGGAGAATAGTTTGTATAAACCTCGAGCTATTAAGGCTTCACATGTCTATAAGAAATATGAGCTTTTAAAATCCAAATTTGCTTATAAGTCTACTTATTTGTCTTTTGTTAAACCAAGAATCAAATCAGTTGAACTCACCTTGAGTTATAAGCCTAAAAGAAATTTCCAAACAAATTTGTTATATTTAATACTTGAACCTGAGATCAACTATATCAGATCTCATGAAGATGTCAAGTTTGTCCATTTTGGTCTTATCTGTATACACATTACCCCATTGATTCCTGGCAATATCAAGCATGTTATCTACCTAGCTCTGTGTGATAGATGCAAGTTAATTTAAAATATGCCTGTCAATTATCTAGTCTTGGTCATTTAAATGATGCAATTATTTGTTTTGAGTTTTGTCCAAATCTTTCTGTCGTAGTCCATGATCGAGGGTGTAAAGAAGTAAAGTTTGGATCATTAGATTGTTGGGGTTTGTTCACCTCTCTATTTGGTTTAGAAATGTTTGGAGAGTTTAAATATGCTTCTATAAATATTTCTATTGTGTATAGTATGACAAATATAAATCACCCTAAGATATTAGAAAATCTATTTAATGCTTGCAGACTTAGTGGAACTGTCCAATTGCAAAAAGGCCATATAGAGTCTGTAGAAATCCCTTTTGATTGGAAACTTGAATAGTAAAAAAATGTTTCTCCAAAGATGAAAGGTCAAGCTACGGTGCATAAGAGTGATGGTAAAACCATCAATATACTTCCAAGATCTCTTTCTATAAATAATTTTTCATTTCTTTCTCCTTCCAGACCCTTTACCTCTTCTTCCAGAAGAATTGTAAAAATAGGTTACATCTTGATAGAAGATGAAGAGATCAACCAAGGACCTGATCTAAAAGATAAATTACCTTTCACTTTAATGAATCTTCCTAGAGAAGATAAGATAGAATTTTATACAAAAAATAAGGTCAGTCTGTATAAAGGTGGAAGGTGGCCTCCACATAAACGAATGTACAAGCAGTCGAAAGGATTTGTCCAATGTTTTTATGTAGCATTCCAAGGAGTTGTTGAATCGTCAAATGAATTCAAGCATAGGAACTATGTTTTTAGATTTAATTCTCGTCTCTCTAAATTTTTTGATGACCTTTGTAAAGATGTTTTATATATCAGACATATTTTAGATTAACTAACTATTCTTGAAGACAATACCAACCAAGTCTGTACAAATATGCAAAATTAGTTGTCTTCTATTGATACTAAATTGGCAGCTCTTGATGAAAGCCTTGACTGGTTAGTCAAGCAAGATCAGGAAGTCGAAGCACAAATTCTAGCATTAACATATGAGGTTAATTTTGGTTCTAGTCTCAAGTCTCATAAAAAACATCCTATTACTTCTTTGATGCAAAGGACCCATGTCCAACTCTAGCCATGGTACCTGAATATGGATGATCTACTAAATTCATTAAATGAGATATATGCTTGGTGTAACTCTATGCGAGTTATTATAGTTAATGCTCATTTAGATCTCGTAGGTACTACAGTCTTTGCTTCAAAATTATTTTGGGGGATTATCACCCAATGGTGGGATTCAATGACCAAAAATGAGCAACATGAATGTGTACATCATCAGCATGATCTTTTAGCTGCATTATACCATTTATTAATAAATGAGTTTGCCACTCCAGTCGGCAACAGAGAACTGCAATCAAAGAAATGGCTTCTTAAGATGGAGCTCTGTGATCTTAAAATTTTTGATACTTTTGCCAAATAATTCTGAGAATTGACATATGAAAGTAAAAGTTTTGGATCCACTGAGTTTAAGTAAAAATTCCTGCATGCTTTACCTTATAATCTCATAGATAAAGTCATTGCTTACATAGATCTCAAAAACCTAACCATTGAAGATCTATCTCTTTTTTGATGTTATTGACTTTGCCAAACAATAGGCTATATAGTTAGTCTTTGAGACTAAAACTATCCAAAAGTTTACTAAGCATCAAGCATCTCAAATCGCTCTTATTTTCCCTAAAACAACCCCTTTTGGTTGTCGACCATTTGTTCAATCGTGCAAGCAGCAAAAGAAACACCGCACACATCTTTCCTTTAAGCGTCACTCTTTTCCTTACAAACATTCATATGCCCCTCCACAACATTTTTTGAAGAAATGTCATACTCCACGTCTTCAAGCCAAGAAGCCTATTTGCTATATTTGTCGAAACCCTAGCTATATTGCCCCGTAATGCCATTGTAAGAACCCTATGGTTAAAGTTGTTTTCAACTCCAACGCAGCCATGTGGTGGGATATAGTCGACTCAGATGAAGATATTTACCTTCATGATGACATCTATGAATCAATTCTAGATGATCTCCCCACTGAAGACTTCGAAGATGCTAAAGATACAGATGCTCTCAAATCATTAGCCGATGATTTGGAGCAACCACTCACTAATATGTAATGGCCCTGACATCATGACTGCTCACAGCTTCCATATGAAGCACATGGAAACTGGTCTTGCCACCATCGAGAAGTCCTAGAGTGAGACACTCGACTAAGGACCAGAGAACATAACAAGAGACAAGAATCTACCAGAGGGAGACAACCCTCTATGCCCAAGATACCACCAACCTTGTAAGGGCCCCAACATCCTCCTTTGCAATTCTAGAGCTCTTTCAATCCCAATGCCTCTTGGATGAAGAATAAATTCACCAACATAAAACCTCCAAGAGAAATACCAACACCACCAAAAGAGCCACAGTGGAATTTTTTTATTACCCACACCAACAAAAGAAGAAAAAGATGAAGAAGTAGAAAGCTCTTTCTACTCAGACCAAGATTACTATCAAGGTGAACGCATTAACCTTAGAGAAGAAGAAGTCATCTACTCTGAGCAAGCCACTGTACAAGACCTAAGGAGACAAAAATTGGTATGTACTAGTATTCCTCCCTTATAAATTCTACAGCCACCTTACTTTACTCAACTGATTAATGAAAAGTTTTCCCAGTTCATAACTTTAGAAATAAATGACAAACTAGTAGATGCATAAATAGATACAGGAGCTTCTCTCTCATTTGCCAAATCATAGATCATCCGTGATTGGAAGATATTGGATGAAACCCTGGCATATAAGAGCCTAGATGTCCAAGGGAATAGCTTTGATTGTAATCAATATAAACACCAACAAACCCTTCGGATCCAACATAAAATCTTCCAGTGTGATTTCTTTGCCTTAGATAGGATGCATGTAGATATTCTACTATGTGGTGCTTTTATTGACAGATACTCACCTTATGGATCAACCACTAAGAGTATCATGTTCATTATAAATAATGAAAGGCTCAAGATTCCTTGACTTATCTATGCAACTGAGCAATTTCTCAGCTCAATGACCCAAACATTTGAACCAGTAATTCCTATTGAAATCCAAGCTATAGGAGAAAAGATTAGAACTACTATCTGTTATGATAACCCTCAGCAGTTTTGGTCCAAATCTATGTCTGAGATGGGCATCAAGCTCATAAGAGGAAAACATATGAAGATTGGGAAAAAGATCCCAATACTAGCACATGATTACAATGATATGGAACTACAAATCAAGGAATGAGAAAGTAATGGTTTCATAGAAAAATCAACCTCTCTTTATTGCTATTATGCTTTCATGGTAAATAAGCATTCAGAACATAAAAGAAGAAAGAAAAGAATGGTCATCAACTACAGACCATTGAATGCCATTACTCAACCCTTTCCATATCCTATTCGTGATAAAAGCTATCTTCTGGAGAAAGTTGCAACATGCAAATATTTCTCACAGTTTGACTGTAAATCAGGTTTTTATCAGATTAGGGTCAAAAAAGCAGACAGAGAAAAGACAATGTTCAGCTACCCATTCGACCATTATCAGTGGATTGTTATGTCATTTGGCTTAATGAATGCCTAAACATTTTATCAAGCCCATATGGATAACATTTTTCAAGGCACTTCAAATTTTTTGTGTGTATATATTGATGATATTCTAAATTTTAGTAATTTTCTTACTGACCATTAATCCCATCTCACCAAATTTTTTCAATTGCCGGAAGATGCAAGAATTGTCCTATTAGATACAAAAATTCAGCTCTACAAGACTGAATGCAATTTTCTTGGAATGGTTATCCAAGATTCGAAACTGCAAATCCAGCCACACATCAAAGAAAAGGTCATCAGCGTTCCAAAAAAGCTCGACAAACCAAAGCTTCAAGCATATTTGGGACTATTGAATTATTTAAATAGATTTTATCCTAACTCTGGTGAAGACAGATTTATCCTTCAAAAACTTCTCCAAAAGAAGAAAGCATTCCAATGGAAGGATGAACATACCACTACTATTCAAAAAATCAAAAATAAAGTGGCACTACTTCTAAAACTTCATATCCCAAAATCAAAACAAATTCTAGTATATACTGATGCCTTCGATATTGCATGGGGAGGAGTACTTATTTGTATATATAAAAATAAAGAATTCGTTTGAGAATTCTCTAGTGGAGTGTTCAGTACAGATGATCTCAAGTGGATCTCTTTCGATAAAGAGATTTACACTATAAAGAAATGCCTAGAGAAGTTTATGTTAAAACTTTTGCATCTGCCACACTTTGTTGTAAAAACTGACTGTACTAGATTTCTGACCTTTAGAGAAAAAAATCATGGTCAGAAAGATGGTTGCGATAAATATATTAGATGGCATGCTTTCTTTAATCAGTTTAACTTCTCTGTAGAACATATTAAAGGTACTGATAATATCACAATAGACTGACTCCACAAAATTTTGCCTACAACTTTAATGCATCAACCCATTCCTGGTTTTAACTTATCCAGAATCCATAACTAAGGATTTGCTTTTATGAACATTCTTA
Source organism: Torreya grandis (assembly GCA_037957365.1). Lineage (NCBI taxonomy): Eukaryota > Viridiplantae > Streptophyta > Pinopsida > Cupressales > Taxaceae > Torreya > Torreya grandis. The sequence continues at coordinate 2,748,010 of JARHVA010001303.1, forward strand.
TCCAAGAAAAAAATCCTCAGAGAAGGGTTGCATCTGAGATACACTCGAATTTCTTATGCAGCAAGACAAGATCTACAAATGTTTTTAGCAGCATCTATCTAAGCAAATCATCATCAAAACACTGGTGTCATCATTATGGAAAGATTAAATAGTGAATTTCTATTCCACCAGTTTACTGAACTTCTAAAATGTCCTTTATGGACATCGCTGATAAAAATAAGGTCCTCCCATAATGAACACCTATATAGGTGGATAGCAAGATACGACCCACACCGTATCTATGAAGAAGAAGACCATGATCAAGACATAATTGTTCATACAATCATCCGAAGACAGCTAGAATGGGAATCATACTTTTACATCACTCCTTGCTATCATGCATGTGAAGCTGGACCCCAACACTGGCATCTTTCCAGTACTTTCTAGCTAAGGTGTCTTTCCCAGCTAATTAGTGAAGATGACTTGCTGACTGAAGCGGAAGCAATGTTAGACCCACCAAGCCAGACATCCTCATCCAACGCATCCAACAACATATCATTGTAGATTACTTTTAAGCTGTAAAGCATGATGGGACATGACACTGCCTTGGCAAAGATTCCAGGCAAGACTTTTCAATTGCTATAAATAAGACTCTCCTCTATTGAGTGAGCATCGAAAAAAATTTAAGTATTAGAAATCTAGTAGCCTAGCAAATTTGTTCAAAGAGTATGCTCTTCTCTTGCCCTTTTTGAAGGTTCCTGAAAATCAGAAATTTGAACAAATATTTGTATAAAGAGTGTAATAGTTGTTTGAGTGATAATAGTGAAGCCGTAGTTATTCGGTCCCTGCCTACTGTCGCGGGTTTTCTTGTAACAACTGATATCAGGAGGAAGCGTCTATTGACATAAAAATATTGGCATCCAAATAAACAAATGCTAATGGTGTCAATGGTAAATTCAATGGTGTCCACCAGGGTTTCAAACCTAGGAAGTACACAATCCCTCAGAAAATCTGGGTAAACAGATTGAAATATTTACCCTGCTTCTCGACAATGCTTTTAATTAAATTGCATTTACTTCGTACTGATTTCTCCTTCCTACTTATTTAGGCGATGCAACAAAGGATATGACTTTGCATCGGTTTACAAGCTTGGCTCCTCCTTTGATCCAAAAGAGTTTGGCATTTTTTACTTGTTTATTTGCCCTACGTAGTTAAATTCTTTCCCTCAAATGATGTTACTTGATAGAGTATTCTTCATTTATCTTTTACTTCACTCTTTCGAGCTTAAAAGCTACCTACTTCCTCGTCTAGCATTTAAAAATGTGTTTACTCTATCACATACTGATTTACTCTTATGGTCGTGTCTTTCTTAATGAAAATCTTCAATAATAAAGATTTTTGTTTCTCAAAAAATAAGTTGATTCACTGTTTCTGAGTATTTTACAGATAAATAGAAGATTAATTAAACTCACATTACACACTTTTATAAATTGTATGCCAAGTTGACAGACATTCTATCAATAAATTAATACGCTTTTAACTCATTGCCATTGCAAATGGCTTGAATGCACAAGCCCAAAAAAAAAAAGTTAAAGTTAAGAAATAAAACTACATTGTAGGTGATCAAACCTTATATCCCAAACTATGGTTTCATATTAGGAAAAAAATACAGAACCTACATGCTCCTGTAACCGTCTCCAGTTGTTGGTCGTCGGTCCTTGCTGGGAATTCGTTGTACAAGGTTAAAAAAATTAAATCTATCAGAGGCCAAAATTTTATCTGTACTCTATTCATAGGCTGGAAATTTAAAAAAAAAAACATATTTACCATGCTTCTCTTGTTTGTTGTGGCACAAGAATACAAATTCAGTTCCATATACCCACAGCGAAATTCCAAAGCTACCTTCAATTCTTCCGCATCTATCCCTCAACATGAATTGAATGTCATCCTTCGCATAAATTTATTTTAGTACTATTTGCAAGATTAAAAAAATCTATACATTCAAAACAAATTATCCTGGATGACTGATGCCCTGTGCTGAAATAAATAAGCACATCAAACAGTGCCTCGAACGATATGAGATAGACAATAACATCTAAAAGTTCTCAACCAATCATAACATGGGAAAATACAATATTATATTCGTTCAGTTGAAAAATGTGCATCTTACCTTTGTAAAAGCTCCACATATTTCAATGCATGGAAAATGGAGCACCCCTATCGACCCAGATTGGAGAGACTAATGAGTTAAACAAAAACAAAGGCTCACAGACTACTAAAATGAATGTTGGTTTATTGGTGACATTATTTAATTTGTAAAAAAATCAACAAAATTAAATTTTATTTAATTAAAAATTTATATTATAATAAATAATGGTGGTAAAAAAATTAAATAATATTAAATATATTTTTATTTTAAATTTAGTTTGGTTTAGATTTTGTTTTATATTTTTTTATTTTTTTAAAGATATTTTATTCTTCAATATAAAAATTGAATCTTGAATTCTAACTAATTATATTACTACTTATTTTTATTATTTATATAATAAAATTTTATTAAAATATTCTAACAATAAATTTAATAATAATATTAAATATTTTTTTGCTCGTCAAATAACACCCATCAATTTTATAAAAATTGGTATAAAAAATATAGTTGGTATTATTTTTTTAAGATGTTTCTCGATTTGTGTGGCTGAAAGCGACTCATCTTTAAATCATTTCCTTCCTCGAACAAAATTTAAAAATAAAAATGGACTTTTTCCAATTTATATTGTTGAAAATGACTGTTATTTATCTTCTCCCAAAAAAAAATCTTTTCTCAATTTATATGTGCAAATCTCGATTATTTATTTTGTCATTTTCTTTTAAAAAAAAATTCATTCTGTCATTTCCCTTCCCTCAAAAAAAATCTATTTATATATGTTAATCCAAATCATTCATTATCATTTCCCTTTCTTTTTAAAAATAATCTTTTCCCTCCCATTTAAAAAAAAAACTAAAAAACTATTTATACGTGATAATTCATATCACTTCTTAAAAAAAAAAAAAATCTTTTCCCAATTTATACATGCTAATCCCAATAATTTATTCATTCTATCATATCTCTTCCCCGGAAAAAAAAATCATTTCCCAATTTATGCGTGCGAATCGAGATCATTCATTCATTGATAATGCCGAAAAAGTTCATTCACCCCACGCAAAACATAATCTTCAACTAAATTCCCGTACAATTAATAATCGTGGAGGATGTTCAACTAAAACGCCCGTACCTGTAATCGTGGAGGACGTTCAATAGGGAGAGGAACCACGTACATAAGATTAAATCCGCACTAAATACGAATTAAATCCGAATTTATCAACCAAGGTCATAGCAAAGAGAATAGGTCTATAGAGCCTTACCGAAGATTCTAAATCCAATAGCTATTTCCGGAAATTGGTTTCACATGCATGGAAAGAGAGTTCTCAAGCTTAGATTTGGAATATAACTTCAATGAATGTCTACAGGTCTAAATTTTCATTTAAAAAAAAAAAAACCAACAAGAAAATTAAACTTCGATCCCAAATTCACATATATGATGATAGGGGCCTGCATCCAGTCTTCCCTTTGTGTTAAGCTGAGGGTTATATCCAATTTTTTAAATAGATAACTAGTGTGCAGAATTTTGTGCTGATTAGAATATTACCCATAACCAAAATACTATACAACTATTAAACATTATATTAAATACACGTAAGCCATTGCGGATCGATCATGTTTCGTTGTATTACTTACATATATACAATATGAATTGAATTGAATCGAATCGAGGTTCCAACCAACCAAACCAATTATTCCTCATCCCAGTCCTAGTTTGTTGCTTCCAACCCATACGACTGGTCAATACCTTTCCCAACTCAAATATAATTAACCCATTGATATCTTAGTGTCTTACAATATAAAAATAAAATTACTTACATCACAAAATAAAGAAAATGATACTCTAACAGCATCACGGAGCTTGATATAACACCATGGAATATTTCATTTTGGGAGCTCATAAAAGCATCACTCTGCCATTGAAAATTTTGTAATTTATCACCTATTATAAATTGGCATTTACAGTGCTTATCTTTATATGAGGAAGAACATATTATTTGAAACTAGTACATAAATGAACTTTCAAATATATTTTGAAAAGATATATAAAGAAAAATAAAAAAAAATTATGAAAAAAAATTAATGAGAAACAATTATTATAACAATTGAAGGAAATATATATTGAAACTAATTAAATGTACAGTGCTTTACTGATTTCATCTCAAGTGAAAACATGCATGTAGTTGTAAATTTATAAAAGATGAAAAAGTGTTTGATTGACCACTTATATTTGCCCATCTGTATGTGAATGAAATGTTGTCCACTCATCCAACTACATACCCATAAAGTTCCATAGTGCTTGCCAAAAGTGACTCAAAAAGCATGGATCTTGATTGGAGATGATGGATGGTGGAAGTCCAAAGTCAACCCAAATAAGACTAAATTAGGCTTGCACAGTGCCAATTGCATCAATGTCTTTTTTGAAAGTGACCATGATAGCCAATTTTTAGAACCTATCCACTATGACAAACATAAATGCTAACATTTCATCATAGGAAACCCAATCATGAAGTCCACTCTGATATATTACCATGGCCTAGATGGAACCAATTGAGGTATGTGTGAAGTCCTACATTCATGTTTGTGGGATTGGTGATGCAATGAGGAATGCAAGACTTGATGTGGTGCTCCATGTCTGCATGTATGTGTGGCAATTAGAAGTGTGACTACAATGTAGATAGAATCTTGGTCATGTTGAAGTGGCCCGATATCTTGGCATAATGCATGCCTCCTAAATGAGTCTTTGGCGAGGTGTGCCACTAGGATTATAGAATTGCCTAAGCTTGTAAATAAGTTGGTCAAAAAAGCATAACTCCTAAATTTGATTACCTTATACAATGTTGGTGTAAGTCTCTATGAAGTCCCAATCAACTGAGTAGAGGGATACTTGGTTTATGAAGTTTTGGTCACACCTCTATAGCATTGCAATGAGCACATGAATTGATAGTTGGCTAAGGCAATATGTGCAATTATTCTTCTTCCATTTCTTATGTTTGATCGCAAGAGGGAATTATTGGATGTATGTCATCGATTTCATGTGGTGCATATTCTCTAGTTTTCTTTGTCTGTTGAAATTAAAGTGACATATGATCATAATGAATAATTGCCTCCTTCCCCAAGATGTAGTGATGCCATTATTTAATTTCTTACACAATAGCATACAACTCTTTTTCATAGGTGGAGTACATTTTCACTGTGTTATTGAACATATCTAAATAGTATGTAATTGAACATCCACATTGTATGAGTATTGTGTTGAGTGCATGTTCAAATGTATCGATGTGAGGCTAGAAGGAATTTGTAATGATGCTAGTGAGAGTACAAGTCTTATGTAGAAGCATTAATTAAGTACCTCAAAATAATGTTGTTACACAAAAGTCCAGTCAAATGTGAATTTTGCACAAGTTATCATACTGAGTGGCCAAGAGATGTGCAAAAAACTAAGGATAAACATGTGGTAAAAGTTTTCAAGTCCAAGGAAACTCAAATATGTGAGATGTGGAGTTGTCCAATCTTGGTTTACTTTGATATTTTTGGATTTACATGAATTCATATGTGGTCAATGATGTATCCTATGTACTTTATCTATGCAACGTCAAATGTACACTTTACTAAGTTGGACTTAACTTGTGTTTACACAAAGTATCTAAGACATGCATGATAAGTTCCACATGCTCCTTCAAAGTATTTCTAAAAATGAGAATGTCATCCAAGTATAAGATAACAAAGCAATTGAAGAATGACCTGAGTAGATTGTCCATCAAGTGCATACATTTTAGTGGTGCATTGGTTAGGCCAAAAGGCATAACCAACCACTCATACAATCCTTCTTATGTCTTCAAGGTTATCTTCTAAACATCTTTAGATGGATTGGAACCTGGTGGTTATGTGACTTGAAGTCAAACTTGGTGAAATGTTGTGCACCTTTGAACCAGTTCAAAAGGTAGTCAATACATGGAAACAGATACCAATTATTCATTGTGATTTTATTGAGTGTGATATAGTCTAAGCAAAGGCATCAAGTTCCATCCCTTTGGGTGCAAGGACTATAAAAATCCTATAAAGAGAATATCTGGGCATGGTCTTACCTTGATTAAGGAGCTCTTAAATTTGGTGTCATATTTCATATTTTTCTCAAATCGATTGGTCATATAGAGAGTTATTTGAAGGAAGAGATATAGGGATGACATCGATGTGTTACTTTATTATGTATTATGTTAGCAAGATTTTAGGATCTATGAAGACTTCATGATGCCACTTTAGTGAATTGTCTTGTGTTAATTTTGTTATGACATTGATTACACAATGCACACTACCAAAGTTTTCTTTGTCTCTTGTGTAGCTTTATCAAGGCAAACCATGCACAACAAAAGTTTATGCACATGTGAAACAGGTTTATAACAAAGTTTGGTAGAGACCAAGGTGACTTTGTTCATGACATTGGATCAAAGAGGTTGAATAAATAATATTTGGCATGCGCAGTCCAACATGTGGCTTGGATTGATATGTATCTTCATAATAATACAAATACGACACTCCTAAAAGTTTATCATGGACCTCCAAAGGTGAAATGTCACAAGTGACAGTATCCTCCATAGTCTTGACTTTGTACTTCAAGGTACATTATCACCATATTTGTATATGCTTCCCTTGTTGAAGCCACCCTAAAGAGTATATCTTGGGATATGTAGTAGTGGCAATCCCAAGGTGTTTTATTGTGGCTTGCATGATGATGTTCTTTTGGCTATCACTATCAATGATGACATGGTGAGATTAACCCTTTACCCAAATCTTAGTGGGAAAAATTTCATTCATTATCCTAATATGTGTCTATTGAAATGGTATCAATGCTTGGGCAAGTCACATATGTTTTAATGCCATCCATCGACATGGGAAACGATGTAGACTAGGTAATAAAAGATTATTACACATGACATTTAAAGTTGTCATGGTTCTGTAAGTGATGGAAAAGACACCACTTGTCACAAGACTTATTATTTTTTTAATCTGAAGTAGAAGGGTAGGAGCCTTTGAGTTTTGTTTAGTGTTATTAGGTTACGGTCCTTTACAACAAGTCCTTTGATTCTACATATAAGGTTGTGAGAAGGAATTGGGTAGGTTGACTCTTGTGGTTGGTGTTGGATATAGAAGTGAGGGGATGCTTCATATTTTGCTTATCTTTGATCTTGGTAGTATTGTGATAGGCTTGCCTTAGATTTTTAGAAGTCAAGTACTTCATAATCACATGGATATAAGGTGAGATTATACTGATGTACTTCAACACCTTATGTTGTTCATATATATTCTCTCATAGGTGCATAGAGTAATCATGTAATATGTTGGAGAAATCTTCCACTAACTAATCCCTACACTTACATGATTATTTGAACTTAATATATTCTTCCCCAAAGTGATGGAGAGGATATTAATCCTCATTTAAAATGTCAATAAAGGTTTTTTAAGACTTAATTGAAACATAATTTTGTGTACGATGTGTAGAGTAAGTGTACAAATTTGGAGGACAAAAGGGGCCTACTCGTGGACATAATTTTCCTGAAATTTTAGAAATATTAACTTCTATAGATAATTTGAGATATCTACACTACTAATTTGAAGATGGTGTAACAACATGAAATGTAGCATTTCAAGTCTAGTTTCCATAACATATTTTTTTTAATAAAAAATGCTTAAGTATAACTACGTCAAAAATCTAAAATTTGAATAGGGACTCTTATGTTTTTAAGAAAAAAGAATAGATAGATAACCATTTGGCCCACCATTTTTTTAAGAAATATTTAATATTGTTTCAAACCTTTTTGTGAACATTTAGATAAGATCTTGTAGTTATTGACCTATATTTTTTATATTTTTATAGTGGATACTTCTTTTTTATGAATTTTGCAATTAAATAGATCCTAAAAATTGAAAAATAAATGGATAGCCGATCATGCAGCCCCTATAAGCACCTCAAAAAATGAAAAAAAAATTGTTAAATTTGTGTATAATTAGGCCTAGTTGGTTACCATATAACCTCTTTTGTACGTGGATCAATGAAAAACAAATTACATGAACATGTATAGGCATGCATATTTGCAGCATGGAGTAGCCTAAAAAAGGTATAGTTAGAAATAAACATAGTTTGAAACCTTAAATTAGTCCAAAAATTATTAAACTCATATTTTTGGAAAAAGGAGAGCATGCCCATTATGATGATATTAATTTTTTGAATTTTACAGTTGAAATTTGTAGTTTATTTAGATATAGAAGTTTAATTTTGTTATTTTCTATCAAAGCTCTCAAACTCGACTGTAGATTGATAGGTCCAAGCCTTTAGATTAGGAATCCAAGCCATTTCTGAACCAAAAGGCTTGGTGTTTGAATTCAAATTCAAATAACATGATTGCATTATATCTTCATAACACCCAAATACACAAATTTTCTCTTCAACTCAAATTTTATATATGTTCTTGAGCTCGCTAATAGTGGTTTTCTTTCATGTGATATGGAAAATGTCCCTAACCTTGGATAGTGAAATAAGGTGTCGTGGTATCACATTAGACTTCAAAAAAATTATGGAAAATTTAATATGTTCACTTAACTATTTATAATTACTTTGTTTTAAGGTGTAACTTATTATACATTTTATGATATAACTGATTTTATCATGAGATGTCATAAAATGCATTTTTTAAACCATGGCCAAAACTTAGTCTTTGGAGTACCAATCTAGCTATGCATCTGAAGTAAATTGGGGCTATTTTGAGCCAATTAAACATAATTACATGACTATAAATGTGATTTGGGGATTGATCAGCTCCAGTTTCATCATCACAATTGAAGCAAAGAAACATTATTTATTTATGCAAGTTTATAATATATAGAATGTGGTTTTGAGCTCAATGAACTTGAATGTCATCAGTTAATGAAAGCAAATGTCAATTAGTTCAATTATAGAGGTAATTAGGGTCAAACTAAGCCAAATGAGCCTATTTTAAATTATATATGATGTGATTTGGAGTGAAATTAACCCTAATGTCATGTCATATATAATTAACCAAAGAGTTGATTCATTTAATTGAGGAGGCATTTGAGGCCAATTTAAACCCCTTCAAGAGCAAGATATGATTTGGGAAAAAAATAAGTTTGATTTTTTCTTGAATTGATTCAATTAGTAAATTTATACAATTAGGGGCATTATTTAAGAAGAATTGAGCCCCTAAACCAAATTTATGGCTCAATCATTTATATGATGTATGCAACATATATGGCTTAAATAACTCTAATTTTATTAGAAATGCAAACATGATGCACATTATCACAAATAAGTTCAAATAGCTCAAATTTTATTTAATTAACTTAGGAATTATACCCTATATTTTATACTTTAAACCTTAAACCTTATACCATTTATCTTAAACCATAATCCATAAGCTCTAAATCCTAAACCCTTTCAATTGTAGACCCTAAACTCTAAATCAATAAATTTAGCCCCAATTAAGATCCTTTATATAGTAATAAGTAGGTTCAATGGATAAACATGGTCAAAATCACATCACTCATTACCGCATTTGACTAATTGGCTCAATTTGTGATGATGTGGGGGCTAATTAAGCCCAAAATCACCTTCTTTACTCGCAGATCCTAGTTCAAGGAGCTCAAATTTGCCCTAATTACCTTCATAATTGTACCTTATATACCCTAAAACCTGTTCCCTAAGTCTTAATCCCTAATCTTTAAACCATAAATACAAACTATTTAAACCATGAACCAATCATTTTAGCCCAAATTAACATCATTTAGACTAAGAATTAAGTTCACATGGCACAATTTGGCCTAAACCACATGATTGATTACCCCATTTAACTAATTCACTCAATATACATGATGACATGGGGTATAATAACAACCCAAAAAAACATTCTATTTTCACAAATAGATCAATGTGATTCAAATTATCCTCAATTATCTTTGTGATTAGACCCTGTGTACCCTAAACCCTAAAACTTATAGGTTTTAAACCCCAAGGCATAAACCATAAACCCCATACCCTATATTTTAAACCCTAAACCAAACTATTTATCTCTAATTAACATCATTAGAGTAGTAAGTATATATACATTCCTTAATTTGTCCCAAATCACATTACTCATTATTCGAATTGACTAATTAGATCAATTTGTGATGATGTGGAGGCTAATTGAGCCCCAAAACATAGTGGACCTTATGTACACCCTATAAAATATATACATTAAACCCTAATCCCTAATACATAAACCCTAAACACTATGCACTAAATTGTAAGCCATAAGTTCCCTATTTACCAATCGATTTAGCCCCAATTAACATATTTCATAGTAAGAATTAGGTTCACATGGCATAAAGTGATTAGACCTTATATATAACCTTAAACCTAAACCATATTCCCTAATCCATAAACTCTAAAACATAAATTGTAAGCCCTATACCCTAATGCCCTAGTCCCTAATACCTAAATCCTATACCCTTATCCCTAATCCCTAATCCCTCACTAGGATTAGAATGATCCACATGAGCCTATTTTAAATTGTATATGATGTGATTTGTATTGAAATTAACCCTAGTGTCATTTCATTTATAATTAACCAAAGAGTATATTCATTTAATCGAGGAGGTATTTGAGGCCAATTTGAACCCCTTCAAAAGCAAGATATGATTTGGGAAAAAATTAATTTTGATTCTATCATGAATTAATCCAATTATTTAATTTTTGCAATTAGGAGAATGATTTGGAAAAATTGATCCCCTAAACCAAATTTATGGCTAAATCCATTATATAATGTATGCAACATGTATGGCTTAATTGACCCTACTCTTATTAGAAAAGCAAACATGAAGGTAATTGTAACAAATAGGTTCAAGAAACTCAAATTTTATTTAATTACCTTAGTTATTAGACCATATATCCTATACTTGAAACCCTAAACCCTATATTATTTACCTTAAACCCTAAGCCATAAGCCCTAAACCCCAAACTCTTTAACTTGTAGACCCTAAACCTTAAACCAATAAATTTAACCCCAATTAACATCCTTTATAGTAAGAATTAGGTTCACATGGATCAACTTGGTCAAAATCACATCATTCATTACCGTAATTTACTAATTGGCACCAATTTATGATGATATGAGGGTTAATTGAGCCTAAAATCACATTCTTTACTCACAGATCTAGGTTCAAAGCACTCAAATTTCCCCCAATTACATTCATGATTATACCTTATATACTATAAAACATATAATCTAATCCCTAATCCCTAAATTTCCTAGTCCATAAACTCTAAACCATAAATATAAACTCTTTAAACCTTGAACCAATCATTTTAACCCAAAATAACATCATTTAGGGTAAGAATTAAGTTCACAGGGCTTAGTTTGGCCTAATTCATAAATTTATTACCCCATTTGAATAATTCACTCAATATTCATGATGAAATTCAGTATAATGACAACCTAAAAACACATTTTATAGTGACAAATAGGTCCAAGTGATTTAAATTGTCCTTAATTATCTTTGTAATTGCACTATGTATACCCTAAAACTTTAATCTTATAGGTCTTAAATCCCAAGCCCTAAACCATAAACCATATACCCTAATTTTAAACCCTAAACCAATCATTTTAACACTAATAAACTCATTTAGAGTAATAATTAGGTATACATTACTTAATTTGCCCTGAATCACATTATTCATTTTCCTAATTGACTAATTGGATCAATCTATGATGATGTGGGGGCTAATTGAGCCCAAAAACATAGTTCACCCTATTTACACCCTAAAACCTATTTACGTTAAAACCTAAGCCCTAAACCATAAACCCTAAACACTATACCCTAAATTATAAACCATAAGTTCCCTATTTACCAATTGATTTATCCTCAATTAACATCCTTTGTACTAAGAATTAAGTTCACATGGCATAGAGCGATTAGAATTTATATGCACCCTTAAATATAAAACATTTACCCTAATACCTAATCCCTAAACCCTAAACATAACTTGTAAACCTATGCCCTAATTCCCTAATTTCTAATCCATAAACCCTAAGCCCTAATTCCCTAATCTCTAATCCATAAACCCTAAGCCCTAATTCCCTAATCCCTAATCACTAATCCCTAATCTATATTAATAATATTATGATCGTGTTATTCAATAATGTTATATAATGTGATCAAATTACTATTGACATAGACAAAAATCACTTTTCAACATCTATTTTTAACCTAAATATAGAATTATGTCCCTGCAAATATTCTTTGCATGCTTCTGTGGGACCTGTGGATCTTGTGTACTTATTTTGACCCCACCTTTACAAATCTATCATTTATCCTTGATAGGTGATGAATCACGTTCGAGGAAAAGGAAGATGTTGAAGATAAAAATAATGTTATAATTATAATATTTGAGAGAGAAACACAAGATATGAATGTAAAAACTTCATTTGAATTAAGTTACAAATCCTAATCTTGATTAACCAAATGCCATAGATAAATGAGCCAATTTAAAAAAAATTAAAAAATGATGGAATTAACCATAATGAATTTAATAATGATGAAATTGACCATAATGAAATGAATAATAATGAAATTTACAATAATGAATTTGATAATTTTGGAAGTTTACATTCAAATTTCCAAGTTTTTGATTTTGTTGATGATGAGTCTATGTATGATGCTTTACCCCCCTTGAATGAATAAAAACTGATGGAAACATGTAATGATAAAATTAAAAATAATGAAAATTTGATGGAAACATATAATTAAGAAATAATAAAATACCATCCCACCTCTAAACAATGAAAGTAATAACAATTTTGAAACACACTCTCAACAAATTCCACCATTAACAATACATCTGAGAATTATGAGTAGAAAAGACAAGTACTTAATTGAATTAGAAGAAAATATTTTAGAACCAATGAATAAAAAAAAATATGATCATCATTCAAGGAGACTAGATCAACAAATTTTGGATAGTTTCTTTTACAATTTGGATTATGATAGTCAAACATGTCAATTATTTAATTTTTTGATAAAATTATTTAATATAAGATCTATAATGTACATATTAGGACTAAGAAAATCTAACATGGATGATGAAAACAATATAATTTTTAAAAATCTACATGATAAATATCATATTGTAGGCCCAAAATCATGCACCAAAGATTGTAATGTTGCATAGTATATACTTACAACTTGTGTAGTAAGTGGCCAAATAGGGAAAAAATGAATGCTTTAAAAAATAAGCCAAGCACTTAATATAAATATAAAAAATTAATGAAATTAATTTAAATATGTGAAAGACTTAATGAGCCTAATACCAAAATACAGTTATTTCTCCCAATGCAAGAGATGTAGTGAAAAGAAGAGTTGGTTCTTGTCACCATGAATCACATCTGAAACATTTATTGGATATGACTCAAATACAATTATACTTTTAAGTTTTTAAAAAAATATCCAAAAAAATATATTTTCCAAATATATTTTGATATGTCTAAACCTTTTTATGTAAAAATAAATCACACGCGTACCACATGTTGTTGTAGGCAACATGCTGAATTTTCAATGCACTATGATATTTTTTGCCACATTCATTTTACTTTGCATACTAAAAACATTTTGTAAGAGTGTGGAATTTAATTTACACTAAAATCAAATAGGGAATTTATTCAAACTATTTTTTAAAAAAATATCAAATGGATAATTATTTAATAACAAATCATGTTTAGATAAAAATTGTAGCATTTGTGGTGGATTGCCAAAATTAAAAAATTATATCCATGAGGAAAGTACAAGTGAAATTAAAAAATAATTAGTTGGTTTAATAAAATATAAATCATCAACTTGTCAATTAAAAGATGGAAAAGAATCTAAAAGGTGTGAGATTGTTACAAAAAAGATACTTGTTTCCACATTTTTGGTCAAATTTAAGGAAAAAATTGTTTATGAGTATGCAAGGCACACACACATGGCTAGATGGTTGGGCTAACATTTCAAGATAAGAAAGGATATATTTCCACTTGATTCTATTGTTTCAATAGTTAAATTTCCTAAAAATTACACATTCAAACCACAAATGGAAGTTCAATTGTAGTATTACAACTCATCACAAATTGCCATATTCATGAAAATAGCATTCATACATGCACCCGATAGTACAGAGAAACAACAAAAAATATTAAGGGAGTACCATTTATATATCAAAAATGATTGATCACATTGTTCATAGTATGTGTAAGGTTATTTTTAGAAGTTATATGAATAGTTGAGTCAGAAGAACATTACTTTCAATCAATATTAAATTTGGTTAGATAATTACACATTATAATTCAAAAATTCATAGATTTTTTATTGGTTGAGTAGGATGCACATTACCACTTGTGTAGAACACGTTTGAAGTTTTGCAAAGGCTGACCATGGAAAATGGGAGCATGACAGTGCTAGAGCAAGTGTAAAAAGAGTCATTTCAAGGGAGGAGTTAGAATTTGAAGAGGATGCTGATTTGATAAATGCAAAAACCATGGTTGAATGGTGTAATGAGAACATGTGTCATGGTGCTCAATCAAATTATACTATTCATATACATTTCTAGTTAATGGAGGAAGAATACTTGGCAAACTATGAGGATTGTATGACTCTAATGGGGTTAAGTGAGCTCCACTCATTTCGTAGATCAAATGAATGTTCTTGGACTATTCATATAAGACACTTGGCATATTTATGTTCTGCAAGCATGGACTTTGTTTAGAATGAGAGTGAGTCACAAGATTGGGTGGATGATTGGAGTTCCAAACTTCTAATTCCAATAAACACATATCAAGTTATAATAACATTATAAATTATAGATATAACATTATTAGATGAGTTTGACCATATATCTGATCTAGTACATCCAATTAAAATATTTTTATTTATGTATAATTTATTCTCATTATATATCTTTGTAGTGTCACTAATTTTTTTTTGGTGATATAGGGCATGTTTTTGTAGTTATTGCAAATGATGATAGTGAATATGGCACACATTGTTATTTGTGTCATTCTATAGAGAGAAATAAAAATTGACTTACCTAGTTATAGATGGAAAAAACATTGAATATCCCACTAGATTAGTGATAGTCACTGGAACTTGGTTCTTATAATATCCTATAAATTTTTTAGATCAATGGTTATTTGAAGAGTTTGAAGCACATAGGAAGATATTTCACTATTCAAATCTGATTCTTGAAATAAATATTCAATTACAAAAATATCATTGGAAGCCATTAAATAGAAAACTATGGAAAGTTCAAGAGTCAGACCATGAATTTATTATTGATACTATCAAAGGTAGAGCATATTCTAGTGATTTTTTGGATTTAAATACCCAAGTATGTTGACTTTTAAAATGTATATGCAATCAATTTTACCAAATGATTTTTTATTTTCTAGGTAGTACATATGAATTTATTTTTTAATTACTTACTAACAATTTTTTTTAGGATAGTGTTGCCAAATAATCTTCCACCTTCATGTGGTTGTGACTGTCAGTAAAGAATTACATATTCTTGAAGCTAAGAGAAGCTAACTTTTTAAGTACTTAGTGTTTCTTCACTCCTAAATGGTAATGAAAATACACTTTTTGGTGGATTTGAACATTTAAGTGGTGGGATCACATGTTATTTTCCTATCAAGATGTGACAAGAGTGATAGAATATCAACTGAAGGTCCTAGATGTAGAAATGGTAGTTGGAGATTAGGAAGTTGCCTATTTAAAGCCAAAAAGTTGCAGTTTTGGACCCGTCATTACAACTTATGCCACAGATTGATCTTGAAGGTTTAAATTGACTACTCTATAGAAAAATTAGAGGGATTCAATAGGAATATTATGGATTTGATGACATGTGGAAATGACTTATAGGTTTCATTTTACTCATGTTTGAACTTAGGCTAAAAACTACATTTTCCTTGTGTTGAGAAGGGCATTCTTGAGTCCAAAATGGGTGGTGGGTCTATAATTTTGGCGTGATGGGAGGATAATAACCTATTAAGGTGTTTTATTCACCCCTAGATGTGTTTCAAGTTCTATTTTTCAGTTAGGAAGCATCAAAATTGGAGTTTTATAACCATAACTTCAACTTTGACAACATTTGTTGTTAGTGTTTCTGTTGTCCTAAAAGCTAGTAAAAATGTAATTCCACGTGGATTTTAAAGTTGTAGGAATGTGAACACATGTAGTTTTTATATCTATACATGATATAAGTGATATAAGTGATATATGCTCAACTGGAGGTCCCAGAGGTAAAAATGAAAGTTAGAGCTCAAGAAGTTGTCTATTCAATGCCAAAAAGTTGCATTTTAGGACTCGTCATTGTAAATGGTGCCACAAATTACTCTCAAAGGTTAACCTAACTTATATTAGATGAAATTATAGGTTTAAATACATAGGGGAAGGATTTTATGGTTTGTGTAAATGACTTACAGGTTTTTTTATGCATGTTTGAACATAGACTAAAAAATTATATTTTTTCTTGTAGTGGAAAGGGCATTCTTGAGACCAAAATGTGTGGTGGGTTTGTCGATCAGGCATGATGGGAGGAAAATAAAATTTTATTGGATTTTATTCACCCACTATACATGTTTTTATTACTATTTTTGGTTAGGAAGCATTAGAATCATAATTTTGTAACCACAACTTCAAGTTTGACATTATTTGTTATCAGTGTTTCTATGCTCCTGAATGGCAGTGAAAATGTAATTTTGGGTGGATTTAAAATTTGTGTCAATGTGATCACATTAAATTTTAATATATAGACATTATTGAAGTGATATATTCTCCACTGGATGTATTCAAGGTAGAAATGGTAGTTGGAGCTCAATAAGTTGTCTATTTAATGCCAAAAAGTTGCATTTTAGGACCTGTCACTATAAAGTGTGCCACGGATTTCTCTCCAATGTTCCACATGATTTATTTGGGTTTTTATTAGAGGGATAAATATGTAATTTAAATATTTTATGGTTCATATAAACTATTTACAAGTTTTATTTTACACATGTTTGAACTTAGGCTTAAAATTGCACTTTTCTTGTATTAGAAAGGGCATTCTTGAGGCTAGAATGGGTGGTAGATTTGTCGATTGGGAATGAAGGGAGGCTAAAAAACTAGCATTGGACATTATATACCCAGTTATATGTGTTATAAGTGCAATTTTTCAATTAGGAAACATCAAAATCAGAGTTTATAACCATAATTTTAACTTTGATAACATTTGTTGTCAGTGCTTCTACACTTCTCAACAGTAGTGAAAATGTACTTCTAGGTAGATTTGAATGTTGTGGTGGTGTTATAATGTGTAATTTTCCTATATAAACATGATAAATGTGACATTTTCTCAAATAGAGGTCCTAGAGGAATAAATGGTAGTTGGAGATCAAGAAGTTGCCTATTCAATGCTAAAAAATTGCATTTTAGGACCCGTCATTGTAACTTGTGCCACAAGTTTCTCTCAAAGGTTCATAATGAGTGATTTAGGGTGATACTAGAGGGACTTAATGGTTAGGTGAATTATTTTATGGTTCATGTAAATGACTTACAAGTTTGATTTTATGCATGTTTGAACTTAAGCTAAAAACTTATATTTGTCTTGTATTAGGAAGGGCATTCTTGAGGTTGAAATGGGTGTGGTTTGTCAATTGGGTGTGATGGGAGGAATAAAAACTTGTTATTGTAAATTATTTACCCCTTTTTCATGTTGTTAGTGCTATTTTTTAGTTAAGAATCATTAGAATCAAAGTTCTATAACCATAACTTCAACTTTGATAACATTTATTGTTAGTGTTTCCATGCTCTTGAATGGTAGTGAAAATGTACTTCCAAGGTTTTTTTTCTTGTTTTTGAAGTGTGAGCACATGTAAGTATCCTATATATATATGTTATTTAAGTGATATATTATCAATTGGAGGGCCCAGAGGTAGAAATGGTAGTTGGAGCTCAAGACGTATCCTATTCAATGCCAAAAAGGTGTATTTTAGGACCAATCACTGCAATTTATGCCATAGTTTGATCTCAAATGTTTCCATTGAGGGATTTGGAGTGATATTAGAGGGATTTAAGAGGTAGGGGAGGGATCTTGTATTTTTTAAAAATTACTTATAGGTTTCATTTTACACATGTTTAAACTTAGGCTAAAAATTTGCATTTTTCTTATATTAGGAAGGGCATTCTTGAGGCCAGAATAGGTGGTGGGTTTGTCGATTAGGCATGATGAGAGGACAAGAACCTAGTCCTAAATAGTATCTACCCCACCTTGGATGTGCTGGCAGTGCTAATTTTTAGTCAAGATGAGGTCTTTGCATATTTACACTTTACTTGGAACTAATATTTTATGCTTGCACTTATTGTTAATCCTTGTATGGTTGAATGGAAATTAATTGTTTCTTTTTTAATGAAGTAGGGAATATGTGGGTATAATACTCAATTTTTTAGTTGTATAAAAGTTTTGAATTTTATTATGCTTTGGGTATGTGCTCCTATAGTAACCTTAACAATCCTCTCTCATGCATATAGTTTTCCTCTCTCTTGTCCAACACCCTTCACCTACTAGATCATTCACTTCTCTCACAAAAAAACCGTACTTTTCTTATATAATTTTCATAACTTCATCCTCATCTTTTTCAAACTTGTCAATCTTATCTAGGCTCATAAAAATAATTCATCATTCCAAGTTCTTGTCCTCTCTCTAAGGCTTATATATAAATCTACCTTCTTATTTGAATCATCTAACATACCTAATCTGATAGAAGAATATGCAAATCATAACTCTTAAAGAAATTACTTTGTTCTCCTAAATAGGACTATATACTCAATATCAAGTTTTAGATCAAAATTATACATTTAAAGCTTATCATGAGCCTTCCAAAGGGATATAACACATCCATAAAAGATTCAACACTTACCAAGGACACTCATGAACTCCAAAAACTCAATCAAAATATTTTGATAGGACTATATTAAATTGTATCTCCATGATTGTTATTACTCAAACCACCTTTACTTGAGGGTGAAACTACTTCTTTGTTTGCCTACAACCACTCAATCCTCCACACATATCCAAAGTTTAGAATGCAATGTTATCTCTAGGCTTCAATGACACTACCAAACATCAAAGTTTATTCAACTACATTCAAAACACATTGATAAGGAGGTTCTTCCACTAGATAACACATATTTTATTGGTCTTCATAAACATTTACAATATGATCCACTTTCATATCATTGTCCTCATGGACAACATAGTTTTCCATATTTTTGCTCCATCTATCCCTTTTTCCTAAACCTCCTACCTAGTCTACTTACTCACACTACTTCCCCCTACTCTCCTAAAACACACACACCCATGCAACTCTCTTTTTATCCCTTTTCTCACATAATTTTGCATGAAAGTGTACTTTAAGTGTTCAAGGTGCTTTGGAGGCTATACTAAGTTTGTGATATTGTAAAAGATCACTTGTAGGAGGCCTAAAACCCTTGAGGGACATGCCTAGAAAGTAATAGAAATATTAATGGGAATTGAGTTGGGTTTATAGACCTTAATGGGGAGTTGAATTACATTAGGAGTGAGGTGTTAAATGTGTTTAAGTGTTAGAAACCATTGAAGGGAAAAAGTTAAATAAAGTGAAAAGGAGTGTGGATGCCTTTGAAAGTAGATTGAGTGGGTTGAATGAAGGTTGTATAGTGGATATAAGAGATAGAGGAAGTGTTCTTTAAAGTATTAAATAAGAAGGCATCTAGGCATAACCAAGCCTAGAGAATGTATAGTGAAAGAGTGTGAAGAGTGAATGATAAAATGGTTAGGATGGAGGATAATAAAGGATTTGAGTGATGAATAGGTATTGATAGAAATTAATCGAGAGGTGAGGAAAAAAATAAAGGAATAATAATCATAGATGCCATACAAGTAGTATGCCTAGTTTCAAGAAAAGCTAGCCAAAAAGGCATTAGAGCCACGTGAAGGAGAAAGATAAGGTTTATAGGTATAGGTATCAGAGTGAGAATTTTGTAGGGATTTATTAATGGTTTTATGTCTCTTCATTATAAAATTATGAATATGATTGGGTATGGGCTTTAAGTGAAATCAAATTGTGCTAAAGATCAATTCAAAATTTGTAAATGGGTGATGACAAATGCAAAATAGATAAGAGTGTCATCAGTTATTTATAGTACATACAATCAAATAAAAAATTTAATTTAAAAAATATAAGAGATCAAAGAGATATAGCTTTGAAAATAACAATTTTTTAAGCCCCATTTGTGTATAATATTAAATATGAGATTCAAAAGATAATATTCAAAAAGATGAAAACAACACTGAATGATAAAATTTTAAATTAAAATTGAATATAAATTAGATAAACTAACATAATTCAAATGAAAACTTCATGAAAATAATATAAGAACATGTACAATGTCAGTAATACATAGATTTCCATGATAGGCATACAAAAAATTACAACATCTACCAACATAGTATCTAATGTCGGGTGAATGTCATATACACATATACAATGTCAAAAATGTGTATATTATCATATAGGCATATAAAAAATCACATCTCATGTAATACATCCTAATAATCAAATAGCCTCCCTCTCTTTGTCTTCCTCTTAGAAGAATCTCCCTAGGATGCCCTTCTAGTAGATGGAGATATCTCAAATGCCTTGGATTGCTTAAAGGTCCAACTATGGGTCCTACACTCATAGCTTGATTGCAGTTGAACCTATTAAAATACAAGTATTATTACAAAATTAACATAAAATACATTCAACCACTTGTTAATATATAACTTTGTCAGTGCCTATGCAGATGATATTGCAACAATAATGCTTATGTTTGTCTTAGCTCACAATGATAGAGGAGTGTCTACTTGAGCCATAAATTGACTATAAAAAAGGTCTCACTTACTTTTCTATAAATTATCAAAGATACATATGGAAATTTTTTCTCCTTTATTAAACCAAGAGTGTATTTAATAGTGTTGCACTTGAATTCTGAGAGCTTTGATAGATAATTTTAACTTAAACTTACAAGGTAAATATACATAGACTAAATGTACATAGATAATAATATTAAATAAATTTTTATCTCTTTATAAGTAAAAAGTGTCATCTTAACAAAAATAGATGCGATAGTGGATGGGCCAACAACCAGATCTATATATGTAAAGATTGACTGCATTAAATCAAATCTATAAATGTGGATTGTGATGATGAAGGCAACGTATCCTCCTATGACATAAAAAGTTACATATATATTATTCAATTTATATGTAAACTAATTGTTAGATAAATAAAATTTGCACATATAACTTAAATTTAACATGACATTTATATAAAATATATTTTCATCTATTAAGTGGCTGATGTTTGCACACCAAATATGCGTGCCAAAAACTCATCACTCATAAGTATATTATCCAAAACCTTTTAACCAATAGCACCATAATTATTATAAGGTCTAGTGCATATAACTCCACAACATCTATAAGGGTGGGGTCAGCTATGCACACTAGGTGGTGTATCTCTAGCATTGGTCTCTGAGAGCATACTTGTATGTTGAATGAGTATATTAGTGAATGAATGAAGTGCATGTAGAATGTCAATATACATGACCTTTTCAACTATAGAGGGGATCTCAAGTTGAAGTGGCTTTTAAATACAAATCTTTTCAAGCCAATTAGGCACACAATGTGCACCTAGTTAATCACATGCAAAGCCTTTTCCTTAGTCCTAAAACTCACTATAACAAAATAGTTCATAATCTAATTGAGAAAAAAAACATAGTAAAGTTTCCTTAAAAATACAATGGGGACTCATAGTTGTTACATGGTGGACAATCAAACAACATCCACCATCAGTCCCAAAATTTGGTTATGATTAAATTGTGTTGGCAGTGATGGATTGGGAAACATTTAGTAGTTGCTAAAAATGGTGCATTAGTGATTGGGTCAATGTATAAGGAAAAAATAGAGGCTTGTGATATGTCATTGTTATTGATCTCACATGCTGATAATTTTTTAGCATAATAATCCCTACAACTATCCTAATATGAAGCCCATCTATCAATTTAACCTAATAATGAATCTAGGGAATTGGCTAGATAGGTGTGGTGGGTGTTGGTGGATGTGGGATTCCTCATTATCCTAATTAATTATTCAATTTCAATTTTATTTTCCACAATGTGGTCAACTAGACTCTTATGACTACTTGGGTGATTTTTTGGAACTATAGGAGGGTTAGGTTGAGGAAAAATAGGGTTAGGAGGAGGGTTCGACTGAGGAATATGAGGGTTAGCAGGATGGGCTATTCAAAAAAAATAAATTACTAATTAAATAATGAAAATAATAAAAATCATTAAAATTTAGGGTTAACAGGTGTATATTTTAGTACTTACCTCTTCTACATGGTGAAATAATCAATTAGTCAATCTGTCAAGTTTCTTGGGATGAATTCTAATAAGGTTTGGGTCACTAAGTAAAAAAACAATTGTGGAGTGGAAGAGAGCGAGGACAATAAAGAACATGAATGTAAAATGAGTAAATTCTACATTCAGGTTCACTTTTTTATTTTTTATAAGTGACATAGGGAACATGATTGCATTATTAACATGATCACATTATTAACACAATCGTGTTATTAATGTGATTGCATTATTGGCTTTAAATAATGCAATTGCATTATATATTAACATGGTCACATTATGATTTGGTAATTACCAAGCCATAATTTAAATTAAATGATCGTGTTAGGTCAATAATATGATCATGTTATTGGCATAATGAAATTACGTTATGGGAAATTCACACAAAATTATCCACTAACGTCAAGCACATACCTTGCACTAAAGTTCCATTGAACCATTGGAATGGACACCTTCAACATTGTGAAAATTATTTTCTCAACATCAATGTAATGATTTATTGATAAATATTCCTCCAACTATTTAATCCATACATCCAATGATGTGGTGTTGATTTTGCCTTCGAACAAAAGAATGCCAATATTAACTTGCACTTTTAAGGGGCATTATTTATACATCTATTGTTGATTAAAATGTGGAGGAGGATATTAATAAGTCAAGTTGAGATGCATCATCAAATCAAAAAATGGTCCAAAATGGTTATTTTACTATGTCTCTAATGCATTTTCAATGAGGCTTTCAATATCTATGGCCATCGTAGGTTGATTTTGGGTATCAATCAGTTTACTATTACTAAGACATTCCTTTGGGTAGTCTGAAACAAAATTGCTTGATATACCTTCTTTCACTCATTACGTTCACATGTTTACAAGCATAGAAAAGAGATACACTATGATACCAAATATTTATTATTTGAAGGCCTATGACTAGTTATGTAGGGGAAAACTCCACATTAGAGGTAACTCAAAGTTGTGAAGAGTGAATACACATAGTGAGGATTCAGATAGAATAGTCAAAACATGTACTTAGTTGATTATAATTTTGATGATTGTAAAAATACAACTTCTATTCAATATGAATAAGGAAAAATAAAAAGATGTATAATTCTTGTACAACAAAGTAGATATGCAAGGCATCTTATTTATCACTATAATTATGGATGGCATTGACCCCTAGTCAAATACATCTAATGCATATTTATACATATAATACAAGAAGTAATCAAAACTATTTTTTATTAAAAAAAAAGATAATTAAAAGTCATTTTGCCCTCCTTATTGGTAAATGGTTGAAGTTCTAGGCATACAATCTTTAGTTGTATAAATGAATAATTGAAATATCTCAGGTTAAGAAGTGCCATGTTGCAGGCCACATAGTCAAAGCAAATTGACACATAGATACACTAGGGTAAGATACATGTAGGCACCTATGGATTGTGAACAAGTGTGAGTAGGACATGTGAAATTATGAGCAAGTGTGAGTAAGTTTCATGTGTAGGCATGTGTAATCGACAACAGGCTTGGTGTAGAAGGGAAGCATGCAGGAATGTGAACAAACACGAATAGGTATGTGGTGTGTATAACTCTAAAGTGAGAGCCATATAGGTTGTAAAAGTACATGAAGGTGAAGTATAAGAGGCATAGGAGATGCATAGATAAGACAATATCCAAATTTAAAGATGGGATGAATAATATGAGATGTCCAAATTAGGGGAAAACCACAGGAAATAATAAAATTAAAAATATTGGAGATATTTATAGGAACAAAAACATGAATATGTTTGATGAATTTATCCTTTATAATTTATACAACATTAATTTTATTATACTTGAATTTAAAATGGTTTTAAGGACCAACTTATATGTAATATAATGGTATACAAGTAATCTAGGATTCACTTGGATGGGGTTTGATTGGAAATATTATAGAGAAAGGCTCAGATGTGTTTGAGAGTAGCTACTGAGAGGGGGGGGGGTAATTAGTATTTAACAATGCTTATTCAATTCCTTAAACTCATTCATCATACATGAACATGAAATATTATACATCAAAACATGAACAAGAGCATACATTACATGAACACATCATTTATGTGGGAAACCCTCTAGGGGGAAAAAACCCACTCTCAAGCCTACAAAAAAATGGACTATTATCCTATAAGATGAAAAAATAATAGAATTTAGAACAGCACCAACTAATCAAGGAGCATCCACCCCTCAATTTAGTCAAGCTCCACCTAGACCTTTAGCTAGCTCTAACTAGCAAGGAGGCTATAACCCCCTAGGTGATTAAGTACCCACTCAACCACCTCTATTCTGTTAGCAAGGAGGCTATAACCCCCTAGGTGATTAAGTACCCACTCAACCACCTCTATTCTGATGTCTACCACTACACTGATTAAGCACCCACTCAACCACCTCTATTATGATGTCCAACATTGCACTGATATATTCTACTCCTAATGATGACCTTATCTTACTCTAATACTTGCAATCCCTTTCACAAACCATTCGCTCAACTAAGTCACACTTTAGACTGTTAGGTCTAATGACTTGCTATTTCATGAACTGATCAGTCAACATGATGAATTATCTTCACCCTCTGAAGGTCCTAAATGACCCATCTATACTCCTTGATTGATCTCTTTCCTTTTTGTGAATGCATGCACTCTCACACACATGAAATAGGCCAAATATACATAGTATATATACTACTCTTTCATCTAACCCATCTTGGTCAGCCAAGATATTTTACACACTTATCTTACCCTTATAAAATATCTTGATACATGTCACCAATACAAATAAAACAATCCATATGTCATCCATACTTCAAAACAAATTCAATCCTCCTTTAGATCTCAATTAGGCCTAATACATTAGCCCTTATAGGTCATTCACCACCTATGACCATCTCCATGAATAATAGCCCTCACCAATGCTTCAAACACATAAAAAATACCTCAAATAGATCATGGAATAGTCCCAAATTGGTATACAACATATGTAACTCCAATTCATACCTTGAACCAAGCCTTTTAGACTACTCGCTAATAGGTCTAGAAACCCAAAAAACATAGTCATATAGAACCGAAGAATATAGAAGATTTTATCAAAAAACCACCTAAATAAAAAAAATGGATAGGTCATAAATGACCTAAAAAACACCTCAAAATACAATTTTCACCTTCACATATCTTATAACCATCCAAACTAACTCACTCCAAATAGGCCACTTCAAACTTCCTGCAAGCTCCAAAAACAAATCATTGAAACATGACTTTATCTCACCCAAAATGGATTTAATGAGATATTAAAAGGCATGAATAATATCTTAAAAGGACCTTATATCACTCTCCTACAATTATATCATAGGATTCAATATCAAAAACTCTTTTACAAGCTATTTTCACTTCACTAGCTCACATAGACTCAAAAGGACCAAGAAGGTCAACTTTGAGTCAATTCCCTGATCATACCTCAAGAATCAGAATCACTTAAAATACATTGATAGATTTAATGAAACCCTTGAATCACCATAAATATCTCAAAGTCATCCTTAAACACCTGATGACCTTCTCAATTCATCTTCTCACTCAGACTGGCTATTGTTCATTGTTTGCTCTATTTCTACTTTAGCAACTAGACAAATTAATTGACTTAGATAATTGACAAAGTGAATTTTTCATGAAAAAATAACTCTATGGAATTCAATAATAATTCATGTCCTTCAATATCTAATAAATCTCATGCATTGACTCAGTCAAATCTGCATGTAGTACTAAAATCTTTAGAAACAAGCATATTTTTATACCTTTTGCTCACTGCCTTAACACACGACTACCACCTGGAGATGCATAGAGTATTCCTCTATAAATTATAATAGTAAAAATTGGTCAACCAATCCATTTTGGGGATTTCTATCAATATCTCTCCAATCACTCCATTATGAGGGTTTATAAAGGGTTTCTAACCAATTTACATTCTTAATGATTGTTCATAAATCTATGCCCCTCAATCCACTAAAAAATACTTGGAAAGGATTCTGAGGTCCATGTGCCACCTCTCCCAAAGAGGATCAGGTCCCCATGAAAAGTATACATGAACTAGTTAACATTAAAACTTTCCTCTCAAGCTCAAAATGCACCATTCAAGCCTCCTTTGAAGCTTCTAAACCATCTTTCTGAATTTGAAGCTCAATCTCTGATCTCAAACTTGATAAAAATGCTTGGATAAGCTTGCTTGACCATATCTCATGAAAAAATAAGCTTCATCATCCTGAAAAACACCCTTTGACCCTTCACAAGGCCTCACAAGCATACCTAGACCAACTAGGCCAGTGGTCAAACTATCTTGTAGACCACTAGATACCTCTTGTAAACCATACACCTGACCTCTTAACATCCTATACATGTCTAGTATGCATATGAAAATCATACTAAGCTCTACCAAGCTATATCTTATTCAAGACTGATCACAAGGACTTCATTAGTCTACCTTGCCTATTAGGCCTAGAACCACCAGGCCAACTTACCTCTTGAAGGTACTTGGAAAATTATCTATTGAGCTCATAACACCTTAGATATCTTCAATTCATTTAATACAAGCACTAGAATCACCTACTAAGAATATATGAGTCATAAAACACTTACCTCAATATGCAACCATACATGATCAAGCCCACAAGACATAGGATGAATTGCACTCCACTTGAAGACCATATGAGAAGAATTCTCCTACTAGGATCATACTAAGAACATATCAAATTCTCTCTCTTCAAGCTTCATGCTATCCACTCATGCCTTCATAGAACCAACTGATCTCACAAGCTCTCTCTAGTAACCATGACTAAGATCATGCATATTAGACCAAGAATACTCTCATACCACTTTGTCATCACTAATGCCACTTGATGTCAATGACAAAACATCACTACCACCAATCTCCCAATACTCTCCCCATTTTTCATTGATGGAAACACTCCTTTTCTCTCTCCCCCTTTGCCAAAATGACAAAGTGGACTCATCTACCAAACATGGTCTTCTATCTTTAATTAAGAAAATTAAGAACAGAACCAGTAGTACATACCTTTCTCTCTCATCCTTAGAGCACACCAACTATCAACAACAAATCATAAAACAACCATAGTTCTTTGCCTTTGACCAAGATCCTTTCAAGAACCAACTCAGGTCATATCTCCAAAAGACCTATAAGATCCTTGGACCTAACCACTAGGAAATCACACTAGCTCCCCCTTAGACCACTACCACTTAAGAAACAAATAACTCGGCTCCCCCTTTACTAAACATTGAACTCAGATCTCTAAGTCTCCAAGAGACCTAGACAACACTAAAGCACACTTCCTTCCTAGATCCTTGGACCTATCACCAATTTCTTAGTAACACAGCTCCCTCTATGACCTTGCTTCACTTTGAAGGCTCTTCTTTAGTCTATACAATCCATGCAAACCTACATGACCTCCAAGAAAAGATACCATCATTTCAAATAATAATATGAGCATCATAACACTATGTAAGCTCTCATACCTTTGCACTCAACACACTCTTCAAAAACACCAAGGGCACTCTAAGTATAGCAACACACCTGAATCATGATTATAATAGATCAACATTCTCAACTAGAACCAAACATGACATCCTTCTTTGGAAAGATATCAAAAATTTTCTCAATTTCTCCACTAGGCCTACTTAGACTCCTTGTAGCATTATTTGGCCACCGTATACCACATAATTTTATTCCATGATAATTTCAAACCATGAAATTCCATATCTAAATTCTTCTACCATGACCCCATAGACATTCCAAGAATAAGATTCCAACTCATCCTTCTTAACATACATCCTTCTTTAGCCTACTAGCTAATTAGGCCTCCTAGTGAACTAAAACATGAATAAAATGAAATGTGCTTATCTTCAGACCACTCTAAAACTTGTTTCAGCTACCCATTTGGCCCATTCAATTTATTTTAATCTTTTATCCTCCAAATCCAAAGATAGACCACTTTTCTAAACATGCCCAAATCATTAGGCCTTCAAAGAAATAAGTAGTCAAAATTTGACCTCCAATCAACTCCATAACTTGAAACTGCTTCCACACCTGTAGTTTACCTATATACACTTCTGGACCAAATTTCAAGCTCCCATTCCATGGGAAACCATGACTTCCTTTAGACCACCAAACACATGCTCATGAGAAGAGAACCCTGTGATCATTTAAAACCTTCAATACAACAAAAAATGAGTTTTCCAACATGTGAAACCACCTAAAGCATGTCTCATACACATATGAAAACCTTCTTGAGCATAAAACACTTCATGTAATTCACCCAAGCTCATGAACTTTCTTGAGAACCACCAATCTGAACTTGCAGAGCCATTACACACAACTAGCACCATGACCAAAAGATCAAATACATACCTAAGTGACTCTTAGTCATCACAAAGCCTTCTCTCCTACTTATACATGCCAAAACCAACTTGAATCAACTTTCTCCAATATTATAGCCACTTAATTCACCAAAAGAGCACATTGGGCACCTTCTAAGTAGTCATCACTGCAAAAAATGGTCAACTCAAACTTTTGACCATATAACACATGTCTGAGTTCATCAAGGACTCAGATCATATAGGAATGATTCATGACTATCTTTCTCATGACCTCATACAAACAAATTCATCCATAACCTTTAGATCAGTACTCAACCAAGGCATCAAAAATTGATTAAAAATGCACTTTAGGACTAGGAGACCTGAACATATCTTTTGAACAATCATTTTTACATCTTTTCTCTTCACTGACCTATAGGATCAATTGGACCTCCTCAAGTAAGCTTGAACATATGAGACAATTAGGAATAGCTCCCATATGATCAACCATCTATCCTTCAGACACCACAAGCTATTATGGATAAGAACTCTTCAAAGCATTTCATGGAAACATACAATCCTAAATTTCTATGTATACACCTACTATCTGTCAGACATCTGATAAGCAATATTTCCTTTAAAACACTCAACACAGGATACCACAACAAGCAAACTCATGCTACATGACCTTAAGGTCATAACCAACCTCTTAGTCCATTGATCTCTTCATGAAAGCCCTTCAATTGACTCAAAGAATCAACCTTATCCTCATAGTTAAGACCCTGTTATAAAAACTCAAAATTCTAACAAGAAACTCAAAAACAACTATCAACCTCAAATTATTCAAGATGTCATATACTCCTCTATGACCTTATGAGGTCACCTTGACAACAAGGAAATATGATATTCACCATAAAACCTTCAAGATCACTTTTAACAATCTCCTTCAATCTCATAAGCAACATTGGTCTTGCAGACCAATCAAGCACACAGACCCTTGATTGTACAAGCCAACTTGTGTACCCTGAAACACTCCACCTTGCTATTATTATCCTCTCACAATTGATTATGGTCTCTTTGATCTCTATTTATCTCAAATTAGTCTCTACATGTAAACAAGTTATCTCTTCAATCAATCAGGTCTGCCTTTCATCTTCCTTTCGCATAAGGTCTTCAAACACAAAAAACTAGGTCTGCACACTTATAAGCACATCAGGAACATGTCATGATGCTCTGCTCTACTTCATTCTTCTTTCAACCCTCAAGAATTTCTTCTTTCTTTCTCTCACTTGCAACCTAGGTCACTATTTACTCTCTTTCATATGAGCACCTTAGACAGTCAATGCATGAACCTAAGGCATGATTTCATAGCCATTCGTGCCTCTCTACCCTGCCCTTCAATGCAATTTGATCTTCAATATATATGCCCTTACTCAAAAAGCTTCATTAGCTCTCATACCTTCATTATGTCTCATGGAGATCTAATACAAATAGGATTGTCTTTCAATATGACTTCAAGATCCTTTTTGTCTATCAACTTAGGTTTGATTTTTGATTTGGATTCAACATAATTCTTCTCCATTGAAATATGCCTTCTTTGACAAACCTTCGTGCTTGAAGAACCATCTATAACAACAAACAACATACCTTGGCTTGAGTGAAGAACAATCCAAATCTTGGCATCCATATCCATCTTAGAGCAACCTTCAAAATTCATCAGTCTTGAAAACACAACATAGAAAACATGAAGAATCATGACAACAACAAGGCTACCAAATTGATCATCAACAACTCTATCAACTATGCCAACAAGCTGACTAGGAAGACACCATCAACCAAGCTACTCACAAGATCACCTTCCAAGCTGATTCAGCCTCAAGAAGGACCAGATCTGATACCAATTGTTTGAGAGTAGCTACTGTGAGGGGGGGGGGGGGCGCACGGGGGTGAATCGGTAGCTAACAATGCTTATTCAATTCCTTAAACTCATTCATCATACATGAACATGAAAGGTTATAAATCAAAACATGAATAAGAGCATACATCACATGAACACATAATTTATGTGGGAAACCCTCTAGGGGGATAAAACCCACTCTTAAGCCTACAAAAATAATGGACTAGTATTCTATAAGATGAATCAAGAAAGAGACTTTAGACCAGCACCAACTGATCAAGGAGCATCCACCCCTCAATTTAGTCCAGCTCTAACTAGAAAGGAGGCTACAACCCTCTAGGTGATTAATCACCCACTAAACCACCTCTACTCTAATGTCCACCACTACTCTGATGTATTCTACACCTGATGATGACCTTTTGCTCTAACACTTGTAATCCCCTTCACAAACCATTCACTCAACCAAGTCACACTTTAGACTGTTAGGTCTAATGACTTGCTAGCTCATGAACTGATTAGTCAAAAATGATTAATTCTCTTCACCCTCTAAATTTCTTCAATGACCAATAGCTGCTCCTTGACTGAGCTCTTTCCTTTAATTGAATGCACACACTCACACACATCAAATAGGCCAAATAAACCTAGTATATATACTACTCTTTCATCGAACCCATCTTGGTCAGCCAAGATATTTTCCACACTTTTCTTACCCTTAGAAAATATCCTCATTCATGTCATCAAGCCAACTCAAACACTCCATAGGTCGTCCATACTTCAAAACAAGCTCAATGCTCCTTTAGATCTCAATTATGCATAATGCATTAGCCCTTATAGGTCATTCACCACATATGACCATCTTCATGAATAATAACCCTCACCAATGCTTCAAAAACATCAAACCTACCTCTAATAGATCATTTCACACTCCCACATAGGTCTACAACATCTGGAACTCCAATTCATACCTTGAACCAAGAGTTTTAAACTACTCGCTAATAGGTCTAGAAACCCAGAAAACACAGTCATAAAGAGCTAAAGCATAAAAAAGATTTTCTCAAACAACCACCTAAATAAAACACATGGATAGGTCTTCCATGACTTAAAAAACACCTTCAAATCAATTTGTCACCTTCACATAGCTCAGAACCATCCAAACTAACTCACTCCAAATAGGCCACTTCAAATTGTTTGAAAGCTCCAAAAAAAAGTAATGAAAACATGACTTTCTCTCACCCCAAATGGCTTTACTGAGATCTTCCAAGGCATGAAGAATATCCTCCAAGGACCTTAGATCACTCCATTGTAATTATATCATAGGCTTCAATAGAAATAACTCTTCTACAAGCTATTTTCACTTCACTAGCTCACACAGACTCAAAAGGACCAAGAAGGTCAACTTTGAGTCAATTCCCTAATCATACCTCAAGAATAGGAATCACTTAAAATGCATGGATAGAGTGAATAGAACCCCTACATAACTATCAAGCTCTCAAATTCATCCTTAAACACCTGATCACCTTCTCAATTCATCTTCTCACTCTGACTGGCTTTTGTTCACTGTTTGCTCCATTTCCACACTAGTGACTAGTCAACTTAATTGACTTAGATAATTGACACAGTGACTGTTTCTTACCAAAACAACTTTATAGACTTCAAGAACAAGTCCTGGCCTTCAATCTCCAATAACTCTCATGCATTGACTTAGTTAACCCTGCTTGTAGCACTAAAATCTTCAGAAACAAGCATATTTTTGTATCTTTTGCTCACTTCTCTGACACACCACTGCCACCTAGAGATGCCTAGAGGAGTCCTTTATACCTTCCAATAGTCAAACTTGGTCAACCAATCCATTATGGGGCCTTTATAGCAATATCTCTCCAATCTCTCTATTATGAGGGTTTATAAAGGGTTTCTGATCAATGTACATTCTTAAAGAATATTCATAAAGCCCTATCCCTCAATCCACTACAAAATACTTTGAAAGGCTTCTTAGGTCCATGTGTCACCTCTCCCAAAAAGGCTCAGGACCCTATGTAAAGTCTACATGAACTAGCGAACGTTAAAAATTTCTTCTTGAGCTCAAAATGCACCATTCGATCCTCCTTTGAAGCTTCTAAACCATCTTTCTGACTTTGTAGCTCAATCTCTGATCTTAGACCTGATCAAAATGCTTGGACAAACTTGCTTGACCATATCTCATGTAATAGCAAGCTTCATCATCCTGCAAAACACCCTTTGACCCTTCAGTAGGCCTCACAAGCCCACGTAGGCCAACTAGGCCAATGGCCAAACTGTCTTGCAGACCACTAGCTACCTCTTACAAACCATACCTCTGACCTCTCAACATCCTATACATGTCCAACATACATATGCCAATCATATTAAGCTCTACCAAGCTGGATCTTCTTCAGGACTGATCACAAGGACCTCATTAGTCTACCTTGCCTATTAGGCCTAGAACCACCGAGACAACTTACCTCTTGAAGGTACTTGGATACTTATCCACTGAGCTCATAACACTTTAGATATCTTCAATGCACTTAATACAAGCACTAGAATCATCTACTCAAAACATACAAGTCATACAACACTTACCTCCATATGCAACCATACATGATCAAGCCCACAAGACATAGGATGACTTGCACTCCACCTGAAGACCATATGAGAAGACTTCCCCTGCTAGGATCATACCAAAAACATATCAAATGCTCTCTCTTCGAGCTTCATGCTATCCACTCATGCCTTCATAGAACCAACTGCTCTCACAAGCTCTTTCTAGAAACCAAGACTAAGATCATGCATTTTAGACCAAGAGCACTCTCATACCACTTTGTGATCACCAATGCCATTTGACATCAATGACAACACATCACTGCCACCAATCTCCCAACAATCTCCCCCTTTGTCATTGATGGCAACACTCGTCTCTCTCCCCCTTGGTCGAAATGACAAAGTGGACTCATTTACCAAGCAAATTAAGAACACAACCAAGAGCACATACCTTTCTCTCTCATGCTTTGAAACTCAGAGCACACCAACTGTCAGCAACAGATCACAAAGCAACCATAGTGCTTCCCCTTGGACCAAGCTCCCTTCGAAAACCAACTCAGGTCATAGCTTCAAAAGACCTATAAGATCCTTGGACCTGACCACTAGGAAAGCACACTAGCTCCCCCTTAGACCACTGCCACTTGAGAAACAAAGAACTCAGCTCCCATTGGAACTGATCCTTGGTTCGAGTTTCCGGGTTTCAATTTCTTCCATTCGCTGAATGCGTGGGACGAGGGCGACGACGTCGTGCTCATTGCCACCAACTCGTACCACGTAGAGCACGTGTTGGAGAGGGCTCATCTGGTGCATCCCACTCTCGAGAAAGTCCGGATAAATTTAAGCACGGGGAAAGTGTCCCGAACGCCCGTCTTCAAAACCCCTCGAATTTGGCGTAGTGAATCCCCGTTTTATTACAAAGAAGAATCGATACGCATACATGTCTGTAGGCGCGCCGCTGCCAAAGATATCCGGACTTGTCAAGCTTGATTTGGATAACGAAGAAGAATGTGTGGTTGCGTCGAGAGTGTACAGTGAAGGATGCTTTGGCAGTGAACCGTATTTTGTGCCGCGGAGTTCCGACATGAACGCGGGGGAGGACGAGGGCTACGTGGTGGCCTACACGCACAATGAAACTACCGGAGTCTCCGAGTTCGTGGTGATGGATGCACAGTCTCCGACATTAGAGATAGTGGCGTTAGTAGAGCTCCCTGTGAGAATTCCTTACGGATTTCACGGCATCTTTGTTAGCGCCAAAGATTTAGCCACCGCGTCATAATAAATCTGTAGTTGCTTTTTTTTCCTTGTACATAGTGATATAACCATCATTTTTAGAGGAACGTGTAGTTTGCTTAGTATATTCTTCCTCCCCTACTTTAACTTTGAGAAGAGGAAATCCTTAACAGAGTCTTCTTACTGTGCAATCCAAAACATAATTTTGGATTGCACAGTAATAGGATCTTTTGGGGAATCTTTACTTAAAAGTTAAGTTTTGATCTGCTACTGGATGGACCAACGGCTGCTTTTTTCTTCTTATTATATCCCCTTTTCTTCTTCGCTTATATATATTTCTTTTTATTATACTCCCTTTTCTTCTCGTTTATTTTTAATTGAAATGTACCAAGTTCAACTCTCATAAATATATATACTTTTTCACTTTATAATAATATATTTATATAAAATAAAAAATGTAAATATAGGTGATATCACTTTTCAAACTCTAGAGAGATATATATATATATATATATAAAACGTGTGTCTAGAGTATTTAAATGTGTATTTATAGAATTTTTTTAAATATGTGGACTTCTTAGGTTTATTTGAAGTCCACCTTGAATCTTTGTTAAATATAATAATTGTATACATTGATTAAAATTACTAATAAAAATATGTGAAATAAATATTATTAAATAGAATTTGGATTTGAAATATTCATATATATAATTGTTTTTTTGAGAGGTGGTGTTCTTTTGTTCTTTCTCTTTCTTCTTCTTTCCATTTTGTTATAGAGGGAATAGGCTCTCATTTGTGTCTTATACCGCTTCATAGCTCCAATCAAAAGTATTTTACATAATCTAATAAAAAATATCCTATAACATTATTCATGATGTGCTCATCTCTATAGGTTTAAGAGGGCCACATGCATACACCGTCAGCTCACTAATAGGGTAGCTATTCATACTCTATGCATATGACCCAAATGAAGTGGCTTTGAAGATTTATAGAAATGATGTCAAATCGTGTTTTCCCTATAGTTATGTACATGATAATCTAATTCAATATGTATTGTGAAACAATTTCTTACATAACAAAATGTAAATGAAACTTTTAAGTAAGATATTTTATTTTTGTTAAAATTTTATTAACAAAACTCCAAAATTTTAAGTGGACTTAGACCCTCCTAAATTATACAACAAAACTTGATGAATTTGAGCAACACACTGATTAAACACACACACACATGCATTTTATTTATAGAGCATATCAATTTCAAAAGAATGAAAGTCTTAAATAAATTTAAAATCTAATACTCATTCAAAACTTTTTCAAATATTTTATCTTTCTTAAAAAAATCTATAATTAATAATAAGATATAGTAATATATATATAAATGATATTAATATATTTTAATAAAAATATGTGTATTTTATTTGAATATAACGAAAATTGTTTTCACATCTTCTAACACACTTTCTTGGAATGGAGTTGAATGATATCATTCAATGTTGTTCAAAACTATTCAATATTGCTCTACAAAACCGATGAAGTTTTATACATAAATTTAATTAATTATTCTATTAACAAAAAAGTCAAGCCGTTTAATTATCAATAATATTTATGTCGGGCAACGGAATTTTCGACTCACATTGTCTTTGAAGTAAAAAGAAAAGTGTATGGTCCACAATATGCACTCATGTTCGTGTTAGAACCATTTTTTAATGGATAAATGTTTATATAATTATTCATATAAAATTTAATAAAAGTGAAAGAAAGGTATATTTTTATGGTTTTTAAGATATGATATGTATTTGTATATAAAAGAGAAGTTTGTTTTTATGGTTTATAATATTGGACTGTACTTGTTTATTATATATAATATAATGATACTTTTTTGATATATAATAAAAAAGTTATAAAAGATTGTACTAAGTGTAAGAGATGTTAATGTTTGAACCAATTTTTTTTAATGAATAATTACTAACATTAATTAATTACAATATATAATTCGATTATTTATATAATTATTAAATGTTTATATAATTATTAATATAAAATTTAATAAAAGTGAAAGAAAGGTATATTTTTATGGTTTTTAAGATATGATATGTACTTGTATATAAAAGAGAAGTTTGTTTTTATGGTTTATAATATTGGACTGTACTTGTTTATTATATATAATATAATGATACTTTTTTGATATATAATAAAAAAGTTATAAAAGATTGTACTAAGTGTAAGAGATGTTAATGTTTGAACCAATTTTTTTTAATGAATAATTATTAACATTAATTAATTACAATATATAATTCGATATATATATATATATATATATATATATATATATATATATATATATATATATATATATATATATATATATATATAACAATCACAATTTTTTAAAATATAATTAAAATTTATAAATAATTATACTAAATGTAAGAGATGTTGATGTTTGAACCAAGTTTTTAAATGGATAAATGATTATATGAATTAATAATCAATATACAATCTCACAAAATTAAAATAAATGTTTATTTGTGTGGGTCATAATATTAAACATGTACATATACGTATTGTTTATAATGTAATAATAAATTTTTGTTTTAAAATTAAGAGTTATAAAAAATTATATTAAATGTAAGAAATGTTAACATTCGAACCAAGTTTTGAATGGATAAATGATCATATGAAATAATCACCAATATGCAATCCAAAAAAAATGTACACACTTTTATAATTCATAATTACAAACATATACCTACATTTAGATCATTCTAAAATTTTAATTTTAGAAAGTCATTGAAAGATAAAAGGATTAGAGAAATGATTGAAATTGAAAAATGGAGGCGCTGAATTCAAATTGAATCATCCATAAAAACTCCAAATCTGCAAGCTCGTCCAATCCTAAGACTTGATGTATCTTCTTATTTTTTTCTTGCATTTCATCTTTCTCCCTTGCTCTAGTCTTTTGTGTGCCTCCCTCAAATTTTCATTTTCTTTTCCTTTTTTTTTTAATTTTTAATTTTTATGATTCTTTTTTATTATTATTTGATTTTTAATTTAATTTAATCTATATTATTATTTTATTTTAATTAATATTTTTTAATATTTTACTTTAATTTTAATTAAATTTATTTTATTACTATTTTATTTTATTTTATTTTTACTTATTGATATTTATATTTCATAAAAAATTATATTATATATTTTATGTTTGAATATTGTTTTATAAATTTATTTAATTAAAATTAAAATTTATTTTATTATAATTTTAATCTATTTTTCATTATTATTTAATTTAATTTATATTTATTGTTATTTCATATTTTTATAGTCTTCTTCTTTTATATATAAAATGATTTAATCTTTCTTTATGTTTTTGTTTGTATTACAAATATCATTTAGGATATTGGTATTTATTTTTATTATTTAAGTATTGGTTTCAGTTTTTTCTTCCTTGAAGATGGATTTAATAGTAATATTTTGAAAAGTTAGAAATATAACTTTCTTACGTAGTTGATTCCAAAAAAAAAAAATCTATTTATCATTACATAGTGAAAAAACTAATCTCAAAAGTAATGTGTTCCTATATATTATATTTAATATAATGATATATTTTTTATATAGACTTAAAAATTATAAAAGATTACACTAAGTATAAGAGATGTTGACTTTGGACCAAGTTTTTAATGGATAAATGATCATATGAACTAATCATCAATATACAATCAACCAAAATCAAAAGAAAATTCTAATTTTGTAATCCACAATAGCAGACATGCACCTACATATTATATATATTATAATAATATTTATTTTCCCCTTTTAAATGTGGGTAAGAGGGGGATTTTGAAGGGCCTTGAAATTTAATATAAAAATATTTAAAACAATAAGATATTATTCATAGAAATCTCATATATCAATATAAGTTTAAGTATAATTAAGTTAAATTTGTAATTGAAAACTAAAGTGGCATATGATCATAATTAATAATTATCTCCTTCCCCAATATGTAGTGATATCATTGCTTAGTTTATTATACAATAACATACAACTCTTTTTCATAGGTGTACCTTTTCACTGTGTCATTGAACATCTCTGAATAGTACACAATTGAATGTCAATGGTGCATGAGTATTATACTAAGTGCATACTCAGATTCATCGGTGTGAAGTTAGAAGTAATTTGCAATGTCCGGCAATGTGAGTATAGGTGTTGTGTAGAGGCATTACTTAAGTACCTCACAATAATTTTGTTTCATAAGATTGCAGTCAAACATGGATTTTGTACATGTTATTTGATTGAGTGGCCAAGATATGTGTGAAAAACCAAAGATAAACTTGTGGTAAATGTTTTCAAGTCCAAGAAAACTCAAATATGTGATATGTGGAGTTGGCCAATCTTGGATCACTTTGATATTTTTTGGATTTACATGAATTCCTATCTGGTCAATGATGTAGCCTAAGTACTTTGTCTATACAATGCCAAATGTACCCTTTGTTAAGTTGGCCTCAACATGTATTTTCACAAAGTATCTAAGATATGCATGATATGTTCCACATGCTCATCCAAAGTATTTATAAATATGAGAATGCCATACAAGTATATAATAACAAAAAAAGTGAGGAACAACCTAAGTATATTATCTATCAAATACATACATGTTAGTGGTGCATTGGTTATGCCAAAATGCATAACCAACTACTCATACAATCCTTCATGTGTCTTCTATACATCTTCAGATGGATTGGTGAAGTGAACTTGGTGAAGTGTTGTACACCATTGAGCTAGTCTATAAGGTAGTTAGTATGTGGTAGTGGATATTAATTATTCATTGTAATTTTGTTTAGTGTGCAATAGTTTATGCAAATGAATGAAGATCCATCCTTTTGGGTGCAAGGACTACCAAAATCCTATAAAGAGAAGATGTAGGCATGATCTTGCCTTGATCAAGGAGCTTTTGAATTTGATGTCATAATTCATAATTCTTCTATTGTCTTTTGTGTGCCTCCCTCAAAATTTCATTTTCTTTAGCTTTTTTAATTTTTATTTTAATTTTTTATGATTTATTTTTATTATTATTTTTATTTTATTTTAATTTAATTTATTATTACAATTTTTTAATTTTTCTTAATTATTTTATTATAATTTTTTTAATTTTTCTTATTTAATTTAATTATATTTTAATTTTAATTGCAATTATTTTATTAAAATTATTTTATTTTCACTTTTATATATATATATATATATATATATATATATATATATATATATATATAATGTTTGAACATTTTTTAATAAATTTATTTAATTAAAAGTAATTTTTTTAAGTCTATTTTTCATTATTATTTAATTTAAATTAATTTTTAATTTAATTTATATTTATTATTTTATATTTTTATATTTTTCTTCTCTTTATATGTCAATTGATTTAATCACTCTTAATTTTTTTGTATCACAAGTATCATTTAGGATATGGGTATATCTTTTTATTATTTAAGTATTAGTTTCAATTTTCTCTTCCTTGGATCCAATACTGAGATTTCAAAAAGTTAGAAATATAATTTTATTATATAGTTGATTTCAAATAAAACTCTACTTATTATTACACAATCAAAAAATTAATCTCAAAACTAGTGTATACCTATATATTATATTTAATATAATGATATATTTTTTATATAAAATTAAAATTTATTAAAGATTACACTAAGTATAAGAGACATTAACTTTGAACCAAGTTTTTTAATGAATAAATGATCATATGAATTAATCATCATTATACAATTCAATAAAATAAAAAATAAAAAAATTAATTTTGTAGTCTACAATACCGAAAATGTATTTATATATTATATATATTATAATTTAAAAAAAAAATAAAAATTAAAAGCTCTATAAAAAAATTACACAACATGTAAGATATGTTGATGTTCAAACCAAATTTTTCAATGTATAAATAATCATATAAATTAATAATCAAAATACAACCCAATAAAAATAAAATAAAACTTTACTTTTGTGATTGACAATATTGAACATGTACCTACATATTATATATAATACAATGATATTTTTTAATTGTAAGATTAAAATTTATAATAAAATATATTAATTATAAGAGATATTGACATTTAAACCGAGTTTTTTAATGGATAAATGACCATATAAAGAAATATCTATATACAATCTAACAAATGTTAAAAAAAAGTCTACTAAGAATCCACAGCTATGTACATATTGATTATAATGCAATGATAAAATTTGGGTATAAAATATAAAGTTATAAAGGATTGCATTGGATGGGAAAAGATCTAGTGTGCATAAAATAAATGCGATCGGACATAATCCTAATTGTATTAATTTAAACAATAATTATAACATCATTCCTATGTCATGGGTTTTATTTTTTTAAAGTATATCAATTGAAATTTTAATTGCGTCTTAATTTATGAAACTATAATTTTTGTTTTCAATTTTTTTTAAAAAAATTACTTATCCTTTTGAATGAATATTTGAAGTTACAATAAAAGTGTATTGATGATGAAATAATTTTATTGTTTGATATTTTGTGTACAAAATTTAAATATTATATGATATATTTATTAGACTTTAAACATACCTTATGCATGGGTATTGGGGTTTTCCCCCTAAAATTAAAGTGTACAAGTACACGAAGGGTAATTTTGAAGAGATAAAGGTTACAAAAATGGGTAGGATAAATTGTCATAATAAATGAACAATCTCTTTCGATTTCAACATGTCATTACTCCAAAAATAAATGTTTATGGGATCATATTTGTAAATTTTTATTGAATTAATAAGAAACAATATTTATAGTGTTTAAATATGGAATTTCTTAAAGGTACCAAAAAAATCTACTGCAATGAGTATATGAATTGACAGTTGGTTAAAGTAATATTCAGAATTATTATACTTCCATTTATGGTGCTTGATCATAAAATAGAACTATTTCATGTAAGTCATCCATTTCATGTGATGCATATTCTCTAGTTTTCTCTCTGTTGAAACTAAAGTGGCATATGATCATACTGAATAATTGTCTCCTTCCCCAATATGTAGTGATGTCATTGTTTAATTTATTACACAATAACATACAACTCTTTTTCATAGGTGAAGTACCTTTTCACTGTGTCAATGAACATATTTGAATAGTAAGTAATTGAATGTCCATGGTGCATGGGTATTGCACTGACTGCATATTCAAATGCATTGGTGTGAAGTTAGAAGGAATTTGTAATGTTTTAGAAATGTGAGTATATGTATTATGTAGAGGCATCTCTTAAGTACATCGAAATAATT